>NNCF01132544.1:506150-527862 GCA_002313205.1 Laupala kohalensis | reverse complement strand
ATAATCGAAGACTTCTCCGCTGTCCCCGCCACCGTCTCCGTCGTCACCACCGCCGTAGGTTCTGTCCCCAATCAGAGACACGGGCAATCGAGCAGCATGCAGCAAAATCGCTGTCGCCAACAGCGCCCAAACGCCTAAGGCTTTGCGTTCCATCATGACGCGTGCAAACAACTCCCGCGAATGATGGCTAGGACGCCGGCGACCGAGACGACGTCGACGCAGCGGCGCTGCAGACGCCTCTGCCGCCGCCGCCGCCGTCTCCACTCTCCGTCGCCATGGAGACCTCCAGCTGTCGCCCGCCACTCCGCGGACACTTGCGCCGTGTGTCCCTGCCCAGGGAGCTGAACAATGACAGGGGTAGGGTCTTCAGGTGGATGGCGGGGATTCGGAGGTGGTTCCACGAATTTCAATCCTACGCACCATGCATTTATCAGCCCTTCTTATTAGTTGGCGCGAAACGCAAAGAGATACATGACTGTCTCATTACATTCTGCGTCTCCATTTGAGCTCGGCAGCGAGACTAGAGAAAAGGACACATTCAATCAGACTGCACTCGATATTCATCTCAATCATCAGTCCTGTATGACACGTGCGTGATTAATTGTATCGCTTCAGTAGTTTCACTGAGTATACCTCGGCTACAGTTCTACCGAGTGAATATTGTTCCTAAAAACATGATATCTGTTCTCCCACAGTACTATCTAAGAATAATAAATACGTTACATTAACGTCCTGATAGCGATTGCTTGACCCTATGCGCCGATTTTTGTGCGTTCGAATAAGGCGAAAAGCGCGGTTAAGTGTTTTACTTAACTCTGCTTTCACTCAATCATCATCATCGATCTGAATTATTGGTTTCGCGTCAGCGATTGTACGCGGCCGCAAAATCAGTTACTTCTGATACCACACATCATTCACCGTCCTACGCGAGGAACTGACAAATATTAACACAGTTAACATTCAGACCCCGTAGTGGAAAATTATAATTCAGTAACATGGCGTTGCTGCTGGGCTGACTTCTGTTGCTTCCGAGTTGGAAAGAATTTTGCTCGCCTAACTATGTTATTTGCTGATCGAGTAATTTTATGTCTCTGTGTATTTGGTAGTGTCAGTAATATAATTAAACGCAGAGTCCACTCAGAGCAACATTTGTCAAGTTTCTCGCATCTTCTCCATGCGCTCGTTCAACGCCGAGCATGGTGGACACAGGACAAACACGACAAAAACTGATTCGACTATTGCCGGTGAATTCAACACGTCACGAAATGTAGCAGGCATCCCACGCAGTGACCCTTTTGATGAAGAGGCAGCGGCGATTCGCTTTGACGAATAGCAAGCCCTCCGCCGAGGGTGTGAAGCGTCCTGTTCCAGGTATTGGGCTTAGCAATCGAATCGCAATCCGTACTCTTCAAGTTCCGAACAAATTTTACAATGGGGCACAATCGGTATTAAAGGTAAAAAATGTACTATCAATCGTTGTACATGCGCTTGGCCGCGTAGCTTCCTGCTATAGAGCAAACCATTGAGGCGCAAGAGTCTCGTACGCGGTTTATTATTTCCTAATTATGTCATTTTAGAGTAGGTAAACGCGAAGTTACCATCAAATGATATTGTCAACCTTACTTTCAGCGCTCATTGAAGATGATTGGTGAACCTAGTCACGTTTATCCTATTATATCCATAGCTCCTAGTCCGAATATTTTATTTTCAATAAATGACATTAAAATAGAAATTTTTGAAAAACATTTTTCCTTATCACCTTCATTTTTGAGAGGTTCAAGTGAGTTTTAATTTCCTATGTGTTTTTGTTTTACTGACAACACTTTTATAGATATTGATATACAGAATCACATATCTATAATGCTCTGTGATAGGGACAAAATGCTGTGCAAATTGTGGCGACGACAGACTACAGTAAAGAAGTACGTGAGCAATCACTCAAATTAATAAAGTGTAGTTACAATGAAATGGCAGTAGTTAACTTAGTATTCCTTTTCATACTTCGCACTTTTACGTAACGAAAGGTAGTAGACAACAAAAATATTTCACACAAAAGATACACCGGTCTCTGCTCTAAATAAAATATTATAAAAACTTAAAATTTAAAAGAATTAAAATTTTAAGGTACCCCTCGCCATCCCTCTTCCCGTTTCCCGTTTATTTTTGTAAGGTTACTCATGACCAATGGATAAAGTAATCTCAAAATTCGAGATTTACTGCAAAACTGTGTCTCCGGGTGTTTAAAGCCTTGGGTGGAAAGTCTTTAACATTCTATATCAATCTAAATAAATATAGTGTAATTATTAGTAACATTTATTAATTTATAATAATGTTTTTACATACTATTCTTATTAAATAAATAAAATTAAAAAATAATCATTTTCATTTATGCATGCACTGCTATTTATAAAAAATAAAAATTAATGATTAATTTTATTTATTCATATAGTGCTATTCAGTATTTACAAACTTAACATTTATTAACATTTATCTACGATTGTTACTAGTTAGACACTTGTGCACACAATATACTCTCGAGAGAAATGTTGTTGAAAACAAAATCTTTGAAATAAATTCAAATAACATAATTATGTCGTATTTCATACATTGCTATCACTATTGCAAATTTATTATCGCAATAAATAACTAGACTAACTATTAAAATATCAAAACAGAGTTAAATATTTCATAGAATTCGAGGAAGGCATTTTTTGTGGAAAAAAAAGCAGCTAAAACTGCCTACGACGACTTTGGGGGCAATGAAGTATTTTAATCTCAGAAACAAGCAAGGGACCATTTCATCAAATCCGAAAAAGGTCCAAAATGCAATGGTGAATTGAATATTTCTTTAAAGTATTCTTTAACAAATACGCGCGGTTGCCTTTTCGTTCTTTCCTAATTAAATCGTAGCAGTTAAGATCGCAATGGTTAACGTCCAAGTGAAAATTGCGACGGATCGGAACTCGAACCCGGGACTGCCTGTTTTTGTCGTTAGTATGCTACCACTGCATCACCCACCTCAACTCTCGAAGCCCATACGGAACATCTACCTGGCCTGGTCCGGAGAACTGCATCACAGGGAATAAGATGAGTGTAAGGGCTTTATTGCTGGATGCAATGACGCCACGAGTACGCTCTTTGTTTACACCGGAGCACACTGATGCATTTTTAAGCTTAAATTTTGTATAAAATACGTGGTAAAAATCGTTACGATTTTGTCAGCCACCTTTAATTACCTTCAATTACAATAAAAGAGTTGTTATTCAATTGACAAATGTTCATATAAACTGTTCCGACAAAATCAGAACAGGTCCCGAAGGTGCCCAAGGAGTTAAAGAGGGTAGAGCTCAGCAATTTTTTGACCTCTGCACTAGTGGGAGGAGATATGGCTAGCAGCTCTCTCCGTCTGGTTTCACCCAGGGATAGACCCGGTACTCATTTTACCGCAGGATGAGTACGCCTTGTCAGTCTGGATGTAGGGGTGTGAATAAAAATTCCCACCCCCATCAGGGATCGAACAACGGGCATCCAACCAACAATTCAGCGCTCTACCAAATGAGTCACGCTGATTCCATTTGTATTATTTAAATCTTTAAAAATTACCGACAGCGGTACTTGTTGCCTATGCTCGCAATGTTAAATTGAGCAATATTCAGTATCCTAAATCTCCATAACTATGCCGTAAAATATTTTCAAAATTTGACAAGGAATACAAACCTGTCTTTTCTCTACTTAAATTTTAAATCTGTGTCTAGTGAGGCGGTTCATGAAATAATTCTCTTAATTTATGCATTAGGAAGAAAGTGGCTGACGATAATTATGTTTATATTTATTGTATCAAAAAGTTAATCGTGACCAAATTCTACTACGATGTAGCTCACATGACGCTGTTACCATGAAGTGAGAGATCGAGAATATTACCCCCACTCTTAAAAGTATAATGGTTTACAACATTTTTCCATGAGAAGTAGAATATTCAATCTTTGCGGTACAAAATTCTTAGCTTTGATTTCTATCAACCTTTTTGGCATATTTCAAAAGGGGGAGCTGGTGATAATTTTGTTTATAACTTGCTTGTTTACGACATTTTCGGAAAAACTCGATCGGCACAAAATTCTACGTTGGTTCCTCGTTTTTCCTTCTCTATCGTGAAAAGAGGGCTGGAGACAATTTCCGACACTCCTCAAATTAGAATTGTTAGCAACATTCTTCTATAAATCCTTCCTAACGCTCTTCATCAAATGCATAGAATTCTCAGTCTCAGATAAGTAACAAATCTTTCGTAATATTTCCGTACCATGAAATAATATCCCCAATTTTAAGTAGATTTTTTCTCCAAGAAATCATATTATTGAGTATTATGAGGAAACACTCTCATAATCTTGTAATTAAGGAAAAAGGTGTGATTGACAACATGTCTTCACAAAATGACGTTTACAAACTTGTTTGTAAAAATGGTCCCTTTCGCTATATTGGACAGACGAAACGTAAATTACAGACGTAAACCAAAGAACATCAGCGTAATATTTACACACTACGGCATATGTTATTCCATTACACCGTTTACATTTAGATCATTTAATAGATTGGGAAAATGTTTCAATTTTAGATCGGGAGCCAAATTATTATAAAAGAATAATTTCAGAAATGTTGCACATAAAATTTACGAAATACACTTTAAATATACAAACAGTCACGGATAACGTATGTAAAATTTATACTTGTTTGGAATGATTTTCTGCTTTGATGGTTTATTACATCATAATAGTAATGACATAGATCAGCAGATTTCCTTTATTATCTACCACGGAATTACGGTTAAGCAAAGTTAAATTCATACGCGAAGCACTGTAAGTACGCGAAATTACAGTTATTAATATATACAAGATGCACTTGTATTTAGATTTGGATTTGGATCATGATCCAAATATAAGCTATGAATTAAATAAAACAGTAATATATAGATTTAACGAAACAATACTTACTAGCAACTGATCATTTGAATTTCATCTAGTAGTAATTCTAAAGACAAGTGCATCTTGTATCTATTAATAACTGTAATTTCGCGTACTTAACAGCTTTTCGCGTATGAATTTAACTTTGCTTAACCGTAAATCCGTGGTAGATAATAAATGAATTATGTTGATCTATGTCATTACTATTATGATCTAATAAACCATCAAAGCAGAAAATCATTCCAAACAAGTATAAATTTTAGATAAGTTATCCGTGTCTGTTTGTATATTTAATGTGTATTTCGTAAATTTTGTGTGCAACATTTCTGAAATTATACTTTTATAATAATTTGGGTCCCGATCTAAAATTGAAACATTTTTCCAATCTAGTAAATGATCCAAATCTAAAGGAGTCGAGTAAGGCAACAAAAGCAAGAGATTAGATGTTTAGACCACTCCGAATATTTTAGTATTTGAGCAGTAACATTGATCTCAAAAGAAATAAAATGTGCTTGAACGTAAAAATACTACTGGCACTCTCATCTTGAATTTAATGGTACAGTTTCCTAAAACTCCGTCGTTTGTTTTAAGAAATATACATTTTATTAATGATTTGCAAATATGGCTTCAAAAGTCACATTTTCCTCTTCTAAAACAAGTATAAAAATATTATTTTTTTTAGATTATATGCAAACTTCCGAATAAATTATGAAGAGAAGTGTTGAAATTCGTTTTACGTTCAAATATTTCACATTATATATTTGTACAGAAATAGAGTTTCCAAGTAACCCTAAGAAAAACTACAGAAATATGGCAAACTAATTTCACAAAAATGTAGTTGAGACAATAATAAAATCCTAATTTTTTTCAATTGTCATACTTCTTTAAGTTGATGTNTCTTTAGATTGATGTTAATTTCTTATTATTATTATTATTAAAAATGAACTAATTAGTGTCAATTACTACTAGATGAAATTCAAATGATCTGTTGCTAGTAAGTTTTGTTTCGTTAAATCTAAATATTACTGTTTTATTTAATACGTAGCTTATATCTCGTTTCCAAAATACAATTTCAAACGTATTTTCTCCAATCATTATGTGAATGCGTACCGTGTGGTCTCTGAGTCTTTCATTTCAGTAGCAAGTGCTCTTACAAATGCCGTAAGTTACAAAAATTATTCTATGTAGTTTTTGCCCAATCGAAACTAGTAAACATAATACGATGTATAGTGCAAAGGAATTAATAAATCATATTTCATCAAATACACGAAACAAGAAATGCAAAATAGAGGTATTAATTTGCCACGCCAGACAAACCTTTTACAACATTCTTGTTCCCACATGAAATAAATACGGCACAAACTCAAGATATCAATTTTATAAGCAACCATTACAATTTCGAAAAATTGATTTCGAAGGGATTACCATACTTACGGAACGCGCCTTTCATTAGAGAAAAAAAATTTACGCAAAGAATAAGAGTTGATGAGCTGAAGGAAAAGAGTCTCTAAACGCTTGTCATGTTCCTACACAAATCATGCGCGCTTATCAGAATTACATGAATTACTTTTACGATAATAAGCATTAAATAATATTTTTACGTTGCATTCGCCTACGTAAATTACGTTTATTCTTATATTCGTATCAAATCAGCAAAATATCCGTATAATAAGACAAGTTTTGATATTTTACCGTCATCTACTAGAGAGGAGTATTACTTCAAAACATTGAACAGATTTTTTTGGGGTCTATTATGAAAATTTAAATTCAAAATAATCATTTGTAAGACTTTTACATTGTTTATATATTCCACATATAATAAAAATTAGCTAACGATAAAATATTTTGCTTCATACCACTCATCTTAGCATTCAATACAGGAATTTACTGTATATATATATATATATATATATATATATATACATATATATATATATATATATATATTGCATTCACGTGCTTATTCTGGCATTTTCTGTTTAAGCGCCCACTCCGGAATCGATAATTTCTACGAGGAGAGCATATTCAAAGTAAATTTATACTCGCGTTTAACATTATTATTTTAAGTCACTTCTTACAAGAGCGTTTCACTTCCTATCCCACAAATTTTGTTATTTTGTGCTCAGCCTTAATAATTTCGATAAATTCTCATTGACATTATCGGATAAGACGTCTCATTTTGTTCACAATGTCAACTGATAAGTGACAGAGACAAAAAAGATTCAAACACAAATTAATAACACCGTGCGTTGAATAAAGCATGTAAACGTGCGCGATGCTGGGGATCACCGGGCCGGTGACGCGCCGAACGCAACAGGTAGTCAGCCGCCGATCGGTGTGGGACTCACCTCGCCTGAACTTTGTTGAGGCACACGTTATGCACCGCCAGGAAACGGTCGTTGACGAGGTCCAGTGCCATGTCCACGGCCGGGCCGCAGCGCTCCAGGTCGAAAGGGGAATTCAGCCGAGAAGCCATGAGCACGCCTACGTTGAAAGTTCGTCAGTCCGGTGGACATACGCGAGGGCCCGGCTTGTCATAATCGAAGACTTCTCCGCTGTCCCCGCCACCGTCTCCGTCGTCACCACCGCCGTAGGTTCTGTCCCCAATCAGAGACACGGGCAATCGAGCAGCATGCAGCAAAATCGCTGTCGCCAACAGCGCCCAAACGCCTAAGGCTTTGCGTTCCATCATGACGCGTGCAAACAACTCCCGCGAATGATGGCTAGGACGCCGGCGACCGAGACGACGTCGACGCAGCGGCGCTGCAGACGCCTCTGCCGCCGCCGCCGCCGTCTCCACTCTCCGTCGCCATGGAGACCTCCAGCTGTCGCCCGCCACTCCGCGGACACTTGCGCCGTGTGTCCCTGCCCAGGGAGCTGAACAATGACAGGGGTAGGGTCTTCAGGTGGATGGCGGGGATTCGGAGGTGGTTCCACGAATTTCAATCCTACGCACCATGCATTTATCAGCCCTTCTTATTAGTTGGCGCGAAACGCAAAGAGATACATGACTGTCTCATTACATTCTGCGTCTCCATTTGAGCTCGGCAGCGAGACTAGAGAAAAGGACACATTCAATCAGACTGCACTCGATATTCATCTCAATCATCAGTCCTGTATGACACGTGCGTGATTAATTGTATCGCTTCAGTAGTTTCACTGAGTATACCTCGGCTACAGTTCTACCGAGTGAATATTGTTCCTAAAAACATGATATCTGTTCTCCCACAGTACTATCTAAGAATAATAAATACGTTACATTAACGTCCTGATAGCGATTGCTTGAACACATGCGCCGAGTTTTGTGCGTTCGAATCACGCGAAAAGCGCGGATACGTGTGTTACTTAAATCTGCTTTCACTCAATCATCATCATCGATCTGAATTATTGGTTTCGCGTCAGCGACTGTACGCGGCCGCAAAATCAGTTACTTCTGATACCACACATCATTCACCGTCCTACGCGAGGAACTGACTAATATTAACACAGTTAACATTCAGGCCCCGTAGTGGAAAATTATAATTCAGTAACATGGCGTTGCTGCTAGGCTGACTTCTGTTGCTTCCGAGATGGAAAGAGTTTTGCTCGCCTAACTATGTTATTTGCTGATCGAGTAATTTTATGTCTCTGTGTATTTGGTAGTGTCAGTAATATAATTAAACGCAGAGTCCACTCAGAGTAACATTTGTCAAGTTTTCCGTATCTTCTCCATTCGCTCGTTCAACGGCGAGCATGGTGGACACAGGACAAACACGACAAAAACTGATTCGACTTTTGCCGGTGAATTCAACACGTGTCACGCAAAGTAGCAGGCATCCCACGCAGTGACCCTATAGATGAAGCAGCAGTGGCGATTCGCTTTGACGAATAGCAAGCCCTCCGCCGAGGGTGTGAAGCGTCCTCTTCCAGGTATTGGGCTTAGCAATCGAATCGCAATCCGTACACTTCACGTTCCGAACATGAAAGACATCTGACGATTTCGCAGCAAAGGAGAAAAGGAACAAAGTATCTGTTGGTTGTGTTGAATATTAAAAGCTTCGGTTGGGATTCCTGAGAAGAATCTTTTTTTACTTTTTTATTTGTTGTCTGAGAATTTCCGTTATCAGTGTTTTACGTCCATGAAATTGATATATTTTACTTCCAGGAACTCCATTTGCGAGAAAGATATTTTCTTGATCCCATAAATATTTCAGCTTTCCGAAAAGAAATAAATTAAAATTTTCCTGATCGTTCGTTTTAAATTTCTTAATGAGGACACTCAAAATTTAATGAAAAAAATCAGCATCATTCAGAAATACATAAATTTCTTGTGTCCATGGATGAAAACGTTTTTACGATTTTAATAAACATTTGAAGAAACATTAATCACTCTTGAGAAAGATCATAACGTCTTTGACAACTATAAAAATCTTTCGTTAAATCTAGTGTTCTCCTTTCTCATTACTCGCGTACTTCTAATTATCGTTTCAGAAATGTGACTAATTATTGAGGTTCTCTTATGTGAATGGAAATCACGAAATATGTATTTGACGTCATGCATGGATGTTATTTGGTTCTCCCTTCATTCACTGACAATTCACTATTCCTACGTCTTTCATCTTCATCTCTTTCAGGACAGAACTGGGTGCTGGTGAGAATATGGGAAACGAGTTCCACCACAGAGACACCTCTGACGATCTCCTCCCACAGCTAAAATGCTGGCCATGCTTCGCAATAGCATGGAACGTCGAGTATATCCATCCAAGTGCTGCTTACGTCCCCTGAATCCACCCTCTTGACCGGAGATTGTTACACGCAAGGAAATTGTGCGGCGGGTTGGGAATAGATGAGTTCCACCCACGATACGTAGTGGAGCAAGGCAGTCGGTATTTCGACCGATTCTGTAAGATTCACGTCCAGTTGCAGATGTGGACACCATGGATTGTGAAATAAGATTTTTTTCTAATTAGACGCACAGAGTAGTTCAATTTGGAACATTTCATCGAAAGTATGCCTATTAATGGAATAGTACGGCTTTCATTGCTTACAGAGTTAAAGATAAAGTTGCCAGAAAAAAACTTACTTTTTAAACTGAATTCTTGTGTCAGCTTTGGTAGCAAATACAAAGAAAATCTTATTTTCAAACACATTCTCTATTTTCCATCCGTATCATCAGTGAAAAAAAATTGTATTAATTTTATAAATAAAATTTTAAAATTAATTGTCTTTTTACTATATTTTGAAAGTGACATAGACAGGACAATGCAATAAGGAATAGTGACAAAAAATTTAATGCTCAAAAGTAATTAAATACTTTTTATTAAGAGACACAACATTAAATTCGCAATAAAAAATATATGTAATTTATTTTAAGTATATTATACATATTGAATCTAACTATGTTAACATGCACATAAATTTAATTTTTCCCCTTTTGTATCAACAAAGATAATAGTGATTACTATCGTTGACAGAAACGAATCAGACGTTAAAGACGTAAGACGAAAATTCAAAAAATTTCTCAATTTTAAAATCCACGCTTCAAACAGCACGATATTATACACCTACTTTCATTTTGACACTTTTCACATAACATGCTTTATTATTCACTTTTCAATTATTTTCAAAGTAATATGAAAAGGTTAAAATAAAAATCATAGTAAAAGAAATGCACATACTACATGTAAATGTCATGTCATCTACGCTAATATTATACGTGTATTAACCTTTCCAAATGTATAAGAATTTATAGCATAATGTCCCAACCATACATAAATTTTTCGACGTTGACAAATATTTCTAAGATGTCCAATTCATTTATTTAATTTTAAACCATTCATAGAATTTTCAAAAATCCTCTCATAAGCACTGTGATTATCAGCACCGTTTACCATACGAGCATACCACGTGTACTGAGCTCGTACCACTTGGTCGAAAATGGCGACTGCGGAAACCTTCCGTTCTTGAACTTTACCTGTTGCAGACGATTATATAAAAAATAAAATATATTGTTTAAAATAATTTTGCTTTTCTCTTTGTTACCTGGAATCAGCTACGGTTCACTGTAAGATGACATGGGTTTTGGCAGTATTCTACGATCAAATACTTTCCTATTGCTTACACCAACGTGACGTCAAGATGTGCGATAGAGTGATGGAGATGTGGCACGAAAGCATTCTCCATAAATTGTGCAATTTGCGTCGGAATCAAGGGAAGAACTTGCAGCATAACATCAGTTTCACCATTTCTTCAAATATCTTTGAGTGTTGAATAGGAGAACAACTTCAAAAGTTTTATGGTATTGAGTGCTGTATGTGTATTTAAATATCCAGTTACACGATCAATTTCTTTCACTTGATAAATTGCGAACAAAATGTGCAACTAATATTGTAAAAATCTTTGATACGATGAAAATATATACATTTCGGTCGCCGTAGGTCTTCACAAATTGTGTAATTCGTATTGAAATTTTAGTTCCCAGTTCTAAGATATTTCAGTTTACATTAACTGCTATAAATGCGTAATTTAATTATAGATTTACCCACCAAACGTATTCATGCGATTCCACGAACGCACTGACAGAATTTTCAGAATCACTCAATATCAGAAATATTTGCAGCGTGTACTATGAATATCTCTCATTTTAAATATTCCCTCTTTGAGCTACTTGCAGATATGATTGAGTCACGCGAACTTTTGCTTCGAAACAGCTCAAATAATTTTCATTAAATTCTTATAAATGAAATACGTATATTAGGATAATAAATCTGGGGTATTTTGCCATGGAAATCCAGGAAATTATGTCATTTTGACACAAAAATCAAGACGAGTACACGTTAACCATTAGCGAACTTTCCCTATTTCCTAGCTTCGCCACAAAGTTTCAACACAGGAGTGTTGACCAAAGGAAGAGGTTGAGATTAACGTCAAAGGGGGTAGCGTAAGACTGTTAGGAATTAATTTACGGTTTAATATCAATTGATTCACACATTCATTAAATACCTTGTGCTACGAAAGCCTCCTAAGATCTCATACTTGATTTGTGCTAGCTAAGTTCGGTTTAACACAGGATATCCTACTTCTACCTCTACATAAATACACCATAAGCTTGTTCTAAGGGCTACAACACCTTGATGAATAAAAAACCCATTGAGCGCCATCTGCTACCATAAAGTTAGTGACTTTAATTAATTACAGAACTTTAATATTAATATTATGACTCGTTGATCTAATAAAAACAGGGAAAGCGATGTAGGAATAATGAAACACAAATATGAAAACAATTAACAACACGAAATTATTCAGCAAAAATTACTCCAATTGTAAAATTTGAATGAACTTTATCATCAAATACGAACTTGAAAGGTTATTTTCTTTAAAATAACTCACATTAATTTTTACTTTCGAATAATATAACGAAACATTAAAGAAAAACATAAATTATTCTGTTCTTTTTAATAACATAATGAAACAGTTAAGAAAAACATAGAATGTGTTTTTACATACAGCTTTCTTGAATTAAATAGTCGTGCAGGATTCCTTTCTGCAACTGGTGCCTTAATTTTCCTTCAAACGCCTCATTTTCAGGCAGGCCCTCCGCTATCACCACATAAACTGCTTATTGGAGATCTAGTGACCTTGGGTCTCCACTCCTCACACCACCAAAAGATTCTCACTTTCAAACAGTATCGGTGTTAGAAAGGAAATATAACCAACCTACTGGAGTTCATTGATCCTTTTATCACGTAAATTCTTACTAAACACCACAACTTCATAATACTGTTTGTTATTAAATCAGACATTAATCTGATTCTTAAAGAAATTACTTAAAGTTTTCTGGACTGGTTGTGACACGATGTTGCGCAACAGATGCACTGTCTATTCATCGGCACAAAATTTAACACAAATTCACATGGAATAAACTAATTAACTGCAATTCATTGCAATTATAATGAATGTTCAAATCAATTATTCACGGTTAATTACTACTCATAATTTCACCACATGCTTCGTTATGCAAGTCCTTTAAATTCATCAAATCGTGGTAAACTCTTAATGCACTTATTGTGCTAACTGAACAATAATTTATAATTATTAAATTTCAGTATGAAATATCATGATTCCTTAAGATAATCAGCATTATAAAGTTCATTAGCATCGTGCCATGCACATTGCTCGCTAACAATCCCTCATTGATCAAAATCTTGAATAATTTTACATACATATACAATATCTAATTAGACGTCTCATAGGAACATCTAACTATTGTTCAATAAGTAAATTACTGTTATTCAATGTAATTGCAATTAAACTTAACTAGTTCCACGTGTTTGTCACTCTACCATACTACGAACGAATGCTTCTCGCGTTCCAGCCAACTAAATCATCTGAGCTATCGGCACCGTCTGGGGCGGAATACTAATCGTCTTCCCAATTTATGCACGAGACGCAATTGTTACGAGGTTTTCTAACCTACTCCTACCGACTCCCGCTACGCGCGCATCTACCTACATCTATTAGTTACTGCAGTTATACATAATAATCCAAGTGTCTTCTTGGTTTCATAATTAAGTTTCTACTCGAAATCATCACAAATATAAAAAATAAATAAAATAAAAAAATTAATTAACAAGTCCAAATAGACATTATTGAATACAACCTCATTGATTAATAAGAGCAAATAATTAATTTATTAGAAAATTCTTGTGTGTATTAAACCTACGTCTCCATGTTGGTGGATGGATGTGTGTTCGTGTGGACAGTAGTGGTGAAAGAGTTTGGAGAATAACTTAACAGATTAAGAGATTCACTCATTATTGTGAAGAGAATCACTTAAGAGATAAAGGCTCCAAAAGTTACACGTGCCTTCCGTTGCTACTGGATCATGCTAAGACGACAAGTTTTTCCTGGGCAAATTTTTTATATTTGTATTAACCTTTTTAACTTATTTGGAAAGTTTCATATTTTTTCAAAGATCCCTCTACATAAAGTTGAATTCTACATAAATATAAAGTTTACTTAAATATCTTTACTGTAAAACAAATTTTACAATGGGGCACAATCGGTATTAAAGGTAAAAAATGTACTATCAATCGTTGTACATGCGCTTGGCCGCGTAGCTTCCTGCTATAGAGCAAACCATTGAGGCGCATGAGTCTCGGACACGGTTTATTATTTCCTAATTATGTCATTTTAGAGTAGGTAAACGCGAAGTTACCATCAAATGATATTGTCAACCTTACTTTCAGCGCTCATTGAAGATGATTGGTGAACCTAGTCACGTTTATCCTATTATATCCATAGCTCCTAGTCCGAATATTTTATTTTCAATAAATGACATTAAAATAGAAATTTTTGAAAAACATTTTTCCTTATCACCTTCATTTTTGAGAGGTTCAAGTGAGTTTTAATTTCCTATGTGTTTTTGTTTTACTGACAACACTTTTATAGATATTGATATACAGAATCACATATCTATAATGCTCTGTGATAGGGACAAAATGCTGTGCAAATTGTGGCGACGACAGACTACAGTAAAGAAGTACGTGAGCAATCACTCAAATTAATAAAGTGTAGTTACAATGAAATGGCAGTAGTTAACTTAGTATTCCTTTTCATACTTCGCACTTTTACGTAACGAAAGGTAGTAGACAACAAAAATATTTCACACAAAAGATACACCGGTCTCTGCTCTAAATAAAATATTATAAAAACTTAAAATTTAAAAGAATTAAAATTTTAAGGTACCCCTCGCCATCCCTCTTCCCGTTTCCCGTTTATTTTTGTAAGGTTACTCATGACCAATGGATAAAGTAATCTCAAAATTCGAGATTTACTGCAAAACTGTGTCTCCGGGTGTTTAAAGCCTTGGGTGGAAAGTCTTTAACATTCTATATCAATCTAAATAGATATAGTGTAATTATTAGTAACATTTAATAATTTCTAATAATTTTTTACATACTATTCTTATTAAATAAATAAAATTAAAAAATAATCATTTTCATTTATGCATGCACTGCTATTTGTAAAAAATAAAAATTAATGATTATTTTATTTATTCACATAGTGATATTCCGTATTTACAAACTTAACATTTATTAACTTTAACTTACATTAAGTATTTTGGTCGAAAACTCGGGTCTCAAGGCGAAAAGAAATCGACCAGGTTTCATTTTTCGTCTATTAATCTGTGTGCGGGCATTGTTAATGTTTCTTCTGCGCTTGAAAGTGTATGTGCTCTTTGCCGTGTCCCAGAGCTTTAGAATGTAATTTACAGAAATCATTATGATGAAATTGTTATTTGGAAATTTATCCCCTGATTGGAGAGCTCACAGCACGAGAACCAACTAGTATCTCAAAAATGGTTTACATTGATTTCATTGGAAATTTATGAGGAATATTTTGTTACATAGATATTTTCTTGAAAGCTAGACCATTTTGCGACAAAAGTAAAACCGCAAGCGTACACCTTAGCGGTGGATTTTAGGTGTGCGTGGCTCCGAAAAAAATTCGGTGAGAGTTAATAATCATGAACAATACTACATTCTACGCCTAATTAACTAGTTTCAAAACTTTACGAATTTTATCCCTATTTTTGCTAATTTCATTGTACTAGGAGTGGCGTGGCAAATCGCAGGCAAAGAACAGGCGAGATGAAGCACGGGCATGTGCAAGCTCCTCAGAAATGTCTGGTGGAGAAACATTAGAAAAAGAATTAAATGGACATTAGACAGTTGACATTTGATCAAGAGACAAAGGAAACAGGTTCGGAAGAATACTGAGTGAGTTTCTCTCAACGTGCGATTGGGTCCTCTTAAAATGGATGGAAAATTCGGCAATTTCACGCAGTTGAATAAAAATTGTCTAGAATGGCATCAGTGTTCATCAAAACACTATTTTATTCAATTTTCGTACGGTAATAAAATATTTGATATCGGAAATATAGATTTTAAGTGCATTTGATCCGGAAAAATCGTCCTTCGAAGGAAATTATTATATCTGGAGCAAAGAAAAAGTGCGTGTGGGAAATTTGTTCGCGATGAAATTTTTTTAAACTTTTCTATAAAATGTCTCGTTTGGAAGAACATTCATGTTGCACTGAAAAAATACCTGAGTTGGGGTAGCTGATGTATTGGGTGCCAGCCAGCCCGACAATACATGAGCTAGCACTGCTGACATCTGTCTGCTATGACGTGAATTTTCGACTTTCTGTGTCACAGCGTACAGCATTAGCCCTCTCAGCTTAAGTAGCTAATCTATAAGATAAGGGTATATAGTAGATAATGATGCCAACCAGTAAGCATGTAATAATGTTTCGCCGTGAGTCGATGACGACTATCTGCATGCTTTTTTTCGATATTTTTTTCTCGATTTTCTTAACAACTCCATGGTCTTACTTTGTTTCATCACAGGGTAAAGCAAACGTTCTTTTTGTCTTCAACGTCCGTCTTCAGGCACCCGACAGCACTAGTATTCGATCTAGTGTCGTTACCCTCAGAATGCGCGAACGCTAGCATTGTGCTACTGCAGTATAATGTTTTATCATCTTGTGTTACGTTGACTAAGAGTTGATACCATAGTATTGGCACCATGAATAGCAAATACGTAAAATAGTAATCATCTCTAAAATCTTGAAAAATAAATCTTTAAATACCAAGAAAATAGTTTTTATGTAAACAAACGTTTCTTTATTTGGAATATACTTGAAATTTACTCTAAAGATTAATACATTTGACAATATCATTATTTGAAATAATAATTAGGTTTTCGCCGAAATTAACCTTCAGAAATTCAAAATCTAATCAGTGTACGGTTGCTCGACGTCAAGGAAACGTTAAATATTCGTCTATACTTCAAATTACGGGTTATGCAACGTCGGGATGGCGTCGTTTAGTCGTTGTAATGAATCATTTTGTTCGAGTAAACAACTATTCATAATTGCGAAAGCCATGGTCGATTTGAGTCCGTAAAACAATTGCTGAGGCAGTGCCACCTCAGTCATGAGTCAACGAAGCGAATGCATAGAAGGCAGCGCAGCCGAGTGTCATTTAACTGCAACTACGAACGAGATCAGTGGCGAGGAACAAACAACAGTTCTTGTAGCTAAGTCATATTTTTGAGCGGGGCTGAGCTGTAGCGCGCAAAACATATAAGCTATAGCTGTTGTCGTAACTTTATTCCTCCCAGACGAAACAACATTAGTGATAGAAAATTGGTCTCGTTCAGACGAAAACTGTTTTAGGACAGCTTCAGCATAAGCTGTGGCAGCTAATGGTACTGCCTGACCGCTAGACAGCCAACGCGTGAGTTATCACAGTTATATGAGCTAACTGATTTTTTTTCGTGTGAAGCATCGAGTTCTAGTGGAATGAACAGTTTGGCTTATATTAGAATACAAAGCAATTTGTACTACAAAGAAATATTACCAGCAATAAGCCAGGTATGGACGATGTTTATAATATAAAAAGGAAACTTTTCGATCTCTCGTAAAAGAATCTGGGTTGTAAGTAAACAGCTCTAAACGAGAAGTGTCGAGGAGACGCGCTTCTCTAAACCTATTTGAGAAGGGAGGAATAAGCTTTGTGGAGGCCAGCCCCCATGCCTCGTACTCTCAGAGAGCGGTGGTCCATATGTTTGAATGTACAGAGGGGGTGTGTAAACGTCGCGCTTCGCACCTCGTCTGCGACGCGCTTCAACCCCTCACCTCTGAAGTGTGCATGGAACCTAAGGCAGGTGGAATGCGCAAATGAAGCTGCTCGCGAGGACGTAATGCTCTGCCTGACGAGGACTCGCTCTAACCCACTTGCTCGTCCAACATTGATAATTCGGTTGCACCACGACCACTGATACTTTGCAAGTTCTTCAAATTGGAGTCCTAGGTAACACATTTGTGCATGCATGTCTGATCCCTATTTCATCGCATGTCTCTCTTCACATTTCTCTTCAGAGAATTCATGAATAATTTTGAGAGAGAGAATAAGTTTATTTTCTTGAATTTTTACATTTACATTTTTGTAACGTAGTACCAGTGCCCTTCGTTTTGTATGTGAGACTGATCTGTTTTTAAAAGAGAAAGTGGCGTTTAACCAAATTAGCTAATTATTCCGTCAAACTCCCTATCACCTCCCTACCACCAAATAATTAAGTATTCTCCTCGCAGCAAAAGAAAGCTAATGAGGGAGGAGCCTAAAGACCACGTGAAAGTTGAGAAGCCAATGCCAGCATTGAGAGATTGCCGAATCTTTTTTACGTGGGCCGAATCGTTTTTACTCGTGTCAGCAGAATCTTATGATCGGACACAATCGGGGAAAGAGAGTGAGGCATTGTTCAATTTTTGAATTCGTGTTGGGGGACTGGCGACAGTTTCCTCACTATTTATGATAAACGATAGTTTAACATCATTTTCAATTGTTGTACAAAATTGTACCAAATTTAAGGAGTACGGTAGCAGTATTCAATTTTTGAATTCTTGATTTGGGGGGACTGGAGAAATATTTCCCCAACCTCCTCTTTTCGATTATTAATAACTAATGACTGCGACTTGTACAAAATTGGACAAAATTCCAGCATAATTCTTTTTTTGGTTCGTGATGTCGGGGTGGGGGTGTTGGGGAAATGGGCATGACATCTTGGAAAGTACTTCTCTGTGATTATCAGTATCTGAAGTGGAGAAGTTATGTTTGGAGGAAGAAAAATGTGTAGGTGAATGAAGTATGTCCATCGAGGGAAATACATGAAGAGTACCACAATTCCCTTCCTGTGCTGAGAAGGCATGAAACATTTTTTGATTATATACTTAACAAGATTCAGCAAACCCTGAAAAAAGATAGCTATCAGAATGGAACAGCGTAACACTAACAATAAATCATATAACTTTTACGGTAATGAAAGGTTTAATACACAAAGCATTTACTGGTATGACCCTAATAAACTAATATTAAGTAATTAAAGGTAAAATTTGACGTGTAGAGATTCTCATATATTTCAAATATATCTGGCAAATCAATAATTATTTGTATATCTAACACACTTGATCAATAAGTTATTGACCGTCCATACTCTGCGCATCAAATCGCCTCGGAAAAACAAACTCGATTTTTCCAAATCTGTTCGCACCGCATCATACCGCCCCGTGCCGCATCACAATGCGTCCAGGGGGTACAAACTCCCATATGACCCTTCGGTGACAAATTTATGCCATCTACAGCGAAGTAGGGGAACTAATTCAATGACGTCTCGTAAACGCATGGCGCTTCTTTCAAAACGGGACATTCAACAATAGATCTTAATTCATTAAATTCGCATTGAATGTACGTTTTTTGCTATCAACCAAGAAAGTTACAAAAAACCTGCAATTAAAATTGAAAGCAACAAATCACTAAAAATTCCTCAACCAACATATAATAATTACAATTAATGAGGAAATGGAATAAATGGTAATAAAATTACATAAACACATGACTTTTTATTGAAAGCAAGTATTTATTATAAAAATATTAATTATAGATACAGAGAGGATACACACAACGGTTCCAGGTTGAAGAACAGAAAATAAATTTACCTATTAGAAATAAAATACATTATGAATAGTGGTAATGTACATAATAGTGCCTATATTGAGAACATTTAAGAAATAGTTCCTTTACAAATCAAAACTACTTGTAAATATAGAGATAATGCAAACAACTCTGCCTAAACTGATTACACATAAGAAAATGAACTTTTTGAGGGTTCACATAAAACAAAAAATAATCTAAACCGAGTACAAATAAGAAATAAAACTATTACAAATTACAAATAATTGTGGATACAAATATGATACACGCTCCTTCCCAAGGCGTATGATGAATGAATGGCATGTGGGTGAATGATAGGCAGGGGAATCCGAGTACACCTGCCAGACCTCGGATTCTACTTCGATTGGACCGGCGTCCCTAGACGTATAAGGCGAGCGCGGTAGGCACTACGCCATGGGTCGCCCTGCTATTTTGCAATGTTCAATAAAAAATTTCAGAATTGTTTAGCGAAATACAGTTTATGATAAACAAAATCCAAAAAATGTGTATGTATTAAGGTTTTTTAAATTTTTTTTACTCTTCATATTTCCCTGATATGACTGTACAGATAAGTAATATAAATATTGCAATTAATGAAGTAACGGATACAAAGGGCACGTACACAGCTGTATCAGATGTCAATAATTGAAAAATAAATATGTCAATATGGAGCAGAGTTAAGAAATATTTCAATAGCAAAAAAACTATAAATACTAAGGTAACTAAGGTAACTTAGAAGTAACAAAAATTATGGAAACAAGGATAATTTAAACCTCAATATCAAACACACAAGATTGCTTCTCGATCGCTATTTCAACTCCAGTGTTTGTTCTAAATACGGTGCGTCCCATAGATGCCATAGTTCAGGAAATTGTTCCGTTATCAAGTTCTTCGAGAATACTTACAGAATCCAAGCTTGATCCCATTACTTCTCATATTATACTGATAAGATTAATTAAGTAAGTTGCCTTAGCAAATTCCTTTAAAACATGTCTAACATACATTTCCTCTGGAAAATGCTCCGGGCGAACTATGTACTTCTTGACATCAGCATTAGTTCACTGCAATTGAAATAAATAATAATTGAAAAATTTCCATGACAATTATAATAAACGTGATAAGACTCAACAGTGAAAATAGTGAAAGAAATTGGTACTAACTTATCATAAAAAATCAGTAGGGTAATTTTGGGCAACCATTACTTGCTTTCTGTCTTGGCATTTTTTCCCGAAGTATGATATTCATGAACACAGACACACATAAATAAACACAAACTAGGATTAAGGCACGAAAATCTAACTTTCGCCTCCATGCCGCCTCCATCATGCTCAAACAGCTGATATTAGACCAGCCGTCGGTGCTCAGTGCGAACTCATTGTCAACTCTACTGCGCAGGCCACCGTGGCGCTACCTACTTCGATCTCGCAACTAACGATTTGTTACCCGAGTTAGTACCCCTTGAGTGCGTCTGCGTTGACTCACAGCGAAATGACATTGATCTTGCCGCGCCGCTTCGTACCTCGCGACATCAGATTGGATCGAAACGCGTTGTGTGTTCGTACCGTAACATTGAAAACATTTTCTAGGGATCGTTATCATTAGCTGAATGAGAATTATTTTTGACACTTTTAATTTAGATTATAAAAAATAATAAAGTCGACATATTATTTTTGATACTTTATTTTATAAAAATAGTAAAATCGACGTAATATTGTTGACACTTTTAGTTTATTTTGTAAAAAATAATAAAGTCCACATAATACCAAAAAACGGTACAATACCTCGTTTTTTCAAATATTTCAGGTTTTAAAACATTAAATCAAAAAACCAATTTTTCATTTTCATTTATTTAGAACAACATGACAAATCCAATTGCGTTAACTGTTTTTACGATGTTTTGCACCCTTCATAGCTATTATTACTTTTGTCAGGGTTCTATAACAAACGACCCGATAGTAGTCTCTGAGTAGTTAAGGCAAAAGTGGATAGTGAGAACCGAACTTAAAGATTAGGGAAAGATTTTTATAAGGATTCTTAATTTAGATTTTTGATTGGGGATTTTGCGCTTGTAATTTCCAAAAAGCACAAAATATTTACACGAATTAGTTCCTTTATTTAATTCTTAACATTATAAAAAGGAATTTATTCAGTTAGGAAAAGGAAACTATATATATATATATATATATATATATATATATATATATATATATATATATATATATA
>NNCF01132544.1:458929-503905 GCA_002313205.1 Laupala kohalensis | reverse complement strand
TATATATATATATATATATATATATATATATATATATATATATATATATATATATATATATATATATATATATATGTTGCATTGATA
The DNA here is from genome assembly GCA_002313205.1 of Laupala kohalensis. Lineage (NCBI taxonomy): Eukaryota > Metazoa > Arthropoda > Insecta > Orthoptera > Trigonidiidae > Laupala > Laupala kohalensis. Next base: position 503,818 of record NNCF01132544.1, on the reverse strand, counting down.
CCTGTATCATCAATGATGTGATCATATGGCATAGACATATGATCATAGTTCAACTATTATCAAATTTGCACGCGTTCCCGAAAATGAAACATTTAAATATAAATAAATTTTAGTATAATATGTTAAACAAAATATTTCACACCCCTCGGACATAAAGACATAAGAAATCTTTTGTATTCTACTTTGGCAATAAAAAATGCCCCTTCTTCTACATGCATGCTGTGGTATATTTTGTACCAAGAAACATTCAAAATTAATTAAATACACTTCCAGAGTATGTCAGATATTCTTATGGAGTTTCTTTGCTCAAATATTACAGTAATTCTTGAATATTTTTTTGAAAATATTTGTCATTATAATTTAATTTGCATAACTACGTAAATGATGTGGTAAGGGGGAGACATTTTGCAAGTTCATGAAACGGGAATCGAATATTTCTTGTAGTCATTTGCTGAAGTATGATTCCAGTATTTTCAAATTTGAAAGAAAATTATAAAAATTATGAAATTTCTGGAGAAGATGAGCAAAATGACAAAGAAAACATTGACGAAGAAAAATAGTTTTGTAAAGAAAACTGGCCGTATCTAACGAGTATCGAATGCGGGTATATATTAACATACGAGTACAATATCTACTCCGTAATATGCCCCAACTAAATAAAGTTTGAAAGTACTTATTAACGATTTCATTAACTCAAGTAAGTTGCGAGCGCACCTTTTCAAAATTTAAATTTATTTGACGACGCTGCGTTCATATCACTCTCAAATGAATTCGGAGTCTTTTGTTACCACGCAAACAGAAAGAGAATTGATGACTGAAATGGAAAATGAAGTGACAATTAACTTTATGTGTGGACAATGCGAAGAAACACTATAGACCGTTTAGAAAATTCATCGGTACAGTATTAAAAATAAATCACTACATCTGTTTAAATTGAGCGTCATCACAAGGGATTATCTATCCGGCCAGCACGAAGCGAGTGAACGGTTTGTCTTTCCACCTTAGCAAGTGTAAGAAAGCAGCTTAGCAATATTAGGCAAGTCTGCTGAAATAATCCTTCATAGAGACAGACTGTGAACCTCAACAATTCTCGTTTTGACGAATTTATTTTTTTCCTTTCAGAATTTCAGTATGATATAATATGTAATTTTTTACAGATTAATTTCCAATTCGATTAATCTCTACAGAAAAATTTACGACTTTCATCGTAGCTGAGTATTATTTTTTTATAGAATCCGGAATCAATGATTGCAATTTGATGCTAACTAATTTTTAGTTTTTGCGAATACTTTTTCGAGTTTTATTCTCATCTCAAAATAATGAGCCTGCATTCTTTTCATTAGACAAACATTTCGTTTTCCGTTTAAGTGTAATATGAGGCAGAATGTAAATATCATGTTTTTTAATGCACGTTTCTTAAAAAAATTCGAACTTGCATTTCGTATGGGTGAATTTTATTTCATTACATGTCAAGTATAATTTCTAATGTATAACTGAAAGTACTCCAAACATGTTTGTACTCAGTGACGGACCTATAAGGGGGGGGGCGCTAAATTAACCTGAACTTTCAACAGATAATATTGAAATTGATAAAATGTATCTATCATTTAATATGTATTTTCCATTTTAAAATATTAATACATTTATTAACGATTAATAAATTTAATGAATTGTTAAGTATATATTTGATGAATTGATGTATTATATTAAAATACTCAATCACTATCATATTTGTAATATTTATAATAATATTTACAATCATATTTATAATAATATTTACAATAATAGTTATAATAATATTTACAATCATATTTATAATAATATTTACAATAGTAATTACAATAATATTTATAATGGTTATGAAATTTAGCCCCCCCCCCCGGTTAAGGCCTAGATCCGCCACTGTTTGTACATACTGGTAGTAAACATAAACTGATTATACAACTTGTTAAACAATAATGTAAATAATATAGATACTAGTGAATGATTCATAATGGAATAATACCTGGGTAATAGCTCACAAAATGGTCCTATGACAAAATATTTTTCGCAAAGGGATTCAAACCATGGTTTACTTACTCAGTGACTCTGCTGTGTAACCATGAATATAACGAATGATAATTCCATACGTAACTATTTTGCTAATTTGTTTACTGCGCAGTTTACGTTGCCCATATAAGATGTTTTTTGTGAGTGTCCGGGTTTAAGGAATAATTCTGAAATTTTTTGGAATTGACACTGTGTATTTGCGCGGTAGAACACATGAACACAGTTCGTATTTTGTTAGAGCTAACTTTCATTCAATGTGATGTGTTTTTACTGCGTTACATCAAAAGCAGTCGTGTCAAATTCAAATGACTATTGTTTATTTCATAATGTTTCAGCCTTGAAAATATTAAGTGCTTTAATTTAATTACCTTTTTAATAATACGATAAAATTTCGTCGAAATTTGTTCGTAGTATAGGGATCAAAGTCTCATATATGTAAGTGCGAAGTCCGAGTTTGATTCCCCGCCGAGAAAGTTATACATTCATTTATTTTTGTTAACATAGTCTGCCTCATTATGCTTTCCTCGTGTGTTTAACTTTTTTATTGCTACTATTAAAGAACCATTTTTTCAATTAAAGAACAAATTTTAAGTCCGCTGTATCGAAAAACGCCGTTTCAATCAGCTTCGTGTGCTGTTGGTGATGAATCTGAGTTTTCGGATTCTTAACTATTACACAACTTATTAGTTTAATTGTTACAAATAAAAAACAATTCTTAATGATTAAAAGAACATTTGAGATGGAAACTTGTATGAACTGAAAGAAAAATTCTTGCAGTTAAGCAGCAAACTTATGCAGTTTTATTCGCATTTTAGTTAATCAGCAGCAATTCTTAACAGTAAAAATATTAAAAAGAGGATAAATGTATAATATACTTATTTGATCGACAAAAATTAATTAGAAAATACATCCGCTTTTCCGCGGGTTCGAACCGCGGGTCATAAGAGACGGAACCTCGTGCGTTAACACCTAGACCATCACTCATTTGCTGTCGGTGGTGAATGTTTTTGATTTATTAATGACATTAGTATTACTCGTGTTTAAATTGTTCTACGAAGAAAAAAGACTATGTTATATCACGTTTCCATCCCAAAATACATCTAATCTATGAATTTCATTAAAATCGTCATAGCCATTCTCGAGAAAATTTTCGACAAATACATAGGCATATAGGTACATAGATATAATTATTGCTCGTTTAATAGTATAGGATATCTAATATTTAACGAGGTGAGAGCAAGTATTTGTGATCTTTAACCCCCCGCCCCCACACGGTTATATAGATATTCCTGGTAGCGCTTCCTAACTATTTTGGGTCTGTGTGCTTTTGGGAGTCTCAGTCCTACCGTGACTAATACTGTTGAATTCTGTGTATTCAGATTATTCGACTAATCCTAACTTCTCCGAATCCGAATAGACTTTAAATTTAACTAATTAAAACCAACAAGCTGGCAAATCGTTACGTTTTGTCAGTCTTAAATTGAATAATTGTCTCCTTCCTCTGTGAAATGTGTTAAATAGTATTGACCTACCGTTATTTTATACGACATCAATGCAAATTATAGCAATCACATGGATAAAATCAATGTCAGCGATAATGTATTACAAAAAGTGAATACCCATGGTACCGAAATAGAAAATATTAAAGTTTAGCTAATTATTAGTTAAAGTTGTTTCAGTCCACCGTTTTATAAAACCCGCTTCGCAAGAGATGGATCTCGTTTGGATTTCTCGTGTACTTCAGCTGCGAGAGAGGCTGATTCTGAACGATATTTATTTTTTCATACACAAGAACTGACATTGGTTGACGACATTTCGTTATGGCGTCTTGTGATTGTGATTTTAGTAGTGATGCCCCAGCTGATTTTCATTTATCTTCGTCAACGGAAGACAGTTGCACTCGTCTAAGTCCGTCGTTTGAAAAATGCCCTCTTTGTTCCAATCAGCGAAAAGTTTTTTACTGTCGACAATGCATACAGAATGGAGATTTTGTCCATTCCATTCGTCATTATTCAACAAGGTAACGTATTTTAAACTAATTTAGAATCCTGTTTTAAAAGTGATTCGAAATGCGCGTTACCCAACCTGCTAGTGAATCTGACAGTGTAGTTGGACTATAATGTATCGTTCTACACAACATTCTTTATTAGTTATTTCTTTTGTTATTAGTTATTTCAACTGTTTCACTGACAGGATGTTATTTTGCTGTTGTCCTGTATTCTTTCCTAACTTAACATTCATGACAGCTATCACTCATTAAACTCGGATTTTCGGTAGTTTTTTAGAATAAATAAATTGGTAATGAATAAATGTTCATTATTTCAATTAGGGAAAAGTATGAAAGATTGCGCTAGTGTCGTTACGAATACATTTTCTCTTTCCATATCCGCCGCTTGATATGAAACTCTTCGCTGACTGAAAACATTTTCTCTTGCAACGACTGATAGCCGCGAAATAGTGGCCACTTGATGTTTATTTCTTTGATGTATTTTATAACAATGAAAGTTGTTTTTATGTCCCCGTTTATTATTGTTGTTAATAATTGAATTCGTCGTGTATTTTCTACGAAACATAACCTCAAAGCACGAGTAAAGCCGTTATCTGTTCTCCTCGCTTGATTATTATTTAGTTGTGAGTTCCGAAGAAATCAGAAATTACAGTAATATTTTTCTTCGTTCTGTGAAAAATGAGTTTCTTTGTTAAGCGATTGTAAAAGAAAAGTATAATTTAATTGTTCTTTTCTTTCATATGTCACACTGTAGCGTATAAAAAATAGAGAATCGTTGCTTTGGTTTACTTTTATACTAGTGACAGAGCTCATTGTGCCATATTTTGTTTTTCTACATTTGGCATTTTGATCTACTTCAATAAAATAATGAAATTACAGAACATGTGGATTGGATGACTTATTTTGTTATGGAATTATAACTGTGGAGTTTAAAATTTGTTTTTATTTCGAAAACGGTTCTTGTGAAGGAGCGGGTGCAAAAGTAACAACTTTGTTATTTAATGGTTATGTGTACGGAGAAGACAAAAGTGACTAACTGTAATTGATAAACTAATGCAGAATGCATAACTTTTTGAGCTTTAAAATCTGGAATTACTTGTTCCTTTCTTTTAAATTAATGTTGACTTTTATTTTGGGTATTGGCCCTTTGGATGATTTTATTAATTTACCTCGGTACCCTCATGTTCTCTGGGTCATGAGAAGCAAATTCTGCGATGTTCGTTTGTGTACTTCTGGGATCGAGAAGTTTGAATCTTGTGCAATGCCTACTGTTTTTTGACACAACATGTAGGCTAATGTCATTTAAAAATTTACTTCCTTGATAACCATTCATTTTATGTTTGGAATATTGATGGAAATTGAAGATATGATTTTCTAAACAACATGATATTGTTATTCTTGTGCTCATCATGTGTCTGAATACAGAGGACATTAATGGTAATAGTTACTGACATTGGGAATAAGAGAAATGTTACAGTTAATAATGTGTATTAATTTTGAGAAATGTAGTTCAAATTGTAACAGTTGCTTTAAAAAAAATTGTTTTGATCTATACTCAATAATTTCAGGTATGCCGAGAAACACATGATGTTGATTCAGAGGAGGAAAGAACGAAGGGAAGTTGAACAACGATGTAAAGGCATTTTATTGAAACGGCTGCAGGTTAATAAGTTGGTAAGTTTATTGATCAGATTCTCTTGGAATTTTTTGTTTTGTTAGTTATCAAACACTTTGTATTCTTTGAGGTCTATTTCTTTTGTCATATTACTTTAGAAATTTCTATTGTTCTGTATAAAAGAGTTTTCTTGTGGGTAAAGATATTTTAGAGGAAATGCTCTTGTCTTGTTAACTTTTGGATTAGATTATTTTAATTTTACGCAAGATGTTTACATTGGTTTTTCTTTCTTGCTTTACCTAAAATTTTTGTGGAAATAGGAATTACCCTTTTTCTTCTTATCTTGAAATTATAGAAGTGGTCAAGCACATGATATATAATGCAGAGAAATGTAGTCAGATTATTATTCTGGGCCCATTCTTCTACCTTACTTCAAGGGCCTTGGGACGACTACTTATTTCTCTGAAGAGTAATATGATTATGAAATGGCCAAGTGCTGAACGACCCTTGAAAAAATAATGTTTCTTTGATTTTATCATAAATTAAATATTTTAAACACACTTCTTTAAATGGGGCTTTAGGACTTGCCTACATCAAGGTCATTAGTGCCCTTAAATTTAAAATTTAAGGTTTATTATTTGAAATTTTGTAAGGATGTATTGACAAGTTATTTAATTGTGTTTTGTGTTAAAAAAATGATAAAACACAAGTGTAAATTTCATTACAGAATCTAAGAACAGTAAAGAAGCAGCATCTTAAAGGATTCCATATCTCTTTTATATTAATTTTTAGCTTGTCAGGGGATTGAGATTAATAGAAAAATGACAGAAGCTTTGAACAAGTTTTGAGTGTAGTATATTTTAATTATTTATTTCACATGTATTTTGTTTCTTTTTAGCTTTAGTTGTTGGTTGTCTGTGATTGTAAAAATTCTTACCATTTAGGTTGGGGTATGAAGAGGGTGTATAAAGTAAAAAAATGGAACATATTAGCTAGAAATATATTGTACAGTAAATTACCATTTTGATATCATGTTTTTTGTGTGTGTTGTAATTTTGTAATTCATTTTTAAAGAAATCAGGGGGTAGAGGATGAGAGTCCAGAAAATAAACTTATGAGAAAAACAACATTTCTCCTTCCAATCTTATTAACTTAGTTACAACCGGAAGAAACCCACAAAGTAAAATAAACTGCTCTGTAATTTCCTGAAGTCTATTTTCAAAAAAACTGTTTGTTTGATATTACTTTTACTTTTAAGTTTTCTGGTACCTGTACATTTTTGGTTTAAATACATACATTTGTGGTCTAAAACTATTTTTGGCTAGTAGAAACACACAAAAGAATTTATCCTTCACCGAGCTTAATTTTTTTGAGTTCTGAATATCATCAAACATAGCTTTTGAGATGATATTGGTCCATTACATACTTGCTCAGGTAAAGACAACCTTCTGGTACAGATATTTAATGTCTATTAGTTTGATGTTCAGTTTCTTCATCCTTGTGATTGTAGGTTTGTTGATAATAAAATAATTTGAGGGTGGCAATAGATGTCTTCAGGTGTCGTACTAGTCGTTTTTTGAGGCAACATGATCCACACCACTTTTATTGTTATTTTTTTTCTTCACTAGAAATTACGTGAATTGTTTGTATGTGAAATTTTTGAGGACTTAGTTCCACTTGGAAGGGAGTTTAACAACAAAGTTTTGTTAAACTTAACATGAAGGACTGGGTTAACACTGCAGAGCACATTTACATGACAGAAACTATCAGCAACCTGGTGAAGGGAAAATAGAGCACTGAAATGAGCACACCCACCAAAGTGATCCCTCATTCTTTTTGCTCTTGTATGCTGGTCTTGTCTTTCATGTCTGAACCTCTTATTTTTAAGCTTTATATCTCAGGTCATTCATTCTTTTTACAATTTTTGGAGTAATGTACATGTTTTGTTGGTCTTAAACTGTACTAATTAACTGCCAGACCAATTTGGATGAAAATTGGACCTTTATTCTTTTCCCCTGCTCTTCATTTTTTATTGAATTATGAAACTAAACATTTTTTGGTTAGAGATATGGCATTCTTTAGTTTATGTCTCCCCAATTTTGTGGTTTATATTTAAGATATTATTTCTGCAATTTTTTTTTCCTTGTCTTGTTCTGTCAATGTAAATAATTTATTTAAAAAAATTATAGTCACTTGAGCATACCTCTGGAAACTTCAGTATCTCTCTACATTTATAACTTCTTAAGTCTCTTAACCATCATTTTATTCATGTCAGCTATGTTTTATAAAATTAGTGTTTGTTTTGCAGCAATGTGAAAATCTTGCTTGCCGCGAACGAATCAGGTTGCTGAGATTACTCATTCAAGAAACAAAGCAGAATATAACTAAAGGTAACATAACTGTTGGTATTAGAGATATTGTATTGTACTGTAAGAAAGTAAGGTTTTACAATGAATATTTCACCAGTTTTGATTTTTGTGATGCCTAGTTGAAACAAAGAAGACAAATTTAATGGAAGTTAATGCTCATCGTAGTGAAAGATTGCCTCGGTATGAAGAGAGAATATGTAAGTTGCAGAGATATGTTGTGCAGAGAGGATTTGATACTGAGAAACAGGGGGCAAGTGTTCAACTGCTACATCAAGAGTTGAAGAATGTTATTAGGAACAATGTTCAGCAACTAGTGCAATATATTTTCCCTATTGCACAAGCTCATCCTATTACGAGGTATTTGTTTTCTTGAAATTTTGTATAGATTTAATAAATATCATAAATTTCATTAAATCGTTTTTCACACTTCTTTTCCATTATTTACTTTTCAGCTGGGAGTAAGCTTTCAGGAGACCAAATTTCCATCCTCAGCTGAGCATAACTGGAACTCCAATACACTGGTGGTAGTTTAATGTATTTCCCTATCAAAATTTTTCTCCATAGAAACTATATAGTTTAGCGGTTGGGATTGAAATGTTGAGAAATTCTTGAAAATAAATTATATTTTTTCTTGTTTACCAATCAATTTTTATGAAATTTTTTAGTGTACTTTAATATGTAAGGAATTAAGAAAGAAAGAAATCATGTCAAAGTACTACATATGTTTTTAAAAAGAAGTCTAAAATATCAACTAGAAAGTTTCCCAAATGAAGTAAAATTAATTTGTTTAGTAATTTTATTTTAAGAAGTAAAAATACTACAAAGTTTTTGAATTCATCATTTTCTTCTTCTCTGCCCTGATTAACAGTACAATATCTTCTCTTATTTTCCTAACTGAATACCAAAAGCAATTGATTTCAAAAGTATCGAGTTTTTCAGATCATTAAAATATAACTTCTCTGATTTCATTACTGATATTGGTTGACACCTGTCAATAAAGTTCAAATATTTGTATAATTGTTCTAAAATTGATATATTTTTTTAGAATATGATTAAAAAAGAAGTTATTCAAGTAACTTTTACCTTTGAAGTGAGAAAATATAATAAACCAGTGAAAGAAACATTGATTTCATTTTCCAATGAGCTAGAGCACATATTTCAGAACAATATATTTAAAAACTTCTGGATTTTCCTTTTCCCTCTTGAGGATATATCACTAACTGTGAAACTCAGTACTTGGTTAGGAAAACTTTCTAATAAACATTTTAGGATATTTTTCTGACCATGTTTAGTTATTATAGTTCTAATTTTTTTTGTATTCTGTACACATTAAAGTAGCTCGTGAAATATTTCATAGAAATTGGTTGGTAAACAAGGAAGATACAATATGTAAATTAGTTTGAGAATTTTCAGTGGAGTAACAACAATAAAATATTACAATTATTTAAGGAATATATAATTTATTTTCTAAGAAAAAAAACTTTTAGCTTCCTCTGTTCAGTTGGCAGAAAACTAGAAATTCCTAAAACTTTCAACAAGCTGTAAAACCTTAACTGTTTTGTGTAGAGCAAAAATTCTAACTTAAATCCATTGAAGGAACAAAGCTGCCAAGTTTCATCAAAATGGGTGTCAAAACCTCTTTTTCTTGGTTTGTTTGATATGGAATGACACTTCATTAATCCACCATCTATTTGTTCAAATGAGAGAGAGTTATGCTTGGCTGAGGATGGGAGTTTGGTCTCCCAAATGCATGCTCCCTACTGAAAGGTGAATTGTAGAGAAGTTGTGTAGAAGAAATGACTTAATGCAATTTACTATTTTAACTTCACTGTGTGAAATTCCTTAAGGTGGTACTAGCAATTCAAGTTAGTCAAATCACTGAGAAGTATAATTGTTTTGTTCTATACTCCATGACCACGTAGATTATTTCATTCTATCTTGAGGATTTCATCAGGATATGGAGAAGAAAAACCTACTTCACTGCCAACATTTTAGTTATACTCTATCCTTTACCAGGGCTTGTCGTAGAATCAAAAGAGAGGAATAAAGTGAATGACGGAGCATGAATAAGATAGTGAGAGAGAAAGAGAAATACATCGTATTTTATAACACACCCTGAAGAAGTACAGAATATAACTAAAAGGTTAAGGAGTTAAGTTTTTTTTCTTCTTGGTTTATCCTACCAAATCCTCAAAATAGAATTGATTTAATGTTTTCTTTATTTAAACACTTATAAATTTGTAACACAATATTTTTAATTATAATGATTAAAAATTATGGTTATATTTGTTTCAATCAATTAGTATAATACTACTGTATTTACCTGAATGTAGTCCTCCATTTTTTTGCAAAAATATTACCCAAAAATTCATGGGGGACTATATTTGGAGTCTACCATGGGAAAAGTTCTCATTCAAAGTTTCATGGGTGTAAACGAGATAAGCAAACACAAGTCATATATGTAACATAATGTGAAGTCAATAGAGGTAACTTTTATGCAGAGAGATCTGTTGTAATAATAAGAAATGTGAACAATACCATTTATACTTACCAGAGCCAACCATTTCATGTGGAATTTTGAATTAGCATTTCCCTTCAGCAAGACTGATTTTTCTCAACTTAATTTTTGTTAAGTTTTACCTCCTAAAATAAGGGGAGGATTGTATTCAGGTAAATACGGTTACAATATTTAGGTGCCTACTTAATTCATTTGTAACACAAGATCGTGTAAAAGAATGACAGCTGAGTGCATCTGTTTCATGATTCATGGTAACTGTTTCGTGATTCAGTTTTATATCTAGAAATGTCCTGTGCCATATAGATAAAAGTAATGTAAAAACTAGTGCAGAAAATTCTTATTTTTTTAAAGAATTATTTGATTCATAAAAAAGTAAAGAATCCACCTCTAAACATTGTTGTAATTATTTCACTAAAATGGCCAGTGAAGTATTTTTTAAGTTAAACTCTTAATTTATGTAATTCTGCTATTTTCTGTCAATTTCAGACATTTTAGCAATTTAATTCTATTTACACTAGTACTACCTTAAGAAATCATAGAAGCTCTCAAACTTCTATGAAAAATATGTGTGTTAAATGAAGTTAACTTTCAATTTCTTTATTCTATTGGGAAACAATGTTAAAGAGATCTATTGCTTAGTGTAGGAGTGTCTTCACTTTTATAATTTTAAGTTTTCCTTTTTAAAAGCTTTTATTTAATTATGTTTTCACTTAAGTCATTACTATCATTTACTATTCATTTGGGAACATTCTTTAGGGGGATCTTTACCTCATTGTCAGGGGAGTTCACTACTAACCATATGGTAAACATTAGACAAAAACGTATGTGGAAACATAATCTAATGTATTATATTATGGAGACTCCACTGTGTGGAATTTCTTAGAAAGAACTGTTATTCACTTTCTTTACTATCCATATGCTTCAAATATTACCAATCAATTTTGAAGCAGTTTCTGTTATTGGACAATAAGGAAGGCAATCCACCTGTCATGAAGCACTCAAACACAACAATGTAACAATATTTTATTAATTTAGATGGGTGACTACTAGAGTAGGTGCTCTTTAATCTGGCATGAACATCAAGTGTTCTAGCATTGATACAATGATAATTCACTTAGGAGAGAAAGAGAAACAATAAAACATGTATTTAATATGTGTATGCACATTCTGAACCTGTGCAGACAATTTACTGTAAATATCCAACAAAGTTTTTCGTCATTCTGGAAAGTGAACTGCTTGGTCAGTGCAGAATGAAAAAGTGTTTCAAACCATTGAATGTCGTATTAAAGAATGCATTCAATATGTACTAGTTAGTGAATTGATACAACAGAAATATAAAAACCTTGTGGGAGATCAAAGATACCTTAATATTTGTATCTAGTTTCTGCCTCTGCATGGAGCAGGACAATTTTGGTTGAATGACCTCCTCAAAGCTTTGTGTGTTTGTTGTAAGAATTTAAAAAATTTAAAATTTGTGCTGGAAATTTTTTTTCTCTTCTGTGACGTATAATTTTTTTTCTATTCAACTAACAATTTTATTCTCCAACACGAAAAAAAAAAAATTACTTCCTAGTGCAAAAAGAAAATTTTTGTAAGATTCTATTTTTCTCAACTCCTTTTGTGTTGCATGAGTGAGTAAGGAAGAAAAATTGCTAAATGATAGAGGAGAGATTAGGGGGGGGGGGGGGACAACATTCTAATCATCTTTTTTGAAAGAAAGTAAAATATATTTATTTCTCATACAGAAAATCCACTTACATATGTAACTCATTGATATTTCTTAAAAATTCCTTAAATCTGAGAATCTCAAAACATAATTTGGGTAATTTCAATAATGTCTATTGTGTAAGCTCCATATTAAAGTAATTCTTAATAAAAGAGAAAAAAAAATGCCTTAATGTGTTCCTTACTTCATTATGAGGAATCAAGTGCCTCATCAGTATCCAGTGTTTAGGCACTAACAAAAGAAATAATGGAAGAGTGCTGAAGTGCTGCTTTATGAACAAATAAATTAATATTAATTATGTACTTCAAAATTAACAAAAAATGTACTAAGTTAATTGTTTGTTTTTTAGAATACAGGAAAGAAAGAAAAAAATAATTATTACTAACCTTAATTGAACATAAATTCCACTTAATCAAAAGTGAACAGCCAAATGTTTAACTCTTTAGAAAACTATGATAAATTTTAGCACAAAGGACATAAGGCAAATAGTGAAAAAAAAACTAACAGGAGCAATATGTATAAAATCACTTTGGTGATTACATTGAAGCTTCATTATTAGCTTGAACTAATGCTACTCTAAGCTGTAATAATAAACAATTAGAAGAAAACATTATCGTTCCCAATTACTTTGCCACCTCTAACAAAAAACACTCTTAAAACCCTGTATGCAGATAAATAACTTAGTGGAAGTATACCAAGTTATTTAAAGACGAGAAGCACTTGATTATGTTCCTACAATTAACCTTATGATTTTCTTTTGTATGATAATAAGTGGAATAACATTTGATGTCTGTCCCCAGCAACTAATTTTATATTGTAATTTTGAATTAATTAGTGAAAAATATCCAGTTTTTAGAACATCAATGGGACAGATTTTCTTAAAAAAATATAGAGTGGACAACATTTTAACCTTACAGTGTGTGCACTCCCAAGAACAATTTTTATCTAAGTGTACTCCTAAATATTTAATATTTTCAACTCTTTCAATTTTCATTCATTTATTACAATAACCATTACCACTCCAAAGGCATTCCAAGCTCATACAGCAAAGATTTTCTGTATAAGAATGTCTACTTCTTAAAGAAGCGTGCATACATTTAGTTTTTCCCTTGATAGTTGCTTTATTAAAAGTAGCCCAGATTCTCAATAAATTGATATCACATTGCATGTTTCAATTCTAATAATATGTTGGAAGTACAATGCAGAATCATTGGCAAAACAAGTAAGTGATCCTCTAAAATTTATAAAGTGTACTGTAAATGTGTATATACTTATTGGTTTGCCTGTTGATTGGCCTGTAACCTTGTACCATTTTTGACGAGAGTGGTCTGCTGCATTTACATAGGCAAAAAGCAATTGATTATGACATTATACCTATTTATGAAATACTAGGTCATGAAAAGTCCATGAATAATCTTCTTGTATGCATCCACTTTTAAATCAATCATATTTTAAGAGTGAACAATTAAAGGTTCTTTTAGCAATCTATCATTAATTATACAATAATTAGGAAACGCATTATACTTTTCTCCTATATTTTCTCTAAAGAAGTGAAATTTTGAAATAAATGCTGAAAATGCTGGACAGATGTCTCTGACTGCAAAAGAATACAAGAAGCAGAAGTACATGTTCAGGTTTTTGATGAATTTGCCAGTGAAGTAAAGAGTACTTGGGCTATTATTTTAAGATTTTAAAGAATTTTGTTAGTTTTGTAGGGTAGAAATTAACTATTTAGATGAAAAACTAACAAAAAAAGGGTGACTTATTTTCGTTTACTGCTATGAGAGAAACCATCTTGCTTGTGCAATAATCTCCCTGAAGCGACTGCTCCACATGCCCCACCTTCACTATGCCACTAATTTTCCCAGTACTCCTAAAGACAAATTGATATCTGTTCTTAAATATGACTTTAATTTGTAAGTTTAGAGGAGAAATTTGTAGTTGAATTTTAGGAATTATCAGAATTATGTATCAACCAAAAATATTGTTTTCTGGGTTATTTACAAATTTTGTTTCTACAATGTAAAATAAAGGGATTATCATTATCATGATGATGATGATCATCATCATCATGACCATCTAGAAGCTATTACGAGTGGGTGGAATTTTTAATATTGAGGAATAGTACACTTGTTGATAACTACATCAAAGAGAATGGTTATAACCTGATTCCTTACAGGTATGCCTTGATTAACAGCCTTACATTTGAATTTGTTAACCCCTTAAATTAATAATAAGAAGTGTCTCTTGGCAACATTTAGTATTCTCACAATACAACACCATACAATTGTTTTAATATTTTTTTCTAAATTTTTAATTTTGTTGAATTTTGGAGTACTAACAGGAAAATGTGATTGGGATGTACATTCAGTCACCACCAGGTAGTCTGTAAGGTGGAGATTTGGTTATACATGGCTGATTATGAGGGCAAAGTCCCCTAAGAGTTTGATCATGACTGAAAGGTAGTTATTAGTTAAAATGTGATTTAATTTAATCTTCATATATTTGTTTCATTGTGTGAGTTTTAACAGAAATTGTAGAATCTTTATGTCAGTATTATTTGATCTGCTTTGCCCAGAACATTAGTTTCTAGGAAGCCCTAGTATACTTCATATTTAAGAGTAGAAGGTTTATGAGGTAGATAGATGTAAAAATGAAATCCTAACTTTATTCTAGTTCTCTTGCTTTTCCCAGAACTCATTATGATCCCACATTGAAACACACTCAATCAAACCACAAATATAAGAACATTGTATGAGAGAGTTTTCCAAGTCTGAAAATACATGTGTTATTGTGAGGTATCTTATGGAAAGGGGCATAATAAATGCTGCAAAAAAAGGCACCTTTTTCATCTTTATTAGATGAGTAGCTATCACAATTTAACGATATGTAAATTCTGTTATTTAGGGAATCATATTGAGCTTTAAAGAGACATATATTGGAAACCAATTCACATTATATGATGACATTTAATATTTTTCTTGGTCTATAGGAAGAATTCCAGTGTGACAAATTTTATTAAAATATGAGATTGTAAGGTGAAAATGTATGAAAATTATGTTTATTTGATATGGAATGACCTGTAAGGTCCCTGTTTTTGTGAGGTACAAACATTTTTTCATCAATTAGTGTTTACATTATTATTGATTACGTATTTTTCAACAGTCGTGGGGCAGAAGTAGGCAAGTCACATTTTTGGGTTAGGATCAGTCACATACCTTAAGTTGTTCCTCAACTTGGAAGTGAGATAGTCCTGTTCTATAGAGAAAGGGGGAGAACATTCATTTGAAATATCTGAAAAGGTGGAGTTCAATTTATGGTTACTTGTCTTAACCANATTTGCGCTGGTGGTGTGTTAACTGGATTATACAAATTGACCAAAAAGGTGGATAAAATTTCATCATTTGAATGATCACTACAATTCTCAATGAAGTAAGGAATGCTTCCATAGTTACCTTTATCTCTGAAAGATAGTACACCAATGCATGCTAAGTCTGCCTCACGTACAATGCTGAAGTACGACACTTAATACGAAGCTCATTTAGTTTATCTAATGCAGGAGTACCATCTTTATATTTTAACTCTCTTATATTTTAACATTTGTTAAGCAACTTCCAAGCATAACTTAACCTTGACGCTTGACCATAAAACCCCTTCTCAACATATTCAACCAAGAGATCAAACGGAGTTTCACCTTGGTCATTTTTAACATAAAATCTCGCACCTGCACTCACAAGTGATTCAACTTTGCAAAGCATTGACTTATCGGAGTGCAACTTTCTTAAAGCATGATGTAGAGCTGTATCCCCACTTTCATCTTGATAGTCAATTTTATTTTTATGTAAAAAGCAATCAAAAATCTTTTTATTGCAATTGCTTGTAACGATATTTTCTAAAGTAATACTTGAAATTTTTATGTTGCTTTCTAAAAGGGCTAGTTTTGAAAGCTTTTTTTCTCCCATCATCAACTCCTACTCAGCACTCCTTTGATGGTGAGTGGATGCATAATTTTTGAAATCAAACCGTTCAAGTTTTTAAAAATGTAAAAATAGTTAAAAGATGTAAATATTACTTTGGCTGTGCAACATTAATCATTCATTAAAGCTAATATTAAAGAAAAAGTATCCCTAAAATAGATCAGACATCTACAGAATAAGTGGTGTAAATTGCAATCAAGCTTATGTCGAGCAGATGTTAATTGACTGTGATGAAATATCAATTGAGGACTCGCAATTAAATTAATCACTTACACTTGACTTTGTCTTTATTTCCTTTTAACGTAGTTGGAAGTGGGTGATGGGATGTGGCCTCCTAACATGGCTGGGGAATGACAAGGGTGTCAGATGCCCCAAGGCAGGTGATTTGTAAATGAAGTGAAGGGCAAATGATGATGAGTGAATCTTGAGGTGGAATGAAAGGAAGGGGAAATGAGAGTTCTGTGGGAAAACCTATCATGAACCCTCTTTTCTCGACCCCTACAAATTCTACTAAGACCAGCAAGGGTTTGGACCAGTGTCACCAGAGGTAGAAGGTGAGTGCACTATGCACTATGCTATGGGTCGTCCTGATTGAGTTAATATAGATTAAGATATTGCAAATCACGGCATAAAATTTTTGTTAATTGAAATGAAATGTTGATTGAAAAGTTTAAATTGCATTAATTGAGACTTTAATTTCAGTCTCAGCTGGTTTTAGCTATTATCAAACCACAAATGACTCGCCAGCATGTTTTCACATGTTACAAAATGAGGATACACCCCCAAAAAAATTATGTTGATATAAAGCTCCATTAAGGCCATCATGTAATTTTTGTTTACATTTTTCATCATGTGAGATGGCACTTATTTACCTGATTTTTTTATGACATAAGACTTAATTTTTGACATCAATTCTGTAGACAGACAAAATGTGAACTAATTTGGCCAAGCAATGCCAGAACATAGAATTAACTTAAAGAACAATGACTACATAATGTTGATATTTATTCAAAAAATATTATTTCTTCAGGTGATTTATTACATCCTCATCTAAACATTCTTGGCAAACTCACTGTTCTGAGATTCCAGAATTTATGTATTTCAGTTGCTATAAACTGAAGTTTCTAATTAAAAATAGGACCAAGATTTTGAGAAAATAAAAAATTACATTTTTTGTTTTATCCTAAGTTTTAATTGGAAAGTTTGTTTGATGAGGTATTGAATGAGTCATGTCTCTAAAAATCAATGAAAATATATCTTACTATTTTGTCCTGCTAGACCCTTTCTATTTATGTGCTCTGAATGTATATAGGTTCTACCTACACATCGTAGTGTTCACAAAATATTTGCACTTGCATAAATACTCATTAAGAGGAATCAAATTGTGAACAATGAGGTCAATCATACTAGAATTCATGAGTATATGCAAGTTGTGCCTATGGTTTGTGTAAAATGAAAGAGGGAAGTTATTTTCTTTTTTTGGATCAAGAGAGTTACACCATTTGTTGAAAAGCACCTGTACATCTGAGAAATTTGCGTCCCGTTCAACCTGTCAGCTAACTTTAGAAACCTGCCTGAAGTATGCTGAATTAACCATATCATTGAACATTGCTTCTAGGTAATGAATTATCATGGCAAATTTTAGTCAGGAACAATAAATTCTGCAAATTCATTGTGTTTAAGAAAGTAAAAATTTTTAAACCACTGATATAATGTGAATTTGGTAACATTTTGCTCCTCTTTTTCTCTCTTCCTGAATTGAGAATGAGTATGCAAGAAAGAGTCCAGACTCAAAGATAGGAGCTGCAGAAGAGATTGGTGGACCTGGAATTAAGGAAACATTCCCACAATTCATCATTGGTGCAACTCTCCTATGAAATCTGGTTTGCTAGGGCAATGGAGTGCAGCTCACCATCTTCTGAATTGTCTTCTTCCAGTATCTTGAAACTCATCATTTCAGTGAGTTTATAAAGAAAGAAGCAATTTTGAAGATGTCTGCTTCTTTAGTCTTCATCGTTTTGTTCAGTGGCTCAAAACCATACATAAGACCATGATAATTCAAGAGAACATGGGCTGCCTTAGCCTTGTATCAAAGCTAGTGGATATCATGTAAATAGATTTGATGTTGGTGGAGTTCAGTAGTTATAGTAGTCATAAACTCTAGTGAATTTGAAAGTAATCATGGTATTGTCAACTGTGAAAAAGTTATGCCTAGGAAGTGTGTGCTGATGTGTACTGATGCAAACTGGCAGAAAAAAGAATCCTGTGTATATTCTATATAGGAGTGGCCTAGTTACAAACATATCTGTTTTAAATTTTTCACAAAACCAGTTGGAGGTTGCTTACTGTTTTTTTTTTTTTTGTGTTTAATCAAAATCTGGAGTTGGATTTTTACAAAAAACAGCTATAAATGTGTCAATATGCTAATCAAAGACAGGCTAGAAAATTATCACGTGGTTACAGAAGTGACTATCTCCATTTAAGAAAATCAGAGAACTGTGTGTTCATTTACATGATTACTGGTTGAGCTGTCAGATGTTATTCTTCTGGTTCTGTTAAAGTTGCTGTTCATACTGCTTCAGTTTTATGACTTCGAATTAATTAGTAAATGAATAGTTAAATAGTAGTAATATAATTGTTAATATAATGGTACAGAACAATCATCATCTACAACAATAACAAATTCAGAAGAATTTCTCAAAGAAGAAACTCAAGAAACTGATGAATCACTAGATAGTGAATATTTTCATTGAGATGAAGATGAAGATATAGAATCGATCGGTTATGTTGATCCAATACATGAACACTATCAAGCACTTACTATGTAAAATACTTTGGGAACTTACAGTGGAGTCACTCAATTAACATATTATTAAGAATTTCTTGCATACATTCCTTACCTTCTTTTTAAGTTGTTTTATTTCAAAAGAAAACCTTGTAATGTTTCATTTGTATATATTTTTTTTAATGTAATTATTTTTTTATGTAAATTTCTTGTGAATAAAAAGACACTCCAATGTAATTCTGTGTTTCAATTTGTAATAAATCTCTTTATTCTAGTTGATAACAAATTCTAGTTGACGAAATTGGAGTAAAAATTCTATACTTCATCACAGAATGTACTCCAAAACCTGGTTGCAAACCCACCTTCTCGATTTTGTAATCCATAGATCTCAATATTCTTTAAACTTGGGTAAAAATAAGGTGAAATCGGGTTATTGGAAGTAACTGTCTTGCCACAGAAAAAAACTATATTCCCATCTTGTTTCTATAACACGTTGCAGTTTTTCCTTGATATTGGAAACTTGGTTGAATGGAGAAGGATGTGTTTGTAACTAGGCTTCTCATATAGCTCCTTGGGCATAGAATCTACTAGTATCGTATTTTGTAAGAGCATTTTGTTTTTTACCAGGGAGACAGAAAGTGACTCTTTAGACACTGTTAGTGCTTTAGCTGATGCTACACGTACAGCCTACATTCGTGGTCACTGGGTCATCACAGATAGTTCAGGAGAACTGCAGCATTGTATAGTTGCTCCATGGCTCCCCGACTCGGGAGACTATTCTGCTTACAGCGTTTGGGGTAAGAAATTTGTCAGGGCCTTTATGCAATAGTAACCTGATTATGTATTTTACATATTAAGAATGGTTGAATGAATGACAAGAGTATGGAATATGAATATTTTCTAAATTTGTATTAGTGTGTATACAATTTTGGTTTTAATTTTGTTAGTACTGCCCAGCATTTGCAGGATTGTGGATTCAAAGCATCACTGCCCTTGATAATTCAAATGTTTCATTTCAGATTATGACTCATGAAAATCGAGAAATTTATAACCTTTTTTAATGTTAAATAATTGTATGTCGTCGCTAAATATGTATTATGTTTTTATGAACTCTGATGTTGACTTGTAAAATTTTACACTTTCTTCACCAATTGTGAATAGACTTACTTGTTTCATCTATTTCAGTTTGTGTTCTTTCATTAAGCCCTATTTTATTTGGATTTTTAAGAATAATATTTATTGTGGTGTTCCGATATCTGTTTCTTTGAAAAAGGTAATTATGTTTCAGTCTCTGCAAATAAGGATGGAGTTCCTGGAGGAGCTAATGATTTTGAGGGCCCTTCACCTGCATATAACATAAGTGCAGCCCTTACTTATACAACCCAACTCGTTAATATATTAGCTTTCTATTTGGATGTTCGACTTCCTACTAAACTTTGTTACAGGTGAGATTGTAGTGACTAGTTTATATCGTTATACAGCTAGTAAGGGGTGCATAAATCACTTCTCTCCTCTGCATTTAGAAACTGTTGTTTTGAATTGGAATCTGTATTTTTTTTTTACTCCCATTGTTGTTCACTGTTATAGAGAATAATGTGAACTTTGACTTGCTGTGATGTTTTTGGTCATTGTTGATTTGCAGTGATTTCTGTGGCCATGAGATGAAGACTCCTCAATTCATAAGAAGAGTGGCTCGGTTAAATTCAAATGTTCTGCATTTGTGTTTCTCACAAAATGTTAATCCTAATCTTTTACATCCTTCACACACATTGCAGAATATTCTTCACCTCTTGAACACTGAAATTAGTGATCTTGGAAGGTATGCAATATTTGTATTGAAATTTCCATTTATTGTTATTTTTATTAAAATTATTATAGGGTTGTAGAAATAAAGTATTTCATAGATAAGTTTTGGCCAACTTCTGTCTTTGAATGGACAAGATATTGTTAATTTTCAAAATATGCTTTGAAAATTTCAGACAAGGTCCTCTTGAAATTGATTTATTATTAACAAAATATTTGGAAGAACAACTGGCAAAAGATCTCGATTGTAGTGAAGATTCTGGGTCAGAAGATGAAAGTGATACATTACCTTATGAGTGGGAAACAGTAAGTGGTGTGTTTTTTCTATTTGATTTATACTGTTGGTTGTTATGGATGTTTTCATAAAATTTAGTTCATGTTGGTATAGCGATGTGAAAAAATCTTTGTTTCCGTTTCAAAAGATACGCCTGAAAGATAAATCTTCCCCTGGCATCTAATGAATGCCTTGAGTTATATTGGTTGCTTTGTATTAAATTTTGTTTCTTATTGTTCTTTTTACTTTCCAATTACATAGTGTGTGTAGGGAAAGTATTGTAATTGGTCAAAAAAAACTTCTTCTATTTTTAGATCTCTTCGGATCTTTGCAAATTAACTCCTGGAGAGTATTTTCAAATATTGGTGATGATGTCCAATGTCGTACATGTGTGTGTATGTATGTAAAGAAATTTGCTCCCCCCGATAGGCCACGAACAAATTGATGCATCAAAATCAAACTTGAGGTTTGACTTTGAATGCATGGGGAATAGAAGACTATTTCTGGACAGCTCATACCAACTTCATTTACACACTGCGCTCCTCTTCCGGTTTCTTATAATTCAAAATTTTGAAAATATGCATAGAAGCATTTTGAATGGTCAGTTAATTTTGTGTACAGATTGCTAAACCTCATTCCTGTTCGTTGCGCTGTTTCTGAGATGCAATGAAAATTTATTATGCAAAAAAGGAGTTATCTTGGAGGTGCTGTTTATAAATCTGCTTGTAAGGCTATTGCGAAGAGTTTAATGTAGAAGACAATTCATGCAATCTGTACTTAATGTGTAATTATGATGTTTAGGAGTTTACCATGTAATGTGATGATAAATATTTTAAAACCTATTAGTCTTTCTAATATGTCATCTTGTTTAATAATTATAATGTATTATGATTTTTTTAAAGGTTTTTTTCTCCCTTAAATTTTTAGTGTTATGTAAGGTGTTTAGTGCTTTTGAGTTTTTGTTATGAATCTTGAGTGGGGCACACTAAATACTTTTTTATTACACATTTACTAAAAGTGAAGTCTGGAAATAACGTACACCCTAGTGCATATCTATCACTTTGCTTTTGACCATCTAAGTATTATAAAAGTACCTTGAAAATATTTTTTTTGTTCTTGTTCAATACTAATATGTAAATTTGAGCTCTTTAAAGGTAGATAATTTTTGAGTTAGAAGGAAAACATTTGTGACCATATTTATCAACCTGAATAAAAATCTATTTGTACCTGCCACATTTTAAAAGCTATCAATATCTTCAAATGAGCCTAGCTATGTTTCAATGGTAAATCAGAGAAGAGTAATGATATTTAGAGGAATTATTGTTAGTATGGAAGAATACCAGCCAGGTGTTAAAAATCACTGTGCAATGAGAAATATAATTGTTTATGTCCCTACTAGTCATTTTAAAACATGATGCTATAACCAACACCAATATTTGTACAAAACATAAATGAATTTATTAGAAGGTATGTGCGATATAGAATGCTACCAGAGCAGATTCCTCACATATGAATGTGACTGATAACTGCTGAGTTGAGGAAATCTGTATCTGACTTATAGAGTATGTTACCAATGTTTCAAATATAGAATACTGCAATTCTCTTGATCAACAAATAACCTTTCTCTGATTTATCACAAAAATACTGTGATGGCATCACTTAATGCTGCAATGTGCCTGTCTGAAGGTTAACCATCAATACCCAGAATTTCAGGCTTCATCACTGGGAACTATGGATTAATTTTTACTGCTTCCTATTTCTCTCAAAATCTTGAACCTAGAAGTTGCTAGCAAAAGTTAAAGTAAACATATTTGGAGACCAGTGTTTATGGTTTTATTGGATTCAAACTATAGTCAAATTGCTGTATTTGTGGAGAAGAGCGTACATAAGTTAAATGAGAACTTTTCCTAAAATCCTGTAGAGTAGTTTATCTTCCTGAAAACTATGACCTGTGGATACAAGTGCATTAGTATATTTTTATGTAAAATATTAAACTAGTGTGTAGTCTATTTAACTTCTTAATTTTATTCAGCTTCTTCACTGTTGTGAAGAGATAAAATGACTGCCACATTTTAGTGTCAAAAAAAGCAAGTAAAAATGAAAGTAAAGTTGACTTGTGATCTTGTCCTAATGTGGACTTTGTATGGACCTTTCTCAAATTATACACTTGAAAACAAAGAGAGAGAATATTTATTTTAGAAATAATAATTAGGTTTTCTTGTGTCCTAGGTTCAGAGTATATCATGTCCAGAGAGTGCTCCAGGGGTTAGCACAATTGCCTTACCACAGGCTCTTACAAGCACCCAGCATGCAACCAGTATGGCAGGAGGATTAGTTACTAGTGCAGCTGCCAGCATAGCTTCGATATGGAGAGGTTGGACAGGTCAAAAATAAAAAAGGAGGCTCAAGAAATATTTGTTTTAATGTGTACTTGATTTGTGTGAGTAAAACTGTTATCTTTTGAAGTTTGCTCAATATTCTTGTTTACTGGTGTCTGCCCAAAACACTTCCCCACCTCAAAAAGTTTGGAGGGACTCAATTAACCATGGGCAATGATTCTCATTTCATTTTCATCATGTTTCAATAAATATTTTTGTATTTTTACATAAATATTTGTAATTTTTGAAACAACGTTTTTCAAATTAATACTATTAAATTAACAACATAGAGACTGTTCAATTGATCTCGGCACTGATTTTTAGTATCGTGGTACTGAAGTATTTTTGTACTTTTAAACTTTGTGGTAAATTTAAAACACATGATCAGAAAGCTGTTTCCTTATTGAAACTTGTAAAACTTCAAAAGTTTGTTATAAAGGTTTGTTATTCACAGACATTTTATATAATTCTCAAGGTGAAAACATTAGAGTGGTACTCCTAAAATAAACATTTCAAATTTAAAAGATTGAAAGGCAAAATTAAGAAATGTAGTAGAAAAACGTATTTAACAGTTTCAATAATGAAAGAATAGATTGTCATGTGTGTTACATGTGTTTCTTTTGAAACATTTAATTTTGCTATTAAAATAGTAGTATTGTAATAATAATTATTTGTAAAACCAATTAGTTAACAAGTATAAATTATTGAAGTAAAATGATACAATCTTCATTTACAGCCCTCGGTTGTGAGCTTCATTATTTATATGTTGTTGGAGTGGGGGGGGGGGGGTCCGATAAAATATGGTAGGTTCCCCAAAATTTTTGGACTGCTCTCATCAGTGTACTTGTTCATAATTTTCTGTCATATCCTTTTATTAATTATTGTTGTATAAATCAGTTGCAGGTGCTTTGTTGTGATCTGGAACTCCTGAGCAGTTCAGCTGCTGAATGGAAGTTTCTTGAAATGGAAGCTCAAAGGGAGCTTGCAATCTCTGAACTCAATGGATTTTCTGATACCTTCCACACTTCTTCGGTCTTTATCTGATGGCAAAGAGAAGAAAAGGAATGGACTTCCTGCTGGAAGCTTAATCAGAAAATCTACAGGTCCTGAAAGACCAGAAAATACTCCCAGATGGAAAATGCGTCCCAGAAGACCTGAGATCTTCACAAAATAACAAATTGCTCACAAAAAAATTCAGTGATGGCTTGAAGAGTTGGTGAGTTCCACTCCCAGCAATATTAATGTTATATCCTTAGCTGTTCAGCTACTGAATGGAGGTTTCTTGAAATGGGAGCTCGAAGTGAGCTTGCAACCTCTGAACTCAATGGATTTTCTTGTACCTTCCACACTTCTTCAGTCTTTATCAGATTACAAAGAGAAGATATGGAATGGACATCCTTCTGGAAGCTTAATCAGGGAGTCTAAAGGTCCTGAATGTTTGGAAAATATACCAAGACGGAAAGTGGGTCCCTAAAGCTCTTTACAAACGAACTTTACGAAAAAAGAAATTGCTCACAAAAAATTTCAGGCATGGCTTGAAAAGTTGGTGAATTCACTCTGTGTTATTCATTCTGTATTACTGTGAGCAATTCTGAATTTTAAATTTGTTTAATTCCATTATTATTTGTTTACTTCTAGATTTATCTGTCAGCAAATGTAAAATATAATTCCTAAAGTTCGTTTTGCAAAATGTATGCAAGGTTAGAAGTGCATTTTATAAAATGCTCCAAATGTTGCTAAACAGTGTTGAAATTTATGGTTAGAAAATCTGGAAACACCCTGTTAACAATCTGAGGAGTCCTTCCATTGAAGTAGCACTTGGTATGTTTGAAATATCTTATGGCGTTGTGGCACAGGTTTTAATCCGTTATATCTTGATTTAAGTTTTAGCATATCTTTTGTTTTTTTAGATATTTTGTTGCTGTTCATTTTATTGTTTTTTTTATTTTAATAGTTTATATTGTTTGTGTGTATACTCTTATATTTTTTGACTTTTTAGCTATGGTATGTCTCACTGTTCATTTCTTCAGCGATTTGAATTGTAATTGACAAGAAAAATGAGAGATTCTCCTCATGTGGATTTATCCAATACAGAGGGCTTAATTTAACTATTTTCATGTAGAAAAGGATAATTATTGAAACATTTTAAACAGTTCATGATCACATCTCCAGGAAATTAAGTTTACCAAAAATAGAGCTAAACTAGTGTAACAAATGTTAATGAGAATTCTGTAATATTGACGTTTGTCAGAATATTATGTTTTTGAGCGAAGATTAACAATTCTCATATTTTGTAATTGCATATTGTTGGAATACAATTGAAAAACAGATTTTCTGTGTGTATTATTAGCAAAACTATTTGTGACCCCTTCAATTTTTTTTCTTTTAAAGCATAGCCAATCATTATGGAAAATATTTTTTGCATGTTTGTGCTGGTTTTCTTTTCATATTGATGTTTGTTGTGGGCTATATTGTTCAGTTCTTGTTGACTGATTCTCTATGAAAAAATACTCATTAGCACTTACTGAGAGATCAATGTTACTTTAGTTTTCTTGTGTTACTAATTATTCAAACTGAATACCATATGTTACTGCCGGGAGTTAACAATATCTCTAGATGAACAGGATATGTAGGATTTAGTTTTTTAAATATTTGCTTGTCATTACATCTGATGACAATGTAGTAATGTATACATAAGATTTTTTAGGAACATTGAATATTTTTAAAGTGGTTTTGCATTGGGTGGTTTAGATTTATTTGAGACCAAGATGTTGCCATGTGAACCCTTGACTCATTTTGTAAGCTGTTGTAGATATGGTGAGTTATAATGAAACAAAAAATTTCTGTATGACTTTTAAGTGTATGTCAGAAGGATGAGTTGGAAGAACTTACCTATTTCTTCCTTTGGGCTATAGGTATAACCTAGTGTGGCTTGCCCACAGACATCCTGTGGTGGGAAATTACAAAAAACTTATGATTATGATTATTTTTAGATTTATTGAATTTTTAAGAAATGAACATTTTTCTAAAAAGTAGTTATGAAAAGGATGTCTTTCAGCTGCAAAGAGAAACTAGTGGTGCAAAACGATTGCACATACTTTCTCATATACGTTTCTCCGTCTACAGCATAGAGTGAGAAAAACTTCTATAGTGAATGCGTCATTTCTGGCGTGGTTCTCTATATTTTGGTCGTCTTCCAGTGCTCTATTCATGCTCAAAGTTGCTAGATGAACTTATTACTCTCTTTTATTTGAAATTTGAAAGAAAATAAATATTCAGAATATTATTTCAAAACATGTAGCAACATATCAGTCTTATAAATATCATAAAAGTGTTACATAAATGTAATTTCCTTGTAGACAGAAATAGATGTATTTTCATATCTGCAGTGTGTTTGCTGTCCTATTATTTTATCAGTATCTTATCTTTCATTTCAGTTTACAAAAAGTGTATTCTACATCTGCTTGGTCCAATTACACAGCTAAATATTATTCAAGCTTTTTGAAATAGTAAACTAATGTGTAAGTGTAGGGGACAGAAATTATTTTTCTGTGTCTATACCAAACTTTCATGCGAAATACCGCTAATGCAGATGTAATGCATACTAATTGTACTTTACTTATAGAAGATTTAAGTGAAATTGTTTGAGCCGTTACTGAGAAACATTCAAAAGAGTACTTTGACCTTCATGTGAAGTACCGTTGGGTTTTAAAGTAAAAAATAGAGCATGTACATCGACAACAAGTAAATTTTACCATAAATACGAAAAGCAACTTAAATTGATTCATCTAATTACTCAAAATCGCTGCATATGAACAGATGGACCGACAGACAGATGTACTTTTTAAACCACTTATTCCGAATCAGGGATTGTCAAAATGGACATTTCTGGCAAAATCTCGCTTTTGATTTTTTCACGATTACAAAACTTTCTATATACTATGCATATGAGAAAATAACAAGTGAGATGCACAAATTGATTTGTTTGGGTTTGAAAAAATCATTAATTGTTTTTATAACTTTCCCTCAAAAGATGAATCCCTTTTAAAAAAATATGTGCATAAAATTTATAAAGTAATGTATTTGGAAGTTGTTGTACAAAGAGAAATTTAACTTTGAGATGTGATGAAAGAAATACTAAATCCCCCCCGAAAAGTGATTAAAAGGGAAGTTGGCTGTGAAAAGTCATAGATTGCATTTTGAGGAGTGATAATATGGGTGAGTTCTTACTATTAAGACAAAATCCGATGAAACCACTTTGCACAAGTTTTTCAGACTAGTCAATACTGCCCTGGTCCACTTGACATGGAATCACCCATGTGTGATGATGGTCTTTTCACCATGTACCATTTAGGGAAATCAGAAGTGTTATGTTCTTAATTTGTTGATGGGTCTGTTTGAGTTATATTGCTGTTAGATTTTATGCTTCAGTGCCTTGCTCAGTGATCTTCCAGTTTCGTTGGAACATGCTGATACAAAATGTAGAATACTTCTTTCTTGTGTGCAAGTTACTCTGAAAATACAAATAAAATGTAAATTGCTGTAAGAGCCATTTATATATTAATTTATAAAATTATTTTTTGCCAAATTAATACCTAAAATTTCTTATTTCTTGTGTTGATTGGATATTTTCCCCTTTTTCCTTCTGCGCAGTATTTCATATAAAGTAAATTTAAAAATATTTTTCGGGTGATGGTATTGTGCTGTGTCAAATTTAGAGGTATTGAAGATTTTTTTGACTTTGTGAAACACTGGTAGAATTTCAAAAGTTGGAAAACTATTGCTTGTGGTGCAGATTTCTTGCTTTTAATTTTTCAATGATCTAATGCAATTTGAAAAAAATATTTATTGTTTTTCTCTTACTGAAATTATTATTAATGTATTCTGAAAATACATTTTGGGTAATAAAACAATTTCATATTTTCTGCTTGTACCAGTCAATATCATATCTTAATAGTAATGTAAATAGTAGGACCACACATTTTACAAATAAAACTATTTTTATTTAAATTATGCTATGCAGTTAATTATTGTACTGGAATTTTAGGTTTCTTTGGGGTCTTTCTTGGTCAAAACAATTATAATAAAATAATAATAAAGAAACTAATGTAAATACGTTGTTGTTGATCAATGGTTTATTGATGACTTATTTAAACCGATTGTGCAGTCTGCATAAATTACTTGGGAATTCACAATGGAGTCACTACAGTAAATTATTGTCTCCTATGTCTTCTGTGTAATTCAACTTCACAAATTCTAATGTATATGGTTTCATTAAGGGCTCTGAAATCTTGAAACCAGAAGATCATGTTACTGTGTGATGTTTTGAGTATTTCCTTTGAATATTCTGAGGATTGGCTTTATTTTGTACGTTTAAATTTTTAATATGATATTTCCTCCTAATAGTCGAGTTTTTTCAAACATCTAACATGCCCGTATTGAATCAAAATAGTCTTCCATTTGTTTAATGATGTGAGTGAGAAACAAGCTGCTGCAGTCAAATGGAAAATCTCCATTTTGTAGTGTGTCAATGAACAAAAATTAGCTTTTCCATTAGTTTTGTATCCCTTTTTGGTGTTGTGTGCATATTCAAATGGTTATTTCACTGTAGGCTTGATAGGGAGTAATTTTTTTTTTTTTCAACTTACCTCTTATAGAATAGTAAAATCAGTTTTGGTCTCTTTCTTTCTACGTTGAAATGGAAATCAGCTGTTTCTTATAGGAAGATGATTGGCTATGCTTTTGAGATATTCTAGTTATTAAAAAATTTAAACTATAGTTTTCTTACTTTAAATCTATTTTAAATTTGCTGGATGAATATACCTTACAAAATCACAAGTTGCTTTGTAGTAATATTTCCTATAAATATTAATTTTGTGAACTTGACATTAGTCAGATGTGATAGGTATCAAGTTGTACGAAGCTGTTGGTACATCTTTGTATTCACTGGGTGTTTCATAAAAATCTCTGCTCTGGTAGTGGAGGGGGCAGTCTGCCCTGGGCCTCATCATGTAAGGGGCCTCCAAATTGGTTTACAAATATTATTTGAACTTATAAATTTGAATATAAATATTATTGGAAACATTTTTAAAGCCATAAACTAAATAATAGTTGAGCTTTTTAAAAAATAAAACTCAAATTTCAATCCTTTTTAATTCATCAGAGCATTGGACATGTACTAGTAGGCATGCAAACCTGTTTGTGTATGGAGACCTCCAAAAATACAACCATGCCGGGCAGCATGAGGTATAGATACGCCACTACAAAGTACTGCTCACTTGTTGAACTCATATTAAATAAACATATGTACATGAGACATACTCTCTTCTTGTCACACACTACTTGATAGTCTTAAATCTTTTCTTTTTAATGTATTAAGAGTTAGAAACATGAATTTTTATTTTACAGATACTTCATTTGACTATTAATTTTATGTAATTTAGTAGAGCTCATGCAAAATAGAGTATCAAGTGCAAAAAAGAGAAGTAGTCTGTGTATTTTTAGTAGACCTACTCAGAAATAATTCTTGATGCCTTATGAGTCATGCCATTCTCTTTTTCTTTTTTTGTATATTTCTTTGAAAATATATTTAATTTATGTTGCTTATTTTGTAGCAGTTTGTTTTTTAGGTAAGTTGGTAATAAATTGAGTGCATATTGTTAGTAATTGAAATTGGAGTTACTGACTCAAAATATTTTGCCTAATGGACAAAATGCTTACTATAGAGATATCTTGTTTAATTGTGATGTGTGTATGCTGTATACTTATTTTTAATGTTTGTGTAATATGAATTATAGCTATGTTACTATATTAAGTATGATAGTAATGTTACTGTATTTCTTGTTTGTGAAATAGGTTTTAATTATGATATTCATCAAATAGTCTTGTTGACAAATTCAATTTTTTGCAAATTTTCCTCAGCTTGGTGTATTGAGAAGTTAGGGTGACAAAATTCTTTGAATGTTTAGTATTCAGAGTGTACCTTATGTATGCTGGAAAAAATATTTACTCATAGAAGATTATTATTATTATTTTTTATATTTTTGAAGTTTGAATTGTGCTCATGTGGCAACATGTTCATGTTTGCAATAAAATGCATTAATGCAAAATTAATTTTCTTTTTCAGACATTATCTGTTTTGTTACTACTATGAACATTTTCTGAATACTATCGTATCATACTATGCAAATGAATGAGGTTATTGAGATAAAAATTTCTATGAAAGCATGCTAACACATAGGTTAGCTTCATTTTTGAGACCTTTATTTTCTCTTTGTTTCATCCAGATATTCTTTCTGGATTGCAAGATAAACATTTGTCATGAAGAGCAAGTTTTAGATGTACAAAATTGATAAAGATTTCTAAATATGCCAATTATTTAAAGGAATATGTAAATTGATATAATGATTAAAAATTGAAAATTGTTATGATAATTCAAAAGATGTATATAATTCTATTTTGCAGAAGTTAATTGAGTTTCTCTGCGTGATTTTGAATTTATATGTTGTATATGATGTTACTAATGTATTATAGTTGTGCTTCTGTACAAATTTTAAGGGGAAATGACTTCATAGTAGATTAGTCAGGCGACTTGCATATACTTCTTTTATTTTTGGTGTGTCAAGTTGCCAAATAAAATCATATTCTATGGTATGGAATGCAGTCCGTCAAGTCTGAACATGTATTAGGAGTTCATTAGATTTTCTTCCAATTGTTTAACTAGTAGTTAATTCTGTAAAAGAAAATAATGTCTTGGGGAAACTTTTTTTCTGAAATATTTGTTTGTTGTGGGGGATAAATGAGAAGAGAAAATAATATACACCAAAATAAAAGTGAATATGATATTGCTTGGATAATTATGATAAAATTGATCTAAATGAACATTTTGTATGATTGTAAGTTCCCATTCGGGAGGGCTGAGTTCCAATGGTGCTTAATTTTTATGACTGGTGTACAGAGTGATTATGTTGGTAAACATGTTTAATACTTCTTTTTGAAGTACTCTTGATGATGAAATATTTCAAGTTTGTAGTGATTAACTTCAAGGATTCCATTTGAGGAAATACACGTGTAGTACCATCAGAAAAACTCATTTTTTGTGACAGCGGTATGGATCTCAAAGTTTTGTAGATTATTTAATTTAATGATTTGATGCTCTCACCCATATATTTTCATCAAATAGTCTAATCATTGTTTGACAGTAATGCTGATTGATAAGCATTGATTATTCTACCAAGTTTAGATCTCAAATAACTTTAGATTAATGAATAATTTTGTGCATTGACAAATGAGATAAATGAGACCTTGTGCTGTGTTTGATAAGGTGTGATTGAGGTAAAATTGAATTATGTGATTTTCATGTTGTCAAAACATTAACTTCTTGTGGTTGTTCTCAGAAGAGTTGATAACATTGTTTTATACATTTTTGTTCCTCTGCATCGCTTTTACGTACAGGGTAAAAATTTAGGTAACCAACTGTATACTTATGTCTCTAAATCTTCACCTACAGAATGATTGGAGATATAATTAGTATGTAAGTGAATGGGATAGATCCTTCGCATATTTGATAATGTAAGCTGTTTTATCATGAATTAATGGATGTTCTTCTTGAGTGATACTGGGTACCTATTAGTTTCTCTTCTAAGATGTTTTATATTCTTGTATACATACAGTGTATACCAATATATATGTGTATCTTATGAAGTTGAAATATATTTTTTAGAAATTATACAATTTTGTATTTAAAATAACATTTTCTCCTTATCCAGTTTTTAATGAAATTGTTTTCAGGATTATTTCTACTTTCTAATGTTTTATGTAACATACAGGGAAAATGTTGTTTCAAGACAATTTTTAAGGTTTGTTCAAGTGTCAACAAATTAGACCTATGAGAATGGTGTTTTAAAGTCTTGGAATTATAAAATTCTTTATAGTTTTCACGGCAGTATTTTTAACAATTTTAGGTGAAAACCTTTTTTATTTTGTGTGTGTGTTATTTCTCATTGGTTTTCACTGGCAGATGTTGTGACTGTATTTGACTCTCGAGATACTCACAGGCTTTTGGTGAAACATAGTGTGTATACCTCATCAACATAGTGTGACCTATAAAATGTTTTTGCCTAAAATTGCCTTGGAGTTATATCTTGCCACACAAATCTGGCAAAGCCAAAACATGTTTAAGATGTTCTAACATTATTTAAGTGGCAAGATCAGTAAAATTTGCATAGGAAATTGAAACCTTTCTAGGACTATTTAAGTATTAACATTGGCAGAGAAAAATTGGTTTTGGAATAAGTGGAAAGGATCCTCATGGAGAATTACTGATTTAATTATGTCTGATGCTGCTAGTACACGATAATCTTATTATGCAAATTAAAATATGCTAGGACTGAGGCCCATATCATTTGAGTCATGAATTCCGGCAATTATAATACAAAAGTACCCACTAACAAAAGTTGAGGCAATTTCACAGGAAATGGTTAATATTGCAATAAATTGTATATTATATTAATAAAGGCAGACAATTAAAATTAAAAGGAAGGAACATTTTAGACCCATAAAATTTGAACTTGTTGATCCCGATGAAAAAAGATGGTAGTTTTGAACTATTGGTTTTGGGCATAATGGCTCTTCAATTTTGAAGATCTGATAGAAAAGTGTATTTTTATGTTGTTTGATTGAATCAATTGATTGTAGGGTCTGGATGGTTTGATTTTTTAGACACAACTGATGGACTAATTATGTGTATATTCCCCACATACGTTTCTCTGACACCACTGTACATGTGATGCACGGTATGCACTAGTTGGCAGAAGCTTGCACAGAGTGAGAGAACGCGAGAACTTACTGACTGAAGCAAAGAAGTGAGACTTGTGGGGAAGGGTGGACAGATGAATCCAAGCAGGGTGGGAAACTTGAAATATGAGGATGATACATCTCCCTGTGAAAAGATACTAAAAAAATTTGTGAAGGTGTGAATGAACAACACTTTCACTTCAAGTTTTCTTAATGTTGTTGTTTTTGTGGGGTTTTATGGCTCATGTCAACATCAAAGGTCATTAGAGCCCTAAAAACTCATACAGGTAGAGAAAATGCAGTTACACACTAGGGAGAGCCAACATGACTCTCCCCACGTGTGGGATTCGCTGAATGACTCAACCATACTCACTAAAAACCCTCCTGATTTACAACATACCAAAACATGTCTCAAAACCAAATATCAAAACATTGACAAACAAATGAGGGGAGGACATAACATGAGGGGGGACCAAAAAATGAGGAAAATGAAAGATACCCTAGCCCTATTGGCGTCGGGATCGAAGAGGAGAAGAGGTGACCAAGGGAGGTCAGGAAAGAGAAAGGAAGAATGCCAGACTCAGCTCGGGGCCCCGTGTTTGCCAAACATGTTCTTACTAGATGTAAGTCCCCTGGGGGGCTTAATGTTATAACAAAGAACTTTTGTGTAAAAGTAATTGAATAAATGCACCCAATAAAAAAACAAAGTAACTTTATTGTTGAATTACGGGATGCACCAAAGCTTTCTTAAAGTCTGCAGCAACTCTTGGTACATTTGGGTTGACCAACTTTTCTTTCTCTTGTGGATCTTCATTCTGGTTGTTTTGATTCCTTATTTGTGTTGTTCTCTGGTTGTGGTCCTGAGGCTTCCACCAAGAAATTTTTGATGCGCACTATCCTGTAACCTCTATCATTTACAACAAGGTAGCTCCTTGGCATTTCTCCCCTTTGGATGACTTTTCTATATTCCCTGGTGTCGGAGATCCACATTGTGGTGCCTGGTTTTAGTGGCTCTAATTCCTTGGCATTATGTCAGCAATCATAATTCTCCTTGGCTTGGGTTCAAGTCTTGTTTAGGAATTCTTGATACTTCTTCTTGGATGGCATAGCAGGAGAAGGACAGGGAAGCAATGTTAGCAAAATCTTTATTTGTATCCACAAGAAAAACTGACTTGGACAGTATACAGAGTCATTGGGTNCCCCCCCCCAAGTCTTGAGGATTTTTGGCAAGAACATTTTTTTGTCATCTTGAACCTGCTCCTAACAGCCCATTACTTTGGCAATGCTCAGAGCTGGATATGTAGTGCTCAAAGTTGTATTCTTCTCTGAACTCAGAATTCTGCAATCAGAATTGGTTCCTCTTTGTTCTGAGTACATTAGGGCATCCAAACAAATTCAATACTATCTTCAGCTTGTTGATTGTGTCTTCGGCAGACAAACTCAAAATTTTGAAGAAAATTTGTGTTTTGAGTATGAATCAATGATGATCAAGTAATCAATTACATTGTGAGATGCAAAATCTGCACCAATGACATCCCATAGGCATCAGGGAGGTCAGGTAGTCTTGGTTGCAGTAGAGGTTCTGGGCATTGTTTTGCGAGTTCAATGCACACATTTTTTTATCATTGTCATCGGGTAATTTTTTTAATTTGGCCTCCATACTGCCATTCTGACCCTTGCTGGGCATTGGTTGATAAAAAAATTAAGTTTCCTTGCAGGCTTACTGGGTTGGGGATTCTTCTCCTGTGTATAATGGTTTCACCCTTAATGAAGAGATATGCCCTGTGTTCTGAAAAGGGTCTCACTTTATCAAAAATGGATGGCCGCATCGATGACAACTGACTGATAAAGTCTCTGAGCTGTTGACAAATTTTGTCTTCCTGCTGGACTGTCTCTATCTTGTGGAGGAAGGGGCTAGATATAGGTAGCTGCAAAATGACGGTAGTTGTGGCTGTGTCATCAGGAATGTCCTCAGCAGATATTATCTCTGGGTAATCAATGCATCCTTGGATCAGGTCCTTGTCTGCATCAGATGTTGATAGTGGTGATCTTGACAAGGTATCCGCTAGATGATTGTATTTCCCTGGTATATGTTCAACTGTGTACCAGAAGGGGTAAGCCTCATTCTAAAACATTGCAAATGTATGGGTAAATCAGACAATTGTTTTGTTTGTAAAATTGCTACTTCTGTGATCTCTTTTTACAGTGAAGTGATGCAAACTAACCAGATACATTTCAAACCTTTCATAAGCAGTTGCTACAGTACATGCTTCTTTTTCAATCATAGAATGGGTTGTCTAGGTCTGCTAGTTGTGGTAGGAATCTCATGAGGTAGTTTACGGATCCTACAAAACGTCTAAGAGCCGTGATGTCGTTTGGAGGGGGCATGTCAATAATGGCTTGGGATTTTGAGACCAGTGGGGTTATGCCTATTGCACTTGCTTTATGACCAAGCATCACACATTTTGCCACTTGGATGCTACGTTTTCCTCTGTTGAGAGTTTCCTTTACATTTTTCTTTTGGAGTTCTCCGTCCCTTGGGTCATGTTCTTGTAAAGACGAACTCCCTACCAAACAGTCATCCACCAAGCCAGCCATACGCTATCCATACCACCAATTATTTTTGACATCTTTCATTGGTTTATATCAAGAAGATTTTAGTCCCATAGACTGCAGTTAATACATGCACCCTGTGTGGGTGATGAAAGTTCTAAAGTCTCTGCAGTTTTCTCTTAATACCACTTGATGGTAACTGTGATTTGCTCATAAATTGGAAAAATATTTACACCCTGATAAGACTCCCTTCCACAATTGGTAGCTGGAATATCCTTATCACTACTTTGATTAGTGTAACAAAATCAACAGTGATTCTTATCAAACCTGGAAGAAACTCACCATTTGCATTAGGTTTCTTCTTCACTACTGGGTGCATGTGGCTGCACCACGAGGTTGAATGTTCACTTTTTTGGTAATGTTGTTCAGTTCCATTGCTTGTAGCTCCTGTTCCACTGGTTTTCTCAATGAGATTGAGAAAGTGGGGAATTGAGACTTGGGAGGAGGGGTACACAGATGAACATCCAAGCTGGGTGAGAAAATTGAACTATGAGGAAGATACAAAAAGCAACTTATGTCAAAATTAATTCACCTGCTTACCATTAAGGGTCCTTCAGAGGGACAGTTAGCAATGGTTGATGATAAGAGCAATAATGTTGGTAAGGAAAACAGTGGTAGTGAATGTATGACAAACATCACTTGATAATTAGTTAATTGTTTAGACTTATTGCAAGTAGACAAACATTTGTTATCTTCCCTCCAAATACACCTTTTGTTGTCATTAACATTAATGGAAAACGCAAAGAATATTCTTTTGTAATGGAAAATTATCTTAATGTAGAGAATTTTTGTTGACCAAATTTTCATAATTGAAGGAAGATTTTGTTCAACAGTCATTGTTTAATATCTTTGGCCACATTACAGCCAACTTCATTGCTGGTTCTGAGCTGTAAGCACCCCTGACTATTGGGAACCAGCACTGATGATTGCTGTGATGGGGCAAAAAAGGTTTTATGCATCAATAAACACTAATTTACTTTTGATTACAAACATCAATAAACTTTTAAATGAGTTATTTATCGTCTTGTAAAATGGTTTGCATTTATCTTGTGTTCCTGAAATTCTTAGGGTCATAGATTTACATTTTTTTAGTGTGAAAGCTTGTGTCGGTTAGAAAGAAGTAAAAGGCTGAAACTGTTAAGTTAACAAGGTCTAAATAATTCTCCGAGTACTAAAAATTTACAGAACAGGAATTCATTACTCATTCCACAAAACTTGGTCATTCCAATTTGGGTTACTTAGGGCTTTTAAACAACAAATTGAAATATGGGGGAAAGAAGGTATGTTCAAATTACTTGGATAGACAACACTAAATGTGGAATATGCTTTTCTCGTATCAAACACCTCAGCTGTAAGTTGAAATTTTTATCTTATTTGGATTTTGAGAAAACATAGGATTAAATTTTTATCCTCTCAAGATATTGTAATGGAACCCAGTTAGGTTGTTCTTGTTCATTTATTATTTCTGCAATGATTTCAAACTTTTTACTGTTGTTCAGCCAATCTATTGAGACATAAATAGGTGTACTTACATTTTCTAATTTGGTCATGCACAGATTACGATTGAAATAATGTCATAATGTTCAGGAAAATAAATGTCACAGTACGAGGAGTCACAGTATGGAAAGTAAGGCTGCCTCAATTTTAGGTCCACTTGTGAACTGCTTCATGGTGATAGAAGGGAAGGCATGGTGAGAAAATAATTTTCATGGTTTCTCTTCAAAAAGGACCATTGTTTTAAATATGGGTCAATGAGGAATGCTTCTGATAGATTTGATGTAAAATTTCAGTTGGTTGCTTATTATGAAAAAAAAAATCTTCAGCTGAAGTTGAAATCTAGATGTGATGCCAGAAAAGTGTTATGAGATGTCCAGAAAGATAACTTGGCCTAATCTTGAGTTAACTAGCAATTGTAACACCTAAATATATTTCCTTTCATTTCTCAAATTATTAAAAATATTACTTGGGTGAAAGAATGTCATCTGTCATTGGCGATCAGTTTGGTACAGCACCACAACAAGAAGTGGAGCCTCGCACAGCAGTGAGTTGTACATACTATAAGAAAGAGAAAATCGTACACTTGTTACCCTATCTCCTCCCCTAAATCCCTGGTACCTTTTGCTGTCTGTAAATTTTTTACCACCCCACTACTTGGTAGGTCCAATCACCCCTGCTGGTTGAAGGAACTGACCTGGAAAACTTGATCAAAATAATTTCATCTAATAATAATAATTCCAAATGTAAATGTAAGAATTTACCCGAATTTTCAGCCCTGAAGATGTGATATGTGATTTTTCACAGACCTTTTCCCTTTTATCATGTTTTATCTCAATAATTCTCAATATTTTTAAGAGTCTAGCAAACATGGATTTCTTCTCTATACATAAATGTTCATGTATATTTAAATAACTTCAGATACATGTGGGGTTGTTTGATCCACTACAAGTCTGTCAGCAATTTTTCTGGTTTTCCAGCTTGAGGAATACATGATATTGTTTATTTCATCAGGTATTTTCCATTGAGAATCCAAGTATGCTTGAAACATTTTGATTTTTGTTTGGGTGGAAGTCCACTAATACGAGACAATTATTTTTTCTTTTTCTTTGAACCTAAAGATTTCAAAACATACACATCTAACTTTTCTTCTTTTTTCAGCTCAAAAGTATCCTTATTATGTATATTTTATAGAAAAATTTTAATTGCTTTGGATATCACCATGATTCAGGTAGCTTCAAACTAAGAAATTCAATCAAACTAAGAGCAAGGATAGCTTTAGAAGAAGGGCGGGGCCATGACTTCTCCTGCGAATTTTTTAAGTACCTTAGCAGCTACTGGGAAAACCATGTTTTTCCAAAACTTCCTGATAATGACACATTTGACATTTTATGTTGTATTTTTAGTTTTATAACTTCCTGAGAATTCAAACATATTATAGTAATATTATGTATAATTTTACATCACTTGTTTCCTTTTCTTATTAAACGGCCAGTCCATAGCTCCTGTACGACAAGATGCATGCATAGCCACTTGGCAGTGCCAGTCTCGCAACGATGTCTAGTTTTTTCTGACTTATTTTCAACATGCCAAAGTGTATGTACCAAGAACTGTATTGTAAGATGTTCTATTCCACTGAGTAGATTGTTGTATGTACTGTAATACAAACATGTTAACTTCACAAAATGATTCCCTGACTAAAAAAATCGGCTTTTATATTAAACAAAATGTTTTTTTAAAAATTTTTTGTCAAATTTAGTACACGTTTCCAGTTGTGGACTTTCCTTTTGTTTTAGTTAGTAGAGCGTATTATTACGATGTACAAAGTTTGTAAAGACAACTTACTTCTATGGTTTCATCCCATGGTTCAACAAAAATGCACATCAGTGAAACATATTTTTATGTGCATGGTCTTCAATGAATTTCTTAACTTTTTGAGATATTTCATTACTTTTTTGTTTGTCAATAACTAACTACTAACCCCTCCACGTGGGCCAAGTTGTTGGTAAACCCAGCTAACCGGCCCACCTACCAACAATGACCTACCTCCTATCGCTCCATGTAGATAAGCTTCAATAGCACGCTACATTATCCATTTACAAATTCAACAATACAGGGAAGGGTGGGATCCACTGTCGTTACTTGAGTCAATGATATTGCTAATATGATTTACAAAACTACATAGGTATTATTTCTAATGTATTTTATTATACAGGGTTGGGCAGGGAGGTATGGATGATTTGAAATAACACTTACACTCTCATTTTTAAACGAAACTCAAAATTTATTTTTTTAATGTGTACCTTAGATGTTGCCATTACAAAAATTAAATTAAATTAAAATTAAATTAAAGAGGAAAAAATTGAAACATTGATTACGTACGAAAAATAACATCTGTTAAATGCTGTCCGTTTTTGTCCATACACTCCTGTAGACGTTGTGAGAAGTTGTCCATACTCCTCTGAAGCATTGCACGTGGTACTGCTCGAATTTCTTGTGTTATTGTTTCACTCAGGGCTTCAAGTGTACGTGGTTTGTTTATGTATACACGTGCTTTTAGGTAGCCCCATAAAAAATAGTCACAAGGTGACAGGTCCGGTGACCGAGGAGGCCATTCTACATCTCCACGCAACGAAATGAGGCGCCCAGGGAAGGTCTGCCTCAAAAATTCCATAGCTGCTCTCGATGTATGGCATGTCGCCCCATCTTGTTGAAACCATACTGTGTTGAGGTTGATACGTCGTCTTCTCAATTGTGGCAGAAAAAACTCACGCAGCATCGTTAGGTAACGATCTGTATTGACAGTGACGGTTCGACCGTTTTCTTGGAAAAAGTAAGGGCCAATGATGAAGTTTCGACTAACGCCACACCAAACAGTCAATTTGTCGCTGTGTAGAGGTTTTTCATGGAGTTGACGTGGATTTTCAGAAGCCCAATACCTAAAGTTCTGCTTGTTTACCACTCCTGACAAATGAAAATGGGCTTCGTCACTCATAATCAAAACAATATCATCAGTCATGTTTTCCACCATTGTTTCTGCAAATCTGAATCGTCTTCCGTAGTCGTTTTGCTGCAATTGTTGGACAACCATCAGCTTAAATGGATGAAAATGCAGGTCCAAATGTAAAATCCGGCGAACTGATCGGTTCGACATGCGAAGAGCACGAGCATGTCGCACAGCCGAACGACGAGGGCTTGCTTCAACTGCTTGACGCACTCTTTCAATGTTTTCCGGGGTTCGTACCGTTCGTTCACCACCTCGTGCAGTTCCAGGTCTCAAGGAACCTGTTCGTTGAAAGTTATTCACCCACTTCATTATTGTTTCAAACCTCGGAACACGACCATGACGACCAACGTTGAAATGATTCCGGAACCGTCTCTGAGTTTGAATGACGGAACGGCCCGTTTCAATAAAGGTGTTGTACACAAACACGCGATGCTCGATCGACCACGTCTCCATTGCTACTAAAATGGCAACTCAAAACAAACAGATACCCCCACTCTTTATCCGCCAAGGTTATCCCCACCTTGCACGACGCCCCGTTCAAATCATCCATACCTCCCTGCCCAACCCTGTACTATTTATATATTATACGTATAATATATATTATACGTATTTATATATCATATGTATTTATATGTACAGTAAATGTATTTATAACAATAACAACAAAAAATCGAAACTGATATATAATTATTTACTATATTACTACATCATTAATTGACAATACTGTGTTTAACGGAATACGATGTTAGTGGAATATTCTTTAATTCATGTTATCAATACAAGTTGCAGAATATAAAGTTACGAAAAGACCAAGGCAAGCAAGGCGCAGGTGGATGTTGATAATTCATTTGCCTAGACACAAGGACGCATTTGGTATAATTCAAGAAATGTCAAAACTGTTTCGTTATTTCAGTCCATGTAAATGTTGTTCATTGTTATAAAAAAAAGTTATAGAATAAAAAAGTCAAAAGTATAGGTTAAGTAACCAGAATATCAACAAGTCTCGCTCACTCGCACTCTACTAACTGAACCACGGCGAACCTAGCGTGGACGGTCAACGCAAATCTTTGTCTTATTTGAATCCTTTGACGTGAGACTAAAAACCGAGAGGACGGATACGAGTGTTCACGTATTTGCCGTAATAGAGCAAATACAGACAAATAGCTCATCTAAACTTGGTTGTGTTTAGGCAAATATGGAAAATACACATAAACACAACTCCAAGTGAAGTGCTGGCATAAGATTATCCGGGACAAGCGTATAAGCTTGTGCAAAGATTCTACGTGATGATAAAGCTAAGTTTACGCCGAATGAGGTGGTTCTCAAGGGTATCTGCTAAGGGTAGGGGTAGGATATCACCAAAGGATATATCCACCTTCAGACACAAAAAACACACAGAGAAAATAATGCGAAACAATTTTTCTTACATTTTCCCGAAATATGAAGAGCGTTGAATAAAATTATATCCCAGATAGTACGGTGGGAGGGGGTTACGCCAACGGCGGATTTTACTTAGCATTTGCTCCGCCGTGCTAAGTATTATCGCCCCAATCGTGTAACAACCCTGAGATCAGTATCTAGGGTCAAGTATTATTACGCCAATCGTGGTACAACTATGTGGTCAGAGTCTAATACCAAGTACTTCCCATGTAGTACTCCTTTATGAGCATTTGCGGGACAAGCGTCGGTACTCAGAAAGCAACTCGCGAAGCCAGTGGACCAGCAGAACCAAGTAGCATAAACATGGCGAACACCATTTGAATTTGGGGGAACTGAAATGATAGTAGCTGGTCTGGAGTCGTCCAAATACGTTTCTTGGATTTGGAAATCTTGTTCGTTGATCGTACTTCGTTCTTGCGAGTACGTTTCATTTATTAGTGGTAAAAAAAAATTATACCCTAATGCATTTTCAGTGAAATATACGGTGTCGTTATATGACATTCCCAAACAAGTGTTCCCGAAGTCCATTTTATACTCGAGGTACACCCGCTCACGTTAGCCTGCCTCATGAACACTCGGGGCATACCTCGTCAAATGACGCGGCGTTTACTTTTGATTTGGTGAACACTCCTTCAGGAACACTTCATTTTCATCAGCTGAGAAACGGCATCCATATCTCATCCAATGTGTCGATACGTGATGCGGAAGTTTCATTCATACCTTAATCAGAGGTCAAAGTCCAGTAACCCGTGAGGGGGACAGAGGGGCAATTTTTCCTCGGACCCTAAGAAACTGGGTCCTTAGGGGACCTACACTAAAAAACTCACAGTAATCACCATAGGTGGGCGGAAAGATATGAACTTGGGTCTGAACATCTTCAAAAACTAAAAATGGCCTCTCAGCACACAAACATAGTACTCTCTAGCCTGCCTCCTCGCTTCAACGTTCCACAAATAAACAATGAAATTAACCTGGCAAACATCTCTCTAAAACATCACCCGGCAGACACAAAAATCACATTTTTTTATTTGCAACCACACCTGACTGCCAAGGACTTTACCCAGCACGGTTTACATCTAAGATCGTCTGGGTAACATCACTTCGGTTCTATCCTAGCTTCTCATCTGGCCTCACATCATCCACCTGCCCACTCCTACACCTTCTCCCACTCCTACACCTTCTCCTGCTCCTACGTCATTTTCTCCTCCTCCACCTCCCTCTGCTACTACCTCATCACAATCTCTTCCTATCTCCACACCCATTTCTTCTCCTGTCCCCGTTCTTTCACCTACTGCTTCCTCATCTCCCACGTCAACATCTATTCCTCCTGTCGCCCCCATACACCGTTACAACTTGCGCTCAGGAGTACGATGTGGTACTCGAAGGTGACAATCGCGTTCAGGTGCTGTGTGCGAGCTTCATCCGGAACTAGAAGCTGTACCAATTTCAAATTCCTCTCCACAATCTAACGTCGATTCCATTTCTCGTGAATCACAAACTCTTTGCGAAAATAAAATAATTATATTTCATCATAATGTCCAATCCCTTTCAAACAAATTGACAGACATTGATATTCCGGTACACGAAAATCCATTCGATTTGCTATGCCTCACAGAACATTGATTTTCAACTAACAACATCAACGATACTGCTATTTCTAATTATTATTTTGCAAGTTCTTACTGTCGGCAAAATTTTAAAGGCAAAAATCCCCACGGAGGTACGTGTATCTACGTTCGTAATGATATTTTATCTTCTCCACTGACAGGCTACGAGAACTTCTGCGTAGATAGTGTGTTCGAAATTTCTGCAGTTGAACTGACCGACACCGGTATTGTTGTTTTGTGTATTTATAGACCTCCTCAATCAGATCTTGACATATTTTTTCGGAACTTCGAAAATGTTTTAGAACATATCGCACATAAATCTACTAAATCTATCGTTATATGTGGTGATTTCAATATCGATTTCTTGAGTACATCCGACTCTGCACATTCACCAGTTAATCGATTCAAGAATCTTATCGACTCCTTCAACCTTATTACTACGATAAACGACCCGACTCGCCTCTCCGGTTCATCTCAAACATTGCTAGATCAAATTATCGTAAACAATGGAATCTCATATCTCTCTGAAGTGTTTATCGCCGGATACAGCGATCACCTTGCTCAAGTATTGACTATTAATAATAAACTATAACCACTTAAAATCCTTTACAAGTTTTCAATAGAGTTTAATGACATAAATAAATCCTTATTTATAAATTATTTGCGTGAAGAAACATGGAAAGATGTTTACAATGGCCAAAATACCGACGACAAATTCAATGTATTTATTTCAATATTCCTAAAACATTACAACTCCAGCTTGCCTATAAAACGCAAGTTAATGAACACAAAGAAATACAATAGATGGATCACCCAAGGGATAAGAATTTCTTCAAAAAACAAACGCCGTTTATATTATCTTTCAAAACTTTATAACCAACCACCCGAATTCCATGATTATTTTCGTAAATATAAGACTATTCTTCAAAAAGTAGTCTATATTTAAACGTAGTCTATATTTAAACGTAGTCTATATTTAAACGTAGTCTATATTTAAACGTAGTCTAAAGTTATCGAAAACGACAGGCAGGTACTAAAATCGAACAACCGGATGAAAGCCATATGGGATATTGTTAAAAATTACACGTCAACTTCTGAAAATCGCGAAGA
Source organism: Laupala kohalensis (assembly GCA_002313205.1). Classification (NCBI taxonomy): domain Eukaryota; kingdom Metazoa; phylum Arthropoda; class Insecta; order Orthoptera; family Trigonidiidae; genus Laupala; species Laupala kohalensis. Next base: position 459,250 of record NNCF01132544.1, on the reverse strand, counting down.
AAATATTTCTCTACTAAACGATGGCAAATTCATATCAAATCCTCAGGACATCGCAAATTTGTTTAATTCTTACTTCTCAGAAGTTGGTAAAATAACGAACTCAATATATCCAAATCAATGTTCTCCAATTATATCCACCCACGTACCCAATTCTATGTTCACTTCCGAAACTAACGCCAGTGAAGGCATGAAAATCATCAGCTCATTAAAAAACAAATTTTCAACAGGCATAGATGATATACCCGAGTTTATTGTTAAATTTTGGTCCCACGCTATATTAAATCCACTCATAAATATTTTTAATAGTTCTTTATCGGAAGG
>NNCF01132544.1:313789-458735 GCA_002313205.1 Laupala kohalensis | reverse complement strand
TTCTTAAACGATGTTACCACATCTCTTGACCGTGGAGAAAATCCTCAGGGTGTTTTTCGTGACTTATCCAAAGCATTCGATGTCATCGATCACGGAATTCTCTTTTCCAAATTGCATTCTTTAGGTATTTGTGGACTTCCACATCAATGGCTAACTTCTTTTTTAGAAGATAGATATCAACAGTTTGAAATATCCTATACTAAAAATAAAGTACTTTAGCGTTGTCTTTCAGAAACAAAGCCACTTACTTACGGAGTACCCAAAGGTTCAATTCTCGGTCCTATACTCTTTATATTGTATGTGAATGACATATCATCCACATCAGATTGCAAAATGGTTCTTTTAGCTGATGACACTAATTGACTATGTAAACACGTCAACGCTCAAAACGTTTTGTCTAACCTTTCGAATTGGTTCCATGCAAATCTACTCATTGTAAACACTGACAAAACAGTGTCTATGTTATTTTACAATAGTATAACAAAATCTTTACCCCAGGTTTCTCTTTCTGTAAACGGAACACAATTAAAAACTGTAACGAATATAAAATTCTTAGGTCTCCATATTCAAGACAACCTCAAATGGAATTGTCACGTTGACAATCTTAATTTCCAATAAAGCAAATTCTGTTACGCATTCCGAATCTTAGTTAACGTAGTTAGTCCACGTATTTCCCGTTGCGTATATTTTGCAAACGTTTACTCCCATTTACGTTACGGCATTACCTTCTGGGGTAATTCCGGTCAGAGTATTCAAACTTTCAGAATTCAGAAGAGGATAGTTCGGATAATTTGTAAATCTCACCCCCGAAACTCTTGTAAACCTTTATTCAAGGAATTAAATATCTTAACACTTCCCTGCATTTATATTTATGAAACGGTCGTGCTTGTCCTTCTTCTTCTTCTACAGGCGCTATAACTTCCAAGTGAATGTTTTGGCCTTCTCAACCACCTCCTTCCAGACTCTTCTATTATGCACACAATCCAGCCAATTAACAACTTTCATTTCACACAGATCCTGTGTTACGTCATGCACCCAACGTATCTTCGGTCTCCCGGCTTTTCGAACTACCAACGGTTTCCAGTTGTATAGCTTCTTCGGGGTTCTGTCATCTGGCATGCGATGTAGATGACCAAGCCAACCCAACTTTTGTGCCTTTATGAACGCAATTATGTTCCTGTTTTTGATAAGAAGATTTAGCTCTTCATTGGTTTTAATTTTCCATGTTCCATTATAATCTTTAGAAGGACCAAAGATTTTCCGTAGGACTTTCCTCTAAAAAATCAGAAGTTTTAAAGTTAGTGACTGTTTAAGCGTCCAAGTTTCACAAGAGTATGTTATCACAGGTCTTATTAAAGAGTGGTAAATCTTTAGTTTTGAATTTTTGGACAACCATTTACTCTTGAGCAGGGCGAGGTTGGCAAAAAAGGCCTTTTTTCCATGGCGAAACGGTAGTGTTTGTTAAGATCGAATTACTGAAGTGCCATCCTTGCTTCATACGAAACAGTCTCGTTCACGAACACAATACTCGCAATAGTAATAATATTCATCGCCCTAGAGTGTCAACCACTCTTTGCCAAAAAGGACCATATCATTCGGGAATCGTTCTATATAATTCCCTGCCCAAGAATATAAAAGATATTATGAAATTGAATATCTTCAAATCCGCGGTTAAAAACTACCTCCTGCACCAGTGCTTCTACACTGTAAAAGAATTTATTGATTTTAATAAAAGTTAAATCCGTCTTGTACTTTATCACGCCATTGCTGTAGTACTTTTAAAATAACTTATAACAATTTCAAAAACTATTTTCTTGCATGATTATGTTGTCTTATGGATCATATTAATTTAGTTTTGTGTGTACTCAGCTTTGGCACGGTTGTGTACATTAATTCTGTAGCCCCATCCTGGCCCGGGTTCTGCTCCGGTTTTCCTTCGGGTAGAGGCGGATTTCTTATACAGGTTCTCTAGGCTTTGTCCAGGGGCATGTTTCTTGTAATACTAAATCGTGAATTTAGTGTTATTTCAATTCTTATGATTTTTGAACACTATACTCAGAATAATCTATAGTTTGATAATAATTTGTACATGTAAATTTTTTGCGTTAAATTACAAACATATTGACATTCTATTAGTATTATAACTCACAGCTAACTTTTTATCTTATCTAGGAATTTTTGCTGAAATTTTGGAATTCGCCTCTGCCTTAGGGCCCTTGATCGGAATTGATGGGATGGTCCCTTGCTTGCTTCCGGAGAGTAAATTAGTTTATTGTCCTCCACGTGATCATACGCAGTTTGTACTGCTTTTTTGACAATAAATTTATTATATTATTATTATTATTACCACAAATCTTTTGTCTTTGCGAATGTAATAAAGTTTATTACATTTATTGAAAAGAAAGAGGAGTTGCAAACTGCGTATGACCACGTGGGGGATATTAAACTAAGGTACTCTCCGGGAACAAGCAAGGGATCATTCCATCTATTCCGATCAAGAACCCAAAACAGTGGCGGATTTAATACTTAATAATTTAATACTGAATTATTTTTTTAAAAAATGAAATACGGACTGCTATTAATTTATTATCCCAAAGCGAATCGTAGATACAATGTGCAGTCAAAATTCGAGATAAATCATAACAAAAGTATTAAACGACATTCCCGCCTATGGAAAAATCCTCCACTAAGTAGACGGAGGAAAACCGGAGAAAAACCCGGGTCAGAATGGGGCTACAGAGATAATGTATATATCTGGACCGGTTTACATTAATTTTGGGAGTGAGATTTACAGATAATCCAAACTTTTGGATTCTGAAAGTTTGAATGCTCTGAGCTGATTCACCCCAAAAGATAATGCCGTATCGTAAATGAGAGTAAACATTTTCAAAATACACGCAGCGAGAAACATGTTGACTTACAACGTTGACGAGAATAATCATAATATATTATCATTTTTATAATCAGAAGTGACGGAGATAATGTAAAAGCCTAGCATTATTTTATACTTACCTTGTAACACTTTTCCCCTTCCATTGGGTTCAGTTCATTTGTTATGTTTTTTATTTATCATCAAGATGCAACAAATGGAATTTGTTGGGGTTTATTTTTGTTTTTAGAAACTTTGAAAGGGTTCTTTCTCATTTTGTAAATTTCCATTATTTGTGTTATTTCTCTGCTCGTTTTTCTGGTATGATATTATTCTGTGTATTAAAAGTTTAAAAAAACAATAAATTTACTCTTATGTAAGTTTTATTAGTCACTAATACATTTACAAATTAATTGAAACAGTGGTGGTTCTTCCATTAGTTGAGAGAAGCGTCTCCGGACACTGCATGATATTCGATATTACGTTCTCGCTTTCGGGTTTCACTTACCTGATTCAAGGATGTAAAGAAACGGTGATGTTCTTACAATGCTTCAAAATATTAATTGAAAATATATTACAATGATCATGAATTACTGATGATTCATCTATTTCGTAGACAAAATCTTTTAAAAACAGTTTGTCTAATTGTATGAAAACTGTACTGAATGAAAAACTGATTGAAGATAATGGAATATACATTTTCAGCTATATTCTAGAATGAATTATGACTTATATTTGTCTAAAGAGAACTTCATCGTTCAGAGGACATTGTATTTTGATAATACGTTTTATAAGTCATCAAATATAAATATATATTTGTTCTTCACAGATCAGATTGACCATTCGATTTCATCTCCATGAATATTTGTGACGCTTTCTACATTGATGTCCGCTAATTGGAAAATTTGCGAATTTTTTATCATTATCATTACTGTTTTCACTACAAGGGGCGCTGCAGTAATCCATTCAGTTATAAGAGTGATACTTCCTACTGTAAAACAGATGACGGTAAATAAGTTACGCACGTAAAAAACTTTAATTTGGACGCAGAAAATCAAACGTACTTTTTATCGTGGCGGTCTTTGAGTTAGTAAAGTGTCAGAACCACTATTTTAATAAGCCCTTTGAATGTTTTAATACAATCGAAATATATTGTACTTGAGATTGGTGTGTGAGAAAAATTGAATTTCTTAATAGGTTTCCGTAATTTGCTTCTCGACAGAGAATAATTGTTTGTATCTAATCTGCCATTTCAAATATAATAGCGTAGTTGATTCAACTCATTTAACTGAGCTAATATGAACCTGGTCTGTCGCGTATAACTCCAAACTTTGATAATTTGGTCGAGAACGATTTATTTGCTTGGAATTGTTGACATTAAGAGATCCAACAAAAATGCTATTTAAATTTTTACCTTAATTTAAACTAATTTCAGTTTAATTTAGTTCCAACAATTTAAGTAGTCAAACATAATTAAATTTACCATAGGTTTAAAGAATATATTAAATAACTTTAAAAGCTCACAGAATCATTTACTTATAAAAAGCAAACCATTGAGAGGTTTCCTTGTTGAAATTCATGCATAACAGGTATAAAAATCATTTCTGAATATAGCGTTGCAGTGACTGCATCAAACAAATATTCCGGTATTGTCTACCTTAGATACAAAATTCGGAATACATGATCATTTTTTAACATTGTTGACTACCTCGGATAATAAGGAACCTCTCCAAATCGATAATCTAATAACTACTGTTTTACTCTAATGGAAGTGGTATTTACTGAGAAAGTTTATTCAGGACGACATGTTTGGAAAGGGTTCCGTTTACGTGATGGGCTGAGTATTTCAGTTTTGAAATATCAGAACTTGTGAATAAAACCAAAATAATGCACTTAATAAATTGTGAATTAAAAGTGTGAAAGAATATTTTATGGTTACCTGTTGATATAAATTTCATATTATTTGAAGTACTTACTCTGCCAATTTATTCTCCATTTTGCTTCCTTGTTATGGTGGTATTACGTAGAAAATATCCAGAACTTCGACTTATATCTTCATTATTTCAATGTATACTCATTATATTTGTTTAAGCAATAATTTACACTGTGGATATGTAGGTTTATACTTTTGTTTCTCCTCTGGAATAACTTGGGGTAACTAATACGAAATTAATTATGATAAATGATTTACATGTCTAATATATCTTTAAAGTTGAAAGATACAATTTCTACAGAAAGCAGTCTACAAACCACGTCCTTGATTTTCGAATTCGTAGAAGAAAACTGGACTGAGATTCCTCAAATTTCACAATTCTTTTCTGTAAAATAGTATAATGAATCTTGGCGTTCGTATGGGGTAAAATTTCACTAATATATTTACAACGATTATCGTTACTTAATCCGGGATTTACGTGTAATAATAGAACTTATGCAAAAGAGCTACTTTCGTTTCGGTCCTATTAACCATTCGCTCGAGTTATTCTCAGTGCTCCAGATTCGAAATTTGAGTTTTCGGTTGTCTGCCGTGATGTTGAGTTCAATAACTCACGTCATGGAATAGAAAAATAATAATTTTCAGTGGAGACGATAAGGTCCGAGCAGGATGGGGGAAGGGGCAAAACCAAAGGGAGCGGATAGTTCCGAGTTTTTGAAGTAAAAGGATTTTTATGAACAACTGTGTTTGCAAGAAAAGGTTTTACAGCTTGAGTGTACGAAATGTGACAAGGGAGTTAAATAAATAATTTTCTCCTTACTTTTGTTGAATAAAAATGAATCACAATAGCCACACTGAGAAAACACTCTGGTACCCTAGGATTGGATGCGAGATCAAATAGAGAAGAGAAAATTTTATCCAAACCTTTCGATATGACATTCCAACTTTACAGTTCGAATACTATCAGGTTTGGAGCCACACCCAAAGGCTTGGAGAAATTCTTTCCTACCTCTGAATTTAGGTCTCACAATCAAACCTATTCTTTCACTGCATAATATTCTTGTATTACTAAAAGATTTTTGTTTATGAATAAATTTACAGCTCGATGAAAATATGTAATAATAAGTCACGAGAAATAAACAATTTAACAATTTCATGCATGTTTATTTGAGAAGGATTGCCTGAGGTATTTACCAGGAGGACCCGAAATTTTTTAGCGCTGTCAGTGATTACTACAACCTCTCCCATTAGACACTGTATAAATTCCGTATTATATGATGTTCTTGAATGTTTTCAAACGTGAATATGTTAACAAAACATTAAAAGCATGGTAAAAGTTAACCTCTCCATCAGCCTTCATCGCAAAAAATTGATTCATATACACTTCTGTAATCGATCAAGGATGGCATCCAGTGATCTGACGTATAAAACCATTGACTCCTTTCAAATCCAGTAGTTGATTGTGGAAGGGTAAACAGAGGCACATAGAAATATTACGTATTTCCAGTGCATTCTACCGTACTTTATTATTTTCTATTCATTTATCTCGTTTCAGATACATTTTTAATTATACATTATAAATGGAATTTACTTTCGGGTATTACAATGTAAGGATCACATAAAGCGCCATAAAGTTTCTTATGTTTATCATAATTGTTGAGCCTACGAGTGTAAGTACACAACAGTCGTACACATATGTTCATTTGAGCTGCAGGCTACCTCTAACTTTCACACATCATTCATGCTTGCACACACTGACCTTTGTAACTCCCTGCCTGCACAAATAATTTATCACGACATCACAAATTTTTGTTAGAATAATCTCAGTCATTGAAAAGTATTTCTTTTGATTTCTTTATTCTCTATCGATTCTTTATTCTCCAATGAATCAAGTACTTAACTCCGTACAAGATATCTGTCCTCTCTGTGACTGGGATTCGATCTATTTGTAATTGCTCTTGAAAACAGTGTACCAAATTGACTTCAGGATTTTATAATTTTGAGAAAAGGGACGAAACATTATTCATATAATTAAAAATATTCTGATTCTGTGAGGATTTAATACATATCTAGTGTATGTTGAAACGAGAAATACTAGTTTCTATCAAGATTTTAATTTTTACTGAATGTATAAAAAATGAGAGATCATCGTAGATGTGCAAGACGAATGAAAAAGATTCGTTATAATCATCCAAAACACGGCACTTGTAGAAACAGTCATACACCGAGTCAGAAAATCTCCATTGGAATCTTCATCAGGCATTCTAAAATGAGACTTGTGTATCCAGTTGTGGGAAAGCACGTTACTAGTCCAGAGCGGTACGAGGCGACGGATCAAGGAAAATGGCTCATTGACATTTTGATGGAACAGTTAATTTGGGAGTACTTTTACACAAATTAAATTAACAAATGGTAATCTGTGAGACGTCTCAATTGTCCAATTAGATACATCATTGTGTGTCGATTAGGAACAAAAATGCTTCAGTGTGGAGGATGCTTTTATTTATTGGGGAATTCAGATCGGGGAAGTGTTTTCTGATCTATTAAATTAAATACTGTAATATTTCTTTTCATTAGTAGAATGTTCGGTCAACATCTGAAATTTTATTTTAGTGTTTGAGGTATTTTTAAATTTATGTTTGTGGTATCTAAAAGAAATTGAATTTAACCCGCAGTTGCTAACAAATACTAAAAAAAAAATATCAAAAATTTTTCTTATAAGTGTTAATCGATCGTATTTTTCTCGCATATCTTGATCGGTTGGAAATCAGGTATTGGCGAATTACTGTGTTATGTACTCTGGGTACTTATTTTGCTTCCAAGTAATTTGTGGAATGAATCGACAATGCGACGGCGTAATTTATACTGTCGTTAACTCACGGAATCCATCAGAAAGAAAAATATGAAAACGCAAATAACCGAAATCTTAATTATGGAGTACTGAGGTAAAATGAATCAATTAACACTTATCGAAGATGAATCTGTACGTTGGTTCAAGACCGAATAGTAGTGCGACAAAAGATACGATGCAGCATCCTACCACAAGACATTTTTGAAGTAATTTGGGACATGCGTGTTCGGCGAGACGTCCGTACGTAGAAGGTGCATGCGGTGCCAATTACACACGTCACCTCCACCGTCGCATCGTGTAGTCGCCTCCTTCCTGGGAAGGTGGCGACGAAGGCGTCTGACCCCGGCGCTGGAGACTGCAGCCCCCTTGCCGCCTCTCTCATGGGAAGTCCAATGGGTTTGCATTCATCTGCCAATCTGACATTCAGACGTTTCATCAACTTAATGAACTATTGGGGTAGTTCTAAATTTCATACATATTCAGATGTTCCGGAATAACATCGCCAAGGTTGGGAACATGGCTCTTACGCATCTTCTGTTTACACCAAGACCAAAATTTAATTGTCCTCTTATGGGGAATAAATGTTTTTGTTCCGTCGAATAAAAAGACCCAAGACTCCTGAGGCGCCGACTTTGACCTAATCTTTCAGAGTGATCAGCCTGAAAGAACTTCTTGCCAGTTTAATGCATCGCTCTGCCACCTGTGTCTCAAGAGCGAGCTCCGCTGCATGGCCGGGGGGNCGGCCGCCGCGGCACCAGACCATCGCGCGGGCCCAGGCAGGCGTCGCGAACGCGCCCGTCACGGACCGGTCTCGAGCGCGCGAACGCGTGATGGTGCAGGACGTCGAACAGGAGACCTTCGCTTCGGCGGACGCGTTCTCTGCCGAACTTTTATCACGAGGAGAGATCGAGACGGAAAAAGTTATTGTGGGGATCCGATTTTCGATTCTGACTCGCGCTGTTTTCTTTTCCTCATTTCTGAAAGGAGGAACTTTTTCATTACAGCACGCTATCGGATCAAACAATCGTGATGTCATCAATTGGAGAATAGGAACAGAAGAATATAGAAGTAAAACTGAAAACCGGATCGAAGTAACATTTTCCCATTTCAACTTGCATTAAAAATAGACTTCCCGATTAATGTTTAATTACACGAGTGATAAAAATACCGTTATTTTCGGTCTGTGGTAACCTAACCGATCCAGTTCGACGCCCCGACATGAGAATCGACGGCTTTGCGTTTCTCACCGACGTTTTGCCTTCCGATGTTGGAAACCCTGTAATCCGAGAGAGAGCGGCGTAGGACAGAGCGGGTGGAGACGGGTGCCTGGGCCCCTGCGGGGCGGCGCGACGGGGAGTAGCGAGGTGCGCTAGCTATGCGGTCCCCGCTACCCGCTGCCCTGCGGCGCGGATGTTCTCCGCTCTGCTGAGAGGCGTCGTTATCCCTAGACACGACATAGGGAGAAAACAAAATATACAAAACCAAGGTTTGTCGTGCCTACGGATTCTCGAGATAGCAAGAGAACGCTTTATGTGCCTTTCGAGATGGTATATAAGAATATTTCATATACATTTCCAATATATATTTATATATAGGCCCCAAATTTTACTACATTGTTTATATAGGTGGTATGAATGCTACTAAATTTACTAAAATTAACTGTATTTGGCAGATACAAGACAACATGAGCAATGAGCGATGTGAATTAATGATAAACAAACACAACAAAGTATTTTCCACGATCGTACTCGTAAGTCCGTGTTCGTGAGCGTGGTCGGATTGTAGCGTCCGGGCGGAACCCGCGGCGGTGAGACGGTGTGCGCGTGTGGAGTGTGGCTGTTGATGCTGCTGCTGCGTGTCCGTGTGTGCGTGTGTGTTGTGTGGGGCGTGTGTGCGGGGGCGACGCGGCGGGTGGATGGTATGTCGCCCCGTGCGCCCACGCCCGCCACCGTCCGTCCGACCGTCGGCGACGCGGAGGCCGCGGGGACGACACGGGAGTTGGTGCGTCCGCCGCGGGACGGGGCGCAGACGGCCGGAGGCATGAGGGCGGTGGGGGGCAGGGGTGGGGGCGGGAACGAGCCGGCGAGTGAGCGAGCGGCGGCGACGGGCAGGGGCGCACGTTGCCTCTTGCGCCGTCCCCGCGCCGCCCCCGACCGTCGCCGCCCTCGGGGCCACCGAGCGCGTCGTCCCCGCAACGCTCTCTCGACTGTTGCTGCTGGTGTGTGCATGGAAGAGGAGGAGGAGGAGAGGGCCACCTCCGCGGAGAGCAACATTCGCCATTTGAGCGGCGGGCGTCGCCGTCCGTCGGGCGTTGAGGCCACTGCTGCCGCTGCTGCTGTTGCCAGCGTCGCCGCCGCCGCCCCGCCACTCGCCGCCGCCGCCGGCACCCACCGCCCCTCGCCACCGCTCCTTCAGAGTCCTTGAAAGGCGCACGGGCGCGAGCGAGCGAGGGGGCTGCGGGCGCTCAGAGTCCGTGGGGCGTCGTTGTCGAGGGCAGGGACCGGGCGGCGGCGGCTGCTGCTGCTTCGGCTGCTCCTGAGGCCGGAGGCGGGGCGAGGGCGGGGCGACGCCCCGGCCGCGCGCCTTATCTGCCGGGGAGCGGCGGCGTGTCAGTGCTAGGTGCTGTGTCCAGCGAGGTGGCCGCCGCCCACGCTGTCGTCGCCAGCCACAGCGCTAAAGCCAACGCCGCCACCGCGCCAACACTGCCTTCTCCGGCGCCACACGCACCGTTCGCTGCAACAAACAAGCGCACTCTCAGGTTCCCCAATTCATGACACTTCTTATTTTAGGCATTGTTTTCTAATCAAGACTCACTATCGTCCCTGTAAGCAATATTTAATTGCATAGTGAATTACCTTAAAATTTTCGTATCGATTCCGCAACCTTCAAATGAGGAAATCGTCACAGAAAATTTATTATAAGCTCTATAGTGACACACTTTTAATTTAACATTATAGGACATTCCCTAAAACACTAAGCGTTATAAATCACTTAGGCAGCCCCCCTATCCCGCCGTAACGCAGCGTGACGGTAACAAATCCCTTCCTCCCAGAGTTCGTAACATAATTTATGCTAATGTGATCCCTATGTATTCGTTTAACATTGGAACCGAGAGACTTTTGGGCAGGAGGGTACAATCTCTAATTCCAAACACTTATTCCATGTATATTTTTACATTAATTATTTTTATACTAAATCTTGCACATAAAATCCTATTCTTTATACAATCCTATATTTCTCAAGTGTTGTTACCTCTATTATTTCACAATGAATTTGCGCTTCCTTCTATTGTTCGTTTTATTATTTTTTAAACATTATCTTTCATTTGGTCTTATTAATTAAATTATTGTTTTATAATAATGTTCAATAAAACTATGATTTTACTAAAACTTCCAGTCAAAAATATTAGAGTTCAAAAGGATGACTTTGAAAATAGAAATATTCGAAAAATTTGCGCGTTGTCATTTAATAATACAACCCACGGATTATCGGGCTATTGTAATGAATGTGTATGCCGCGCAATATAACTTCCGCTCTCGCCCGGTAGCAACTAGTCAATTTGCAAACTATGGCTGGGTCTACATATGCGGTGGGATGGTCGCAATTTCCACGAAAATAACTTCACAGCCCCTTCGTCGTACTTCGGTGGTTGATGGAGGGGAGTTGCGCACTTGTCAACTCACGCACCATTCAACTTATCTACCTGTGCGGCGGAGGGTCAAGCTGTGGTGATTTGGGCGGTAGTCCGCAGGGTTGGACAAGGAAAAAGTTTACAGACTACCGTCGCTGTCAACGTGTGTCCCTTCTAAAGAAATATAAGAGTTATTTCACTAGACGTGCAACACCATATTTACATTTCCTTCACCGTAGTAACAGTTAATCTACAAAAACAAACATATTTACAAATGTACACGGTATATTGTTACTTATCCAATAAAAATAAATTTTAAAATACTTTTATTTTTCTTTAGTAAGAAATCCTCATTCTTCCTTGATTTAAAACAATTGTAAACCTGAAAATAATTGTTCTAACTATTAACATAGTTCTGGCTTTGGATATTCCAAATATCATTTTCTGTAACAAAAAAGGTGCCAAGAAAAACCCAACCAGAAGACATTCGTCCACCACCAGTTGAAAATTTAAATTCCATAACAATCTCCACCTTTTGGAAATTTCGAAAAATTTGTTATTTTTTACCTATATTCTGCTGTACAAGAGCTTCATGGTTCTGTTACTTATTCTCAGTGTTGATGAATGAGCAAGTCAATTGATAAGTCACAACGGCGTAGTATGTACAGAAATTACGAAAATCTCAAGTCAAAAGACGTCCTCAAATTCTTGTCTTTTAAATTACTTTCTCTCATGAAACGAATTAAATCCTTCTAGAATAAAAACAAAATGACATAATAAATCCATCTTCACCCATTTCATAGTTAAACCAAAATTCAATAGTTCAAATGTTAAACATACTCAAACAACAATATGAATTTTTTGAAAAACAATATGAAAGAGTACGTAAAAACAAAACATAAGAAAAAGTCTGTTAGATTTATATTATGAATTTCACCATTTTAAGAAAATAAAATCTTCAAATCCATTCCCTTTTCTGCGCAAAATTACTACATATTTCAAAAATGACAAAGAAAGGTAAAAAAAGGAACTCTCTCACAACATAAGTGTATCAACACCTAAAATCACATGAACAAAATGGGGTAAATTAATTTACATGGAAATGTTATAATGTAGAATTGGTTCGTCAGGGCTCTAATGACCTTGACGTTGACAAGCCCTAAAACCCCACACACACAAAAAAGGAAAGTGAGAAATTCTGTATTCGAAGGAATGTTAGAAAAAAAGACTGTTCAAGGGAGGCAAACTGTTCATTCACTATCAGCTGTATTCACTGAGTCCATTTAAATTAATCTTAACAGTATTCATTGCATTTCTTTTAGTGATTAGTAGGTGCGGTCCAAGAGTGTCATACTTGCGAGCAACCACTGTGTAAAATCCTCGAAAATATAATGCTGGATACCAGTTATATGGGTATGTTACATATTTATAATTTCATAAGTTCCGTGAATTAATGATTCAGGTAACCATATTGCTCTGAAGACGAAAGCTCGTGGGAATGGGTTTTCTTGAATCTGCTGTGAATAAATATGTTTCTCTCTTTAAGCATTCAAACTATACTTCAACAAATGTTTCGCATTCCATTTTTGAAATTCCCTCTATGAATGATCGAACAAGTACAAATGTTTTGTTTCATTTATTTGATTTTACTCCGATAGTAATAAAAATAAATAACAAAATTAAAATATTTAACGTAATGATCATTATTTCGCCTGTTGTTAATGATAAGAAAAATATCTCCTGCGAAGCAACAGTACCTTCCTTGATTATTTCACGTTTTTATTCATAAATGAGCTGATGACATTTAATTATGCATTCAGTAAGTAGGGGAGTTAATTCATGAGGGTAGTTCATAAGGATATCATGTAAAAGTTGGATACAAACTTTTACATCTTTTTAGGTACAACCATTTATTTGAAGATTTTTGAGGCTTTTAGTCGATTTTTGCCGTTTCCAGGGAACACCACGTGGTGGTAGTCTCTTTTCGTTCCCCAAATGCTTCCTTCTAATTTTACACAGTATTCTTTATCGAGATCATAATTTGGAAGATTGATTCAACATTTTGAAGGAGGAAACATACTTGTATTATTTCTATTAAATCTAGCATTTTAATGAAATTATTGCGAGTGAAATGGAACAGCGAAAAATACACAAAAAAATCTAATTTATCAAAATATGAATAATGTAAAATCTTAGACTGATCATTCCAATTTTTGAACGTAGGCCACGTTTTGAAGGAAAGATTGTATATTCCTATTCTCGTCTAGTTTCTGTAATGACTTTGCCAAAGCATCATCAGTCTTTACTGACGAAATTTTTCCCCTTTTTTTCCCTTGAATATCCAGGTTTATTTTATCCAGCATATTTCCGTAATACTCGGCGTCTTCTCTTATAATATTTATCAATGAGTAAATATTTGGGTGTGCTCTGGGAATAAAAGAATTTATGAGTTGAATTTAACCCTCCGATACATAATTCGTGCGATGTCGCCTGCCACTGCAATTCCACATGCTTCGTGGCATGAGGTCGTTGTCCAACCATTGGTCTACGAAGTAATCGTACAATTCCTTGAGTTTATGATTGAGTCACTGTAGGTTTTTAAAAGTAAAAATATCCTAAAATGTTGCATATTTTTTGTTGTGAACTATTTTGTATAACTTATGTAAGCTGTTTCTCCAATATTATTATAAATTCATTCATGTTCAAGTAAGCGGAATTGTTATGAGTAAATGACGTTGTCGCCATTTTCAGGTCCAAACATCATGAGTACTGGCTCATACATTCTCGTCAGCTGATACAAAAAATAAGTTACAAAATTTAATTATTTTTTCAGCAGTTTACAATTTTATGTTTCAAAAATTTACCAGGAAAACAAAAAGTGAGGGGAATAACAATACTTCAGGCTCCGATATTAACAATAAATAGAAATAATTGTTATATTCATTATATACTTTTTATTAATTTCATAGCGCTCTTGAGTCATGTCTTTTCGTCTGGCGACAAAATGATAGAGAACATAATTTGTTTGAATTAAATGTATTATACATTATTTCGGTACCAAAATGTTGCGTTATAAAATGTGCATTTATGCCAGGTAAAATGTGCATTTGATGCCAGTAAGGTTGTGTTTGGAATCATTTTTCATCGTTTTTGGCGCAGATTCCAATTATTCTAAAACAACAACCAAATTTTTGTGAATAATTTTTTTGTGGCAAAACCAACTCGGAGAAATAGCTACCCACTGTCCCCATTGACTGGTGATTCACGCGACGGGCACAGGTAGACCCGCGTAGACCTAATCCTTAAGGACAAGGAAAACGTTGCCGTTTTCCTTGTCCAACCCTGGGGACTACCACTCACATCACCACAGCTTGACCCTTCGCCGCGCATGTAGATAAGTTGAATAGTGCATGAGTTGAAAAGTGCGGACCTCGATGGAGTGTACAGAAGGAGGGACAAATTTCAGTTTACGTGACTCGATCGTCAAAAATGACATTACCTGCATTTGGTTACAAATAATGTTACTTTTAACTATTGAGGCGTCTTTTGTTGAGCAGATACCGGAATATGTAGTTACAATAAAAATCCAGGTGCACTATACAGTAACGCGGATAGTCTGAAAACGACATGAACCCGCAGATTCGTCGATGGAATATGCTTTCGCTAGCTTAGCACGAAATACGTAATATTCGAAAAAAGGTATTAGTACACTAGGTACTAATGTAGTTATCCAGTAGGTAGTAGACTTACTAAAGTGAAGGAAGTGATTTTGAACTGTGACCACTTTAAGAAACGTGACGAAAACTCACCATGACGAAAACTCAACCTGACGAAAACTCAACTTGGCGAAAACTGATAATATGGTGTGTACATTAATGCGAATTTATTTTTCTGCGAATGTAATGTTGATAATAAATGCTTAGGATCATTTTCCTAGACTAAATTAGAATATTGTGCACCACGTTGTGATACGAAATTAAACTCTTTTTGATAATTATGTTTATTATTATATATAATAATATAATAATTTTATTATTATTAATGTCTTTATTGTTATTATTTATATTATTATGTCATATTATTATTATTATAAATATTGTTATTATTATNTATTATTTATATTATTATGTCATATTATTATTATTATAAATATTGTTATTATTATAAATATTATTATTATTATTATAAATATTATTATTATTATTACGTAATTATTATATATCGTATCATTATTATCACTTATGCTACTTTAAGCATTTTATGATAGGTGTCAATAAAATGATGAACTGCTTAGACAACTAATTATGTTAAAAAGAAGGTAGTGTTAGGGTAAATAGGTGTTCATCAATAAAAACAACTGTGGTTATAAAATACTATGTTAGGTATCGACAAAAGTGTGATCTGGATAGACAATTACTTTTGTGTTAGGATGTGAACGTGTCCTCCGCTAAAAACAACTTTGGCTACAAAATACTATGTTAGTATCGGCAAAAGTTTGCATCTTTAGGCTGTTAAGTCAGAAATATATTTTGACAAATGCGCGCGCGATGATGAGAACCAGTTGTGAGACTCGCAATTTCACATCCTAACATGAAAAGGTTAACAGAGCAAAGACGAGTCTCTAGCAACTCCTTACACAAACTTTCACAACAGCCTTCGAAACACTTTGGTGAGAATCTTGTGAGTAGAGGCAGGATTCGTTCGTGTTGTTAAATGCTGAGCATTGCCTACCGCTGGACTTCAAAACTACTCGCGTTTAGGTTCATATAAGTTGTTAAGTTGAACAATCAATTGAAATGCATATATTTTTTCCGTGTACACGTGGAAAAGATATGTTATAATTTTCGGTCAGGTGAAAATGGCGACGAGCCGGGAATCGAACCCGAGACTCCTGCATGATCGCAGGGGTGTTAACGAATACACCACCCGTTCACCATGACTGCACACCTTTTCCACCCTTACCAGTTCAGGTTCGAGTCCCGGCTCGTCGCCATTTTTACCTGACCGAAAGTTATCACAATCAATTGAAATGTTCGATTTTTACCCCAGAAAGCATTGAACAGTAAGAATGGCAATGATAGTTTTATATGGTATATCTTCACGGATTCATAAAAATTGGTTTATTATCCTCCTCGTCGTCATACGCTCATGCATTTATGACAATAAATTTCATTTATTTATTTTTTGATAAGAAAGTAATTTCATCTTGCCTCACTTATTCTACTGAGTAAATTCATTCATCTTTCAGATATGCAAATTACATTTACCTTCTTTATTGCCAAACGCTATTAGTTCAAAATTACTATTTAGTTTTTGTAAGAGTAATAGTAATTTTGATAATAATCATTCTGCGAATGACTGTGATTCTTTCCCTAAAGTAACATGTTCAGTTGTGTGAGTTTGAAGGTTTATTAGGATTCCACTTTCAGATTTAGAGATAATCATAATAGTATTCTGGTTTTAATATCGTTAGTTTGTTACAGAATGCTGTTATAGAAAGAACTTCGCCTATCTGTACAGCTTTGGGCTTGTAATATTTTCCTACAAATTATTTTTCATCTTACCGATCTGTTACAATAACGAAATACTTATTAAGTGTGAGTGTTTCATCATACTTGTGTAATTAGAAAGTTTATGTTCTGCTGTTGGGATGTCATGTGGAATTGTGATAAGTGAGAATAGTGATGCTTGATAAGTGATAGAAAGGTTTTGTTCTGTAGTTAGATGAACGAATCCTCACTCTGAATCCTTCAAATATTCACAAGCGAAGTCTCCCGAAGGTTGTTGTAATAGTTTGTGTATGGAGTTGTTTGCTGCTCGCGTGCAAAGAGCTGCCAATACACGAATCCATTTTCTCGTGCAAACTCGTTCCTGCTCCCAGTTGCTTCTTTCGCGCAGCTTCACTAGCGCTATGACGCAGATGACACCTCGGGTCAAGTCCTTTATTACAACAGGTTTCTATTCAGTTACAAAAAGCATCATCCTACTTGTTTATTCATTTCCAATTTTCATACACTCCCCCGGCGGCACATATTGACTAAATTTACTTAAATTTATAGATGCAATATTCATTCAATTTGAATGCCATCTTGGGGTCATGAATGTGTAAAAACAACTTTTGATTCATTGGCACCGTTTTCCTTTCAATAAAATAGTCTTTTTCTAGAGAATAATATAGTCTTTCACAACATTTATTTTCAATGGGCCAAAGCGTGGACGCGGCCGGCACCGACTTTTTGGGAAGATGTTCAATAGAAATAAACTAACTTAAATTGGTATCATTGACAGTAAAAATAATTACGATAAAATGATTAGAAAAGTAAGAGTGTGCACTTATACTTAATAAAAATACTCAGAGAGAAAGATATGAGTGATAAGAAATACAATCAACTCTAAACAATCTATCATTTACCTAGATGATATTAAATAAATAAACTTTATTGTCAGAAAAGCAAAAGCGAACTGCGTATGGCCACGTGGGGGACATTTAACTAAGTTACTCTCCGGAAACAAATAACTAAGTTACTCTCCCATCAATTCCGATCTAGGGTCCAAGGGCAGTGGAGGATTTAATATTTATAAAAGAAATTATTTAATAAATATTGAAAGCATTGATGAATTTTATGGAAGTGAATTTTTTTATGGAACAGAAAATCAGTGAAATGAGCAACGTATCGAGGACAAATAGAGGTTTTGGCCATATACGATACGCTGAACCGGGAGTGAGTTTTAAGTACTTTCAGACCGGGCGAGAGGGTGTGATGGACCATGGGTAACTTCGATCAAAGGTTGGGATTGCATATCAAGTTCGTTTACAGAGTTAAATATGCTCATTCAAATGGTTGCGTTCTGTCTTCACAGCATTCTGCAATTATTTTATTTGGTTGTTCATTTCCTCGCTTATTCTTCAGATTTTCGAAAATATCTTTGAGCTGAATAATAATGTGATTTTATACTTATGAGGGAGGTCGAGGAAGAAATAATTATCTTGAAGAATCAAAATCCATATTATTCCATCCATTATTAATTTAAACATGTCCAATCCTCTAAAGATTGTATGTTCTACGCTTTGTTGTGGTTTTTAACTATAATTGTCTACCTCTATAATGGTAACGAAACAGAGTAGATTAGAATTTCAAAGTTAAAATATTCGCCAACTTTTCATTTTAGAATACTATAGAATAATATCATTCTATATTGTTTAATTTTTAAATACTTAGACTGCTTTCGTAGTATCATTGTTAGGAGTATAATATATCCTCTAAACTGACAATTTCAAATCTTAATTATATGCGTATCATTATTCCAATTCTCTTAGAAATAAATCCTGACGGGTAAAAAAATTAATCATTGCAAAATAAAAAACTGACACCCGTTGAATCCCCTCTGTGTAAGAAATTCTCCCTCGTGTTGCCACGTGCTCGAAAAGTTGTTGAAAAAGCATTTAAGCAATACATCGGGAGTCATTACGGGCGGAGGAAAGAAATAAGAAAAGGGTTTTGAAGAGGAGTATTCTCTTTCTTTCACAGCAGATAGAAACAAAGCATTCTCGCACTCCGCGGAACATGCGCGCTGGAGAGCAGAATTAAAAATATTATGACGCAATTCAACCGTACTATTAAATGTTGTTGGATGCAAAATATTTTAGTACCTCCAATTAAAGTAGTGATGTTTCATGATTATGGCAGATAAAGTTTATCGTCTCTAAAGCTTGGTGGAGGGCTCGTAAGCCACGTTGACGAGTGGCACCCAGCTTTCATGTGGCAACGGCTTACGGAGATCTTCAACAGTGAAAGTTCAGTGGGGGGCTGTGGAGAGTCTTATCGCACTTCGATAATGAAATTATGAGACGCAGCACAAGTATTCACCTATTACGTTTCTATTATTGTGCAAATGCAATGTTTTTATTTTTTAATTATTAAGGGACGTGACTTGAAAANATACGGAGTATAGAACCTGTCTCTTATACACATCTAGATGTGTATAAGAGACAGTATATATATATTGCAATTCAGAGGTGCGAATACTAAAATTCGAATATGACCAGTTGTAACTTTGAACATTAATAAACTCAACTCTCATCAAGTATTCAGTGAGATAGTTTTCGTTTTGTTTGGTGCATGTAATACATATTCCTTCAAATATGTCCTCTACATTTGACTTCGTGGTTGTGTACGAGGATGTGAGCAAAAATGAGAATTTTGCCATGAAAAAAGATGTAAGGAAATGTACTGATGTTGTATTTTTGTATTCCGCTGTTATGTTCCGTGACAAGGCAGTTTTTATGTGCGGTGTACAATGGACTTGGAAAAATTATGTTCCCATAAACAAAGAATAATGTCTAAATCAAACTGAAAATTTAAGTTGAAGTAGAACTACATGTAAGATAAATATTTGTAAAAGTTTTGAGAGCGTGAGCCCATTACGGGTATTTTCTTCATTTCTAGAGGGAAATAAACCCACGGAAATTGCAGGTGGAATTAAAGGGCATGAGGAACATGTGTTTGAATTATTATTCGTAGCATCGACAATAATTTCCTTTTTACCAGCATAAAACTCGACGGTGGAAGTTGAGTTGCAAACCGTAGATATTGTCTACTAATCACCGATGTGAAGTTGGCACACAAATGCCACAAAGTTGAGGAAGATCTCCATAAGGAATTCGAGGAATCTTGCTCAGCGATTGCCGCAAAATCGCGGCTCCCCCTCAGCTCTCACTACCCGCCGCAGCATGGTACACTCGGCCCCGCTCCACCCCACTTCTAGCGTCCCGCCCTCGCCAGAGGACCGATGACGAGGGAGGGGGGGTGGCGCGTTCCTCAACCCCTCCGTCTCTTCCCGCAGCATTCACGCCCCTCCCCATACATGACGCACGTACATCGCGCCGACGGCGGACGTGACTTGGGCGTCGATGGCAGAGGGAGGGTGAGGCGGGGTCGTCGTAGGAAGAGGTGCGGCTGCGGCAGCCCGACCGCCATCCCCGCCCCCGCTCGCTGGCGTTCTCTACCTCGGCCAGCAGCAGCGATGCCGACGTCGTCTTGCCTCCAGGGGAGCTTGCTGGAGATGAAATAAACACGGCCGGTTCGGGGGAATTAGCTTCGTCCTCTCACAAAGGGGAGCCGATGCGGTGGCGTGGTAGAGACTACCGCCCCTGCGAAGGCTCCAGAGATCACGGAGGAGGAGGACGGGCGAAGAAGAAGGGATTGAGGAGACAGCCTTCGTTCCAGAGACTGGCGCCTCCCCGTCGCCCGGCAAAAGTTCTCCAATAAGGCGCGTTGAACATATCGGGAAAGAAGGCGGGGGCGACGAGGACACAGCACAACTTGTGTGAGGTCGGGGGTGACGCTGGAGAGCGTGTCCTGGTGGTACCCTGACGACTGAGGGGGAGGGGTGGGTCGCGGGTGAAAGAGAGCGGCTTAGAATAGAGGAAGCACCGAGCGAGGGTAGCGAGAGACTGCGTGGTGCGATGGGCTGGTGAGCGGAGGGGGAGGGATGTGCTGCGGAGAATATGAAGGAGACGAGGCGCAGGTCGATGGGATTGGCGGAGGAAGGGAGTGATGCGCGCCAGCGTGTGCGGGAGGGAAAAGCGCGGGGATGCCACAAGTCGTGAATATTGACAAATGTTGAGAATGACTGGGATTGTTGAAGAGGGCAGGGGAAAAATCTCGGAAAGGGCCGTATGTAACGAGTTCATGGAGGGCTTGGAGGACGGAAAGTACGATTGGACTAAATAACGTGAGACAAGTAGAGGCGGAACAAAGGAACGAGACCGTTAGTAGGCTTGGAGAGCACGCAGATAACGACTGGGGCCGGTGGCGTGCGCTGACGAAAGACATTCTTCGTCCAGGAAACATATTGTAAGAATTGATGACTCGTTGGGACGAAAAAGAGGAAAGTGTCGTGGATCCATCGATCTCTTATGTTTTCAATTACCTCATAATTTATACGTAAATTATTCCCAATACTAGCAGTTTCCTTTATTACAAATGACATTTTGCATGGAGATACTTTTTATATGCTTTGAGGTACTTATATTTTTTATACAAAGCCTCAAAATCAACGCGATAGTTTCTTTTGTGTAGTCATTGATACAACATAATCAATTCACTTCATTAGTATACGCACATCCTCAAATGTTCTCAAATTTACTTGTCATCTGATCTATACCTCTATACGGAGTATAGATCCTCTATCCTCTATATATCCTCTATCTTCCAGTATACAGAAATGCTATCGTTTTATAAATCTAAGTAATTGTGAAAGACTCTCATTGTGTTAATTTACTACACAGGTTGAATTGTACATGCCAACCGAAGGGGTGTAATCAGCGGGGTTCCTAAATTCTCATATCATTCTCTATCTCGCCAACGGCAGACTTCGGGCGACAATCGCACTGACGTTTTTTCATTAAATTG
This sequence comes from Laupala kohalensis, assembly GCA_002313205.1. Classification (NCBI taxonomy): domain Eukaryota; kingdom Metazoa; phylum Arthropoda; class Insecta; order Orthoptera; family Trigonidiidae; genus Laupala; species Laupala kohalensis. The sequence continues at coordinate 437,036 of NNCF01132544.1, read as the reverse complement.
ATCTTGATGCCCTATCCGATCTGGACAGAGATAATACATACCTCCCGCGTCGGGCTGAGGCCATTCATACTGCACTCCTTTCCCTGATGATTCGAAGACGGACTTCTGCTCCGACTTGTCAATCTCGTTCAGGTTGGACTGATACTTCGTACCTGGAATATAAAAAATAGTCAGAATCTTTGTGTTACAACTATGGTTTGTTGTATGGGTAAAATGTTAACAATACTGTGAAATGTTAAACTTTTTTAAAACGTAACACAAATATTTCCTTAATGTAGAATAATATTCTTATACATTTAGTTGTATGTGTGCTAAATTATAATATTATGAGATGTATGTTCTTTACTTTATAAAGAATGCATTCTATTAAATTAATTACACACATTAAATTGAGTGTTATATTTCAAGTATAAAATAATTTTAAGTAATTAAATTGACATATATCGAGAAACATTAATTCGTTAAAGATGATTTTTTCTTTCTAATGTAGTAAAAGTGTCATTATCCTTACGAATCAAGTAAACATTGTGACCATTTTCAATCGTTCTGGTATTTTAATAATCTTGAGACTATTTTTGATATGAATGAAGTAAGAAGTAAAACGTCTTTCAATACCCCAGATTACAATAACTTTTTCACAGTAGGTAAAGCTCATTTAACAGGTTCTTCACTCATGACTCTTGAAATCACTCCAGAAGTAGTGGGCTTGTCCGAGCAAAATTAGATACGAAAATATCATGAAAACTCTCATGATAAAGTAACTGTAATTTATGGAAATTTCATTTTGTCAGGCGTAAGTATTTTGTTATTTATTTTATTTTATTGTGTTAATATATTTAACCTGAAGGTTTTTATGAAGCCATAAAAATTAAAATTTTTAAATGCTCGTAATATTATAATATATTTTAAGAGTTTTATTTTTTAATGCGTTATATTGTTAAATAATTGAAAACTATATATTTAATTTCTTTTAATCTTACATGAGTCATTTTGTTAATTGTTAATTTATATTCGTAATATTCATATATTATTTATATTAGTAATACTCACTGAATATCCTGAAGTAATATTAATTGCATTATTTTTTATATTTTCTTTTAAGAATCTCTGTGTTTTTGTTTATGTAGTGGTTTTGTAACGTGCATTAATAGTATGTTTTATAATATACCTGACCAGCATTCTACCGTTATTCTGATTAACGTTTCGTGGATTTTTCTGGATTACTTAAGAGAGACGGGAAACACTAGATTTTTTATTTTTGGAACTTTGATGACATATGATTTTTCATCATCTCTATCTCACGGATTACTTTGTTACTGCAAACAAATATCGCGCGAATTTAGCAATTTGTTCACTTCGTAGTAAGCTACAAGGTGACGCTACGAACTTTTCCCTAGACAGCGCCATTGTCGACGTTGATAATTTCAACTTCCAATGTTTGAAAGAGAACCCTTACGTTTTACAGCATAATCTTATTATACAATAAAAAACATAACTTTTGACTAAAATATATTGTTTACTATACACAAATAAAAAGTTAAAAGCCATTTTAGTCGTAAACGTACATTTGGACCTTCTTTCAGTCTTTTGATGAAATACCCCTGTAAAAGTATGATTAATTATCTGAGCCATTGCCATCATCCGCTTTGTGTAAGGTCGAAAAACACTTTAAATTCAAACGTTAGAAACTTAAAAAGGTAAGTACGAATAATTTCGACATTTTTAATTTATTACTACTTACTTTAAAATTTGTAACACTAATCAAACATGATTCTTTCCTTAAAAAAATCACTCCTTTTGAACTTAAACCAAAAGTTGCAGACTTTTTACCCATAATTAGATTTTACAAAATCTGTGTTGGGTTTCTGGAAGCTATTGATGAGTAAATTTTGACCCTGTTTATGACGAATGATGTAAAGTTTTAGAAACCTTGAAAGTTTTCTTTATTTACGAATGCTAGGCTAGTCTTGTACTACACTATTTTTCTTTTTTTTCTCGGGAAAATAAGAGACAATGGTAATGGGGAAGAAGATACGATAAATTCTGCTTACTTTGGATACTAGTGTAAAATTGATTGAAAGGGCGTAGTAAATGGTATTTGAAGTGGCAATACAAAAATACATATTTCTAAGAACAGCAGAAGAGACATTTGGTCAAAGAAATATTGAGTTAAAAATGTTTATTTACCTATTATTGTGACATCGTATTAGTTAATTTTAAAGTAAGAAAAGAATTCGTCACAAAAGCTATATGTCACAATAAGTTTCCTTGAATTTCTAACTGTTTTTCAGTATCTACAAAAAGAATATCCACCTATCTCAATTTTTTTGTATCGTTGGTAGACATACGGCTTATTTCTGATCTGTATACATTATGTAGAACGAAATGAAAGTATATTCACACATTGTTTGTTATGAAATATTGCACTCAATTTCAAGAATCCAACCATGAAATTTCTTTTTGAACGTGGAATATTTTGAGAATAGCTACTTTAAGAGTAGCAAATGTTTTTGATTAAAAAACTTTGCGTGTTCAAGATAGCCTCTTGATGTATCGTGTTGGCTTGATTTTTATCTTTAAAAAAATGGGCAATAAGATACCTTTCTCTTATTACCCCTTCGGGAGTTTAAGGGACAAAAATTATCCCAAATATTCAAAATTAATTTTTGACTAAATATGCTGTTTAAAAACGCCAAAATACGATAAGGGATTACATTATAATTTTTAGGCATTTATTTCAAAACATTTAATTGAATACTGTAAGTTATACGATTGCTTTGTTGTCTCTGTTACTCCGGTTTCCACAATTATTTTAAAAAATGCTAAAATTTTTAATATATCAGGCAATATGCTTCAAGGAAATTACAATTGCTCGTAATTCGTAGTCACAACACGCTTAGCCCGTAGCGCCATCTAGTAATCTCCTTCAAAATGAATTAATTTCGTTTGAATTTTTTTCTCGTAGAATGCTTATTCAGCCCGATATTGGCTCGGGCCATATTAAAGATACCATCCAGTGTATGTATTCAGAATATAAGAAAACTCCACATTAAAATTGGAGGGGAAATAGAGCATATTAGTAGGAACCAGAATCACGTTGTCGGGAAATGTCACCAGGAGGAGAAAAAAATGGCACAAAGACAACGTAAGAACACAAGATAAAATCACGTGCAAAGCAGTTTATGAATGGAATTGAGAAAGTGGTACAAATTTTACGATCTATGTTATGCCCCTAAACAGATATACAGGCTTGCACCGACGTCGCATGGATCCGCGAAACTCCAAATATTTTCAAACAAATTCGCCCACCCATTTTAGACCTGTATTGCTGTTGATGGGCAGAACTTTGAACGTCCTTTGTATAACCTATATCACGCTCTCAATTCACCAAATAAAGCTCTTTGCACACCTTTTTGTCTTGGAGTAATTTTACCTTCTGTTGACATTTCCTGTTATTTGTTCCTACGTGATTGTGGTTCTATTATCCCACCAATTTTTTTGGAAGAGTTTTGAAACATCCTGGATGTAATAGAGAGGGATCGTTGGGAAGTCCATCTTTCTTTAACCATACTGAAAGCACGTTCTGTATCTTATCAAATGCCACGTCTAATACCTGACGTCGCGACTGTCTGCGACTGAGCAATTGAGGAGGGGGGTAGAGTGAGACCGGGATGGGACTTACGGGGAGTTGGAGCGGCCGTTCGTAGCATCGTTTGAAGCGACCGCGAAACATTTGCCACACGCGAGGGATATGGGGATCAATGGGGAGTGAAAGAGTGAGAGAGATGAGGTTGCATTCGCGGGGATGGCTGTGTGAAGCAGGGGAGGGAGGTGGCATGCACGTCATTTCCGGCGGCAGTAGCTCGTACAATTATCCGCTACCGCTCCCCGCTATTCACCCCTCTTTCACCTCCCCTCATCCAACATTCGCTCCCCCTCTTCGTGTTCTCTCGATCTCTCCCCGATTCACGGGACGATTTTCGCAAAATTTGATATTGTGCTCTTTTACTCAGATCTACGGGAGTGGGAGGATGATTTCAATTGCGGTCCAAATCGAGCTATTACAACAAGCGAGAAGCGTTCTGTTGGAGTAGCTGTGGCCGTGGGTGCTGTACCTCTCGTTCCCCGTCAACATTCCCAACTGCTATTGTTGTGGAACGTTCCTGGCAAGTGAGGGTTGAGCAAGTTATACGCTAGCTATCGCATTCAAGAAGGCAGACTGTAATTATTTAACTATATTGATTTTTTTTACGAAATACGTTATAACATATTATGTTTCCTTCGGTTTTCCTCGAGATCTCAGCTCCTCATTGTTTCCAGACTGTAAAGTAACACAATTACTCCATTTGGTTTCATACAGTCATGACAGAATTTTTCGTGAATAAATCATATCATTCATTTGCAAGTCCATCGAGTAAATTTATTTATATGGTAAAGGATTTCTCAGTTTGCTTTTAATTCGTTTCGTGGATTTATTAGATAGTAATTAGCACGCAATTTCTGTACATAAACTTTTTACACCAATCTACGACATACAACGTACATAGAGCAGGTTGTGTAAGCATTGCATGTAGGTCCAGGAGGTGATACTACAATTAGAATAATATTGTACAAGAACATCTTTTAATTGAGGTGTTTCGTATGTTAATGTTTTATATTTTTTGTCTCCCATCTGTGAACTTAACCCTGTGTTCTAAACAATGGATTTGTTTATAAGTCTGTCTTGATAAGTTGTCCTGGAACCTTCGTTACTCATGAAAAGGATATCTTTGTTTGTTTGCTTTCGAGTTCGTGAATTTCCAATTTTTGGAAGTATGTTGTTAATAATATTGGAGGTAAATCGCTACCATCTGTTTCATGGACTGCTCATTCATCATGGTTTAGCAACTCTCAAAGCATACAGAATAATTAATAAAGTACTGTTCTTGTGCGTGAAGCATACCCCTAATATTAGCTGCCCGAGTCCCTGAATCTGGGGTTTTTAGTACTCCTTCATTAGTTCTTCTCGCTGTTCATGGAATCTTCAACATCCTTCTTTAGAACAATGTCTCTCTTATTCTTATATTTTCCGGGCACATTTCCATGAGCAGAACGCTCCAAAACAAAGTCTTGAGGAGTCTTTTCCTTAAAATTAGACCCTTATCCTTAGAACTTGGGTTTATTAACGTTTTATCGTATTCAATAATGCGACCAAACCTTAATACGATTAAAAATGTGAAGCATATATCTCAGTATAAATATTCTCTGTCTCTTGGTATCCCAATTCCTCATGTAGTATTGATTCTTCTTATTCCTCTCCCCTTTTCTTTTCTTTGTTCTCGAACAACGATGTTAAGAGTTTGGTGCGCTACTCTCTTCCAGGTTGCAACCGACATCCCAAGGAACAGATTCGGTGGTCTTGTCTCTGACGAAAACTTATAAAGTAAGATGACTGCCGTACCTCATAATGCAATTTCTTGCACTTACTCCTTTTCAACCTTACTGGAAGTTTTGCCAGGTTGGAGATTTATGACCTAGGGATTGTCCCAAGAGCATCAACAATGATTGGTACTATTTCAGTTTTGACATTCCACATTTGATGAATTTCAATAGCCAAGTTCTTAAATTTTAATTTATTTACAGTATTTTAAGAACCACGTTTCCGTCACATATGGGATGCTAATAAACATTCTCTAGATCCTTCATCACTATATCTGTATTTTGACAGTATCTGTTGGTCATTCAATAAAGTGATCTTGAGATATGACAGGTATGGTGAATGTTCACACCATTTTTTACAGGTGTCAGGTATATTTATGGCTTTACACACATGCCAGTGAGTGTATGAGTTGCCCATGGGTCTCAAGTGCCGCAATTCGCAGGCCTCGGTACTAAGGAGGAGGTGATGTGGTCAGCATCTCGCTCCGGTCGGTTGGACACCGTGATATTCCCAGTACTCATTTTACAGCAAGCAGAGTTGGTCCCGGGAGAATGAGGATGGTGGGGTGTCATGAAACATCGCTACCCCACCGGGGATCGAACTCCGATCATCCAGTCAGCAACTGAGCCACGCTGACTTCCACTGAATGTATGAACACTTTTTATTATGTTCCAGGTACTCGTGATTGTCTAGCACTGGGCAACCCGACACTATGCGGTCAGTTGTTTCATATTGTACTTGACTAAGACGACATTTTTCATCTTGGGTGACTTCAAGAATCATCCTCTCAAAATGTCGTTTTCAAGGCTTGATACTGAGCCGCCATAACCAGAGCCTCAGTTTCTAGCTTCACATTGTCTTACACCAGCCACATATTTGTTCTCTTGCGATGCACTTCCACCCTTTGTATTCTTTTTACGTACTGACCATGAAGTTTCTTCTTATGTCACATTTCACTTGGATCTTTCTGAGTTTCAGTTTTACTCTTGTTCTGTTCCAATAATACGAGATCTGTACGTTCGTCCAAGCGTGGCTTGTTCTTTATAATGATGCTATCAGAAATACCCGGTGTTGCTCGGAATTTGAATAATAACTTAATCATTACTGGACATTCTGGTATTAAAACACCTATCAACAGGTCTGAATTTTTTTAGCTTATTTTGCGAGGCGTTACTCGGGGTACTTATATTATATTCTAAATTGATGTTAGTTCCCATATTTTTCTACTTTCGCAATATAAATTTTCACTTTTGTTTATTTCGAAAACTAAATATCACGAAGAAAACTTCAAAAATACTTAGGGTTTTCAGTGTTGTATGCTTGTATGGGCGTAATTACGAATTATTTTAAAATTCAGGAAGACGGATAATACAATTTACACCGAATATGTAAAAAACAAAACCCTTCTGAACCCCACACGAACGCTAGGCAAGAAATGCTCGTTTCAGTTAGTATACAAAAAAAACAAAGATTTTCAAACCGATCGAGCCTCTACGCAACAATGACTAAAGCTTGCGAGTGAGTGAAACGCAACAAAGAATCCCTATAAAAGACTTCCGAACGAAAACGTAAAAACGATTCTACCCCTACACTCACTATAAAGGGAAATATCGAAAAATCCAAAATCCCTCTTCAAGATATTTTCATTAGCAGTATTGAGGGAAAAATAGTTGATATATTAATTAGTTCGTGAGAAATACCGAAAAATGTGAAAATTAAAAAGTAATGAAAATGTCCGATGGGGAGGATTTTCGAAATCTCAAATAGACATTGCTTTCCTTAGTGTTTTGAAGGTCACGTGCACAAATTTTTATCATACTCGGACAATACCTGTTTCTAATAATCAATTATTAAAATTAAAACTTAAAGTTAAAATTAATTAAGTAAGGAAAAATTCGGAAAGTAAGTAAAATGGGGAAGATGTGTGATTTATCGAAATCTCAAGTAGACAATGCTCTTTCCAGAGTTTTGAAGCTCAAGTGTGCAAATATTCATCTTTCTCGGATTAAAACTGTAGATTTGTATAAAAGACGTACAAACACACATACACACCACCCGACACTCTTCCCACGCAAAAATTGCCGACGTTGAGCCGAGTTTTGTCGTATTTCGACGTCGAGATCGAGTCGAAGGACGACGTCGAATAATCGACACCGTCCCAACGCCGAAATTTGAAGTCGAGACAATGTCGTTATGCGACATCGAGACGACAATAATAAACTACGTTGTTTCGACGTCGAGATCGAGTCAGAGATCGACATTGAGACGACTCAGTTATAATAATAATAATAATAATAATAATAGTAATAATAGTAGTAGTAGTAGTAATAATAACAACAATAATAATAGCGCATGGGTCTCCACTCGCGTTAGCTGTGAACCATTTCTCTTTGGTTGCAAACCTATGGTCGGAACGACATTCGCAATTTCGACGTTCAGTCTTTCACTGCCATCCGATAGTGGAAGTTGGAATTCTACTTGGGTGCATTTTTCGTCAAGTATTAATTTTGCCAAGAACATCCTATCTTTTACTTGTTTACGAAGATTACTATTTTACGAGTTTACTATTCATGGTAGCAATAGTAAGACAGAGCAACACAAGAGGATAAAACTTGGCATCTATCACCGTTGCAGAAGCTCAGCGGTAACGTGCTCGCCTAGAGTTACAAATGACCCTGGATCAAACCAGTCCGTAGTTGGACTTGGAAGACGGAGGTTGTTAAACAACGTTCTTATAGGAATGTGTGTTACAATCCTAATAGAATATGATTTAACAAGGTAAGACGATGGATAATATCCATAAAAGTTGTAATAAAAATGATAATTCAACATTGTCAAGAAAGTCGTGTTGACGATGTTGTTATAGCGTCGTTACCCGCCGTCGAATAAGTGTTCTTCTACGACGTTGTGAAGACGACGTTATCCGACGTTGAATCGACGTTACATGCGTCCGTATTTGCAAAGTCTTCACGACGTTTTTTTACATCGCCATGACTTCGGCGACGTTGTAAGGACGTCGTTACGACTACAAACTTCTACATGGGTTCTTGAGAGATTCCTTGTGCAGTTCACTATCCATTGTGTGTGCATATTTATTATTATTGTTATTATTGCTATTATTATTATGCCTACAAGTTATCTGTTGTCAATGTCAGTTTATCAGAAGAGCAAGGAATATTTTTAGATTGATAGTTACTCCTTGGGGATTGAGCTGTATTTTCTGGGACAGATCACGCGAATGAAATGTTCAGTTGCTAGGTGGTAGGCAAGGAGACTGTACACAGGAGCTGACACTCATGGAGTGGGGTAGCCTTTTCTATGTGTACGAGAAGCGTCGTCAGTTCACGAGGGGACACGAATCTTCAGCACCATCACATTCTGTTTATTTTATCTATTTCAAATTCATTTGAACTTATTACTTTTTTTTTGTTATATCACTTATATGACTACTAATAATAGCATATCAAAGGTTTTTGTGCCAGCGTTTCCAACAGCACAAAGCTACCAGCTGAGCATCACTGGGAGCAGGAACTGCCATTGAAGTAGTTGTAATAACCAGCGTGTGATGGTGCTGAAGATTCATTTCCCTGCTTGAGCGCTTTTCGAACATACCCCGTCTCCATCAGTGTCAGCTCCTATGTATAGTCTCCTTGATAGTACGTAAACTGGTGTGATAGAACGGGAATTCTTCGGAAAGCTTTACATCTCTTCCTGAGGTAAGAATATTTTATCTTTCCGAGTGTTGTTCTAAGTTTTAGGATTTTACTAATTGTAGAAACTGTCTACGAACACATTTACCTTTATATTGTGTTACGAACTTCCGAATTTATGAGCTGCACTAAACAAATTATAAAAATGAATTTTTAAACCATGAAATGCTTTTTGCTTAGTAAGTTCTCAAGTAAGTTGTTCGAAGATACCAACGGACGATTAAGCATACAAGGTTCTTGATGAAGATAGTGACAACATATTTTTTCGTGTTGTAAAATAAGTATTCTTTTTCATTGTTTCTGTATTATTTTGATGGGACGATTCCTCTTATATTTATGTGTCATTCACATTTTGCGTAATCCTGTCGAAATACTGGGAATTCGAAGTTTACAATTTCAGATTATTTGTATCCGATGGTTTCAATTCGATTAAAAAATAAATTTCACGTGGACAAATATTATTTTTCTCTTGATTTATTAATGCATTTTCAATAATGTGGAAATAGTATTTCCTTTCGCAGAAATCATTTTAAATTCTGACTTGATATAGTCGTACTTTATTTAGCTATCTTCCAAAAATAATAAAATCCATCTAATAAAATGTTTGACCAAGATGAAGTTGTTCCTTCATCTAAGAGATGAAGTCGAATTTACAGGGGCTACAATTCGAAAAGTACGCGGTAGAGCACTTCTCAGTCCCTGAACTTGAACAAATCTGACACAGCTCGTGCTATGTGTCCTTGCATTGAGGCAATTCTTTGGAGGCAACCCATTTGGGGCAACTTTTCGCATTATCAGGAGGTACTTCAGGATGTGAAGGATAGGCGAATGCGCTAGTCCTGTGTCTTGAGAGAACTCACAAATCGATCTCCTATTCGTCTTCACTAACGCAGACACAGTCTATACGTCTTCGACATTCACTGGTGGATGATCCGACTAAGGCATGTCCGATTCCTTATCGCGTCGTTCTCCGAAGATTCTGACTCACCACACTACCAAGCGGTAAAGGGGTATTCGTAAGGTGCTAGTCAATGCCACTTCGCGACGCCGCGAAGTAAAGAATATCGAGGCGAAACCGGGCCAAAAGTATGATATCTCATGAATTAGTCGATAATGGTGAATCACTTATCTCCTGTATGTGTATGTGTCTCAGGTCATCCGGGGTTTAGGTCTGGGTGGAAATGGTGTACAGCTATGGAAGGCGAGCGGGTGGTATAGTGGTAACACCCCTGCGATCAAAGCATGTGTCCCGAGTTGGATTCCCGGGTCGTCGCCATTTTCACCTGACCAAAAGTTGTCACACATATTCTCCACGAGTAGGGTACATGGAAGAAATATATGCATCATCTTCATATTTGCTTATAATGTCCATTTNTGTCCGATTCCTTATCGCGTCGTTCTCCGAAGATTCTGACTCACCACACTACCAAGCGGTAAAGGGGTATTCGTAAGGTGCTAGTCAATGCCACTTCGCGACGCCGCGAAGTAAAGAATATCGAGGCGAAACCGGGCCAAAAGTATGATATCTCATGAATTAGTCGATAATGGTGAATCACTTATCTCCTGTATGTGTATGTGTCTCAGGTCATCCGGGGTTTAGGTCTGGGTGGAAATGGTGTACAGCTATGGAAGGCGAGCGGGTGGTATAGTGGTAACACCCCTGCGATCAAAGCATGTGTCCCGAGTTGGATTCCCGGGTCGTCGCCATTTTCACCTGACCAAAAGTTGTCACACATATTCTCCACGAGTAGGGTACATGGAAGAAATATATGCATCATCTTCATATTTGCTTATAATGTCCATTTTTTTTCAAAAAACGTCTTATCGTTTTTTAAATATAATTTATTGTCGCTCGAATCAAAGATCTTGACGAGTCGTCAACGATATCTTCACCTCGATATACTCCATTGTGCTGTGCGGCGTCGCGAAACGACGTTGGAAAGTGACCGAGTGTAAATACCCCTTCAACGTAATGCAGATGAATCTCATGGCTCTTGCAGGAGGCGTTGATACTACCATACATTGCGATCTCGATATTCAATTTTTAACAAGCTACTCTTCTCTTGCTGCGAAAACATCGCGACAGTATTCCATGACTACTGAAATGGAGTGGTATAAGGTAGTTTGTATGTAAGTTTCTCCGTATGCTAGTTACATGAATAATAGTTACTAGAAACGACAATCTAATTCGTAACAAAAAGTGGTTTGTGGAGAGGGTGACATGAAGTGTGAGTTCGCTTGACTCCGTTCGTTAGCATTATACCTGCCATTTGCCTGTATGCCTACGACGTAGTTGACAATGGCCGACAGGACGGAAACGGCGAACACAAATTTAGATTACTCTTTAAAATATCCGGTGATTCTACAAAAATATTTTTTAATAGTAAAACATTTTAATACAGTTTAAAAATTCCATATATTTATATGATTTAGAAAGTATTTTATTTTCAAAAATAAATTATTTTCCCATAAGGGACAATGTATTTTATCCAAATAGTAAAGTCTGTACATTGCTTAAATGGCCGGAACAGTGTCTCTTCAAAATTAAAATTGATGTTAACATAAGTTATTGCAGCCATTTATGCAAATTTTAGACGTTGAAAATATTTAATTCACTGTCAGCAGAACTATCTTAAAGATGTTCCAAAACGACCTTACGGACATTCAATAGCAAAATTTGCTTAGATATGTCTAAACTCCAAAAAATGAAAAATATGAAACTAAAAATTAATACAACGGATAACTATAGTAATATGAAAAATTATAAGTGGGTGATGTTGGTATATTCGGTTTTTAATTTAAAATAAAAGTAATAGTTAGAAAATATTTTATTGAAGTGGCTTTCAGCTACTTATGTTATCATTAGTGGCGTACAATAAAAGTAAAATGAATGTTTCAAAATTGGGAAAGTTATAAATAAAAATAATAAAAGTAAAAAAATGTGAAAAATATGTAGAAGCTAAGAATATTAATATGTGCTGATATGTTTTATTACTACTAATAATAAATTGGTTTCAGATTTGTAAAAGCTCTACAGATAATTGAATGATGGACTGTATATTTGGGAAAAATATTATTTGAAATTTTAACATAATGGGTGTTTTGAATTGAAGACTACGATTTCAAAATTATCCATTGTGATTTCTCCCTGAAGGTGGGAGGAGTCCATGGGAAGACTACCAGTATATGAGACTTTTCTAAGAGTTGCAAAACTCTTCTGTCAAAACTCTGGTCTTCCCATGAGTCTTCTCAATCGTAGTCTCTCTCATCTTTCTTGTAGACACCTTCATGGATAATTTTGAAATGGTAGTCTTCAAAATATTCACAACATAGAGTACTGGTATAAGTTCTTAGCACTGTCACCCCTAGAGAATTAGGCATTTGGATATCGATGAGGCGATACTAGTATTAATTTTTAAGAATAAATGAAAGATTTGGTGTTGTCTACTAGTGAAATATTTATTCAGATAGTACTTTCTCCAGATTAGCTGGCATTTTCAGTCTGACAATATCTAGTATCAAAAACCTAGTAGCCCACATTTGCCCCTTTGATACCCTCTTAATCATGAAGTTCCTCTGGATGTTGTGTGCGTCTGAAACTGCTTCTTTCTTGTTTGCTATTCTTGTTACCAGTCTTGTTGAAATGTTCACGCCAACTACATCGGTAGTCTGATTCAGTTGACTCGTATAATAATAACGAAAATAATATCATATTTTAATAAGTATTATTTACACCCCGGGAATTACAGCAATTGCATTAACTATTCATGTTACTATACAAACTTCGCGGAGCAAAATACAATGCATTTACTACGAAAACAAGTAGTAAGGCAAGCTTTCTAGTAAGGCAACGCAAAAATTGACCTAGTTACCCAACGAAAAGGTGTAGAAAAGCGGTCTGTGTACAAACTGAAAATGTTACTTTGGTTTAGAGTCCGTGAACATATATTCAGAGGCAGCGTAATGCCCTCCACGGGGTCTGCTATGCGGTGGGGAAGGACTCGACACCTCGGGGCCCCCGGCAGGTGACCGACAACTGAATATTCTGAAGTAAAATTTTTTTAATAAAAGTTCCGTTTCATACGCGGAATAGGCGTTTTTAAAAGAACGCAAATACTACTGAAGGGATTGAAATTAATTTGAAAAATAAATAAACTAATTAATGTTAATATATTTAATAATAACAAAATATCGTCATTTCAAAAATTTGTTGAATTTAAAAGTATTACGATATCCGTAGTAGTCCTAGTATATTTGTAATTTTTTGTTTACAAATAAATTTATAGTAAAATAGAAAACAACGAGATAGGGAATTGGGAATTAATTTTTGAAGATGTCAAACACCCGTATTTGACAAAGGCAGAGATGTTGTATAGCTCCTTCAGTGTCTGTATTATACGACCTCACAAGCTAAAAGGAGTGAAGTGACAATTTAGACACAAATGAGATCTGTATACTGTTGCACTCATTTCAATAATCTATTCGAATGTTAACAGTAATTATCGCTTATAATTGTGTGCGCATATCTGTCAAAATTAAAAACTTCGAAGACATCTTAAAATCTCGGCAATAAGTTTCACATTTAGCAAAATTAGAGGACACGTAGGGAACCTTCAATTCTTGGACAAAATGTGTTCACTTATAAAAGAGGTTCTGAAATATTTCGCCTCTTGTACTTTCAGGATGAAACAGATGGCTGGAAATGACTTCTGAGTCATCCTTGACGACTAAAGGGCGATCGTTGAGCTTAGGAAAAGAAAACGTATTTTTTGTGGGACTTTAGGGCTCGTCAACGTCAAGGTTATTAGAGCCCTTAAAAGGAAATGTACAGATGCGAAACTGTCAGAATATAGCAAATTGAACAGTGATCGTGTTCCATAAAGCGATTAGTATCTCTTCATTTCAGAAATACGGATAACAATTGAAATAACGTGACTAGTATGTTATTTGTGACATATCAATGACAAACTAGATGGTGCGATTTAGTAAAAGGTTTGTGAAATCGGTTGTTGCGGTAGTTGTACCGATTTGTAAATTTTTAACATATTACACAATTGATGGAGGCTGCTGTAGGGATGGTTTATTATTTGGTTTTCCTTTACCATTGTGATGCTGATAATTCATTACCTGACCTTTAAAATAGACTCCGAGATTAAGAAAGACGACGTTTGAATGTGTTTAGAAGTGAATAATGAATGAACATAATAGACTTATTCATGACATGAGATGACAGCAAAACAAAAAATATATCAATAAAAAGAAATCTATACTTACTAATCATTAATTGCATTATGAATTATTTTTAATCCCCAAAACATGTTCATTATAATGTTTAGGAATAACTTCTTTGATCCGGCAATTTTACAAATATTCCATTTCAGCGGAATACTTCTGTGGTGAAACGTGCTTCTGAAGTTTTAAAAATCTGCTAAATACAAGAATTGGTAAAGAATTTGTTGAAAATTGTGGCGCAAAGAAAATGTTCCTAAACATATAACTTTCTGTGGAAGATTCTTTTTATATTATGTGATAACAGCGGAAGACTTAGTTTTATATTATGTGATGACTAAAAAGTTACCTTCTATTTTAGTTGAATGAAAACTACGTCTTACCTTTTCCTTTCTCCGCCAGGATGCCGTTGAAGAGGTTGGGATTGTTCACCGAGTTGTTGGCCTCTGTCGCGCCTTCCAATGGATCTGTGGACAGAAAATCGTTCGCAGTCAAAGAAACGTTCCCTGTCTTAAATTGCTGGAATTCATTTGTGGACTTTCCAGATAACGAGTAAAATCACTATTTAATTGAATTCTGAACGGTCTTTGTAAATATTGCTAAACTAAATTGACATCGAAGAGGTATTCTAGCCTATATACGTGTGGGGAAGCTCTTCCGAAAGCTTCATTAATTACTGTGGAGATACTGAAGACTAATTGAAACACGCAGTATCATACGGGAAAATAAAAAATGCGACGTGTTTATCTTCGTGGTAGGAACTTCACATTTAAAGTTAACTTAATAGACTTTATCACAAATATCTACAGATAAATAACGAAAATAGAAAAGATTATTCCACTGGAAGAAAGTTTAAATATTTTAAAAAGCAATTCATCTACTCAATTAAAGATAACGTGTGTATATTTAGATATGCAAACGTTGTTCAGTTATATATTTGATTAGATTTTGATGTCCTTAGTAATGAAAAAATATTTAAAAGGCTAAGAGAACACCTGTAATTATTTTGTCCATTTCTGAGTGCTATTAAATGTTAATCTGCAGGTATTGAAACTAAAACAGATTTATTTCAGTAAGCTCGTGGTTGAAATTTTTTCTTATTTTATAACTCTGAGATAATTAGTTTATTATTTCTTTCTTAAGCTCGACATCTGTAGAGTAGTAGAGAGAAAATTTTTTTTTCGAAGCTTTCTCTCCAAAATTTGAATTACTTTTTCTCTGTAAGATTATTATTCCTAAATTCTAAGTGAAGGAGTATTATATTTTCATAATACCAAATTTTACCTCGCTAAAATATAAATACGATGAAAATTGATGTATATTTCACTTGTATTTTGCAAAATCCGAAGAATGGAACGTATTTATGACGTTTGAGCGAATCAATGAAGTGGAATTCCTAACGACCTATGACGATCTAATAGCGCGAAGGAATCAATGATTAATATATAGTTGATCAATTATGAATATGTGGTTGAAAAAACAACACTCATTCCAGATTCTTTTCCGGTTGAAATATTAGTTTTTCTGGAAAGTGAAATATCTGTTCATGGGTTTCTGGAATAATCTTACTTTGTTTATTTTACAATATACTATAAACGTTTACTTCATATCCAGTCATTAAAGGGGTTGATTCTAAGGTAAACAATTTCAAGAAATTAACGTCATATTATAATATGGAAATTGAAGATGTATATGGTGACGAGAATATTAACTTGTTAAAGATTTTACAGTCATTTTACAACTATGGCTGTTAATCTTGTCTATCGACACTATTTTGATTGAAATACTTTTTTAAATCTAAGTGAAGAAAACCTACGACGCTTTTTCTACAACAAATTTAGTGATACTATTATTGTATACACTTGGAAATACACTTTAAATATTGGGTTTAAAGTTTATTATAAGAAAGTTAATATAGTATGTACTTTCTTATGGTAAGTTTGGCACTGGTTTTGTGTTGTATTTCCTTTATCTAATGTCGAAGTCGACGAGCACTTTCCAGATTTCCATACGAACAAGTTGTTTAGTCTCATGTATTGTGATGTAGCTCATCATTTGTGATAAGAGGAGTAACAACCTGGAACGGCTGGTCGCCTAATGATACAAAATTTTCTATATACCTTTAGTGTGTATAAATTCGTTGGACTTCATGTACTATACGTATTTCTAATCTTCGTTATAATATTTTTATGATATTTGCGTTCATAAGAAAAAGCTGTCCATTATCCCTTGATGAGTTATGGTGGCTGAAGCTGACACATGATTTTATAGACCTTGAACTGATATGAGCGTCATTAGCGAGGAGCTTGGTGTGACGAAATTGGGAAGGTTTCGGTTCAACCACTAGACCTCTGCATTGTACGTTCGGAGCTTGGCAATCCTTGAACAGTTTCCTGTGTCGAAGCATAGGACGCTCATCTATGCTCTTAAAATAATTCTACCAGGTAATCAGATCATTCAAAACTCTAATTTTCTTTTATGTTTAAATTTAAATTACTTTATACGCTAATTTTATGAACAATAATAATCTCAAAAATCATACATTAAGAAATTAAATCGCTTGACTTTATTTGTAAGTATTATTGTCTGATATTAGTCTATATGCCACTGCCATAATTTGCAGTGACGACGGGACAGAAACCGGCAACAAAAATTTAAGTTTCTCTTAAAAAGGTCCGATGACCTCAACAAAAAATATTTTAAAAGTGTTAGTATAGGTTTTTTCGACATGAAAAATTTACATTTAAATGATTTCGGAGCAAGAAATTTTTTAAAATAAGTTTATTCCTCGCAAGAGAATTATTTTATCAAAACACTCAGTAGTCTAAGCATTGCTTAAATGACCAGTAAGGTGTATTTTAAAAGCGAAAATCGATATTAGTATAATAGACTAATTTACTCTCCGGAAGCAAGCAAGGGCCATCCAATGAAGTCCGATCAAAGGGCCCAAGGCAGGGGTGGATTTAACATTTCTGAACCCCAAGGCGAAATCATATCTTGCGCCAGTCTAAAATAACAACAATAATTGTAATCTACTTGTAATAGTATTCACCAAATATATCACAAATGCAGTATGTTATTGACCCCAATGGACGTACTAGATGCTTATTATTGGAAATGGGCCCAAGACTAACCATCACCACTGTTTTTTACTAGATAACGTTTCGAAAATATATTTTCTTCATCATTCTCAATAACCAATATCTATTATTTAAAAATCTTATTATCAAGAGATTTTAATTGTACAGTTTCTAAAAAAACTACTCATCACTATTGTGAATGTGTAATTCGAAAAAAATATTTGTTATTAATAGTATAATTGAAAATTCATGATGATTAATAATAGTATTCAAGATTCTGCCACCCCCAAATGATCGAACCGATAGGGTCTTCATAAAAATTTACCTCTGTCCGGAGGAAAACCGGAGAAAACCCCGGGTTGGAATGTTTATCGTGTTTCTGTGCAAAAAAAAGTAAAATGATCTGATGAATCCTCTCTTTTTATTTTGTTTCCCGACCATGCCACACGTGCCGTCACTACCTCGTTACGCTCCAGGACGCCAAAGCTGCTGAAGCGCGCGAACTCGTCGCGTCGCCATCTTGTTACGAGCGGCTTACGTGCTGCGTGGCTTTGAGGGCGCCACTGAGAGCTTTGCGAGCGACGCTAATGTTCACCGCATGTCCGTTCCATTGCTACTCGTGCACGTGGCGTCAGCCCTTCTCTTGCCTCACTCTATACTTCACTATCTTTCACCGTACTTTCTAAACAGTTCTCCCTAATACTATTTTTGTTCTTTTATTTTTTTAAATATTTTTTGTACTAGTTGCTTCGGTGCTGTCGAGATTTCTTTTCTTCGCGTTTCAAAATGTAACAAAAAATGTTTCTGGATAAATTAACTGAACAGAATCCAAAATTAGTTTCCAAAAAAATTATCTAAGAATGTGAAGCCGATTGATTGACTTTATTAATGTTTCTATTATAACTGGACAAATTAAGTTACTTAGGGAATTCCCACAACCACTAAGAAGAAAATAGATAATATATTCTTATTGTGTTCAATTTTCACTGTAAATGCAACGAAATAAAGGTGTTAGCAGTTTCTCAAAACACAAAAGTTGTTTCTGGAAATTAAGTCTATCCCGAAACTTGAAGGTACGTTTCAATGACATTACGATTGTGGTGCAATAAACTGGTACAATAAAATTTCCTGCGAATGATGTGGTTGGAAGATTCTTTATATAAAGATTTACTTGCATTTGACATATTTGCCTAATTCACTTTAAAATATTTTTAAATGTTCTATGCATAAAAAGAATTCCCAATACAACTCAATATTTCCTATTTGAGGACTGGTATAAATTCCATTTAAAAGTTGTTTATCGGGGAACATTACTGCATTATGTGAGTGGAATTTGATTTTTCTTTTAAGAAACGAACTAGACAGCTATAAGGAATTCAAATCAATGGCAGTAAGTACGTAAAACTTATTGCTAAGTGATATGCAACGTGCTGAACTAGGAATGTTCAGTTGCATTTCCTTCTGCAGCGTCATTAATTTCTTCCATTTTAGCTGTTGACTGCTCAATTCGCTTGTCCCCGAAGTAACCTTTTATTCATTCAACTTCACTTCCCCCTCCAGTTCACGACTCGTTTGCTAGTGATTCTCCTCTTGTCTCTTCTTCCGAATGATATTTCAGTGAGCGAGTAACTATGAACTCAAGGACCACGTACGATAACTTAACATGAAAAATAACGGAATATTTATTTAAAAAACTGAAGTTAGTTTTGAATCACTTTGTAGAGTTCAATTGAAACATTCGAATGTGTTACATTAAAAATTGTTACGCGTTGTCAGGACCTCCATAAGGGCCATAGCAACGGGGACCCTCGGTTCAGGAGGGTCCAAAAGGGAGCAGAAATAATTGATAAAATATCGACATATATAATACTGGCGACAATTATGAATAACTTTTTCACATGCCCTATTCAAATGTCAAAATTCTGGAATTATAGTAGTATATCCGTCACGGCTGAAGCTTTGAATAATTCTGTTATCAACTAGAAATAAGTTCTGTAAAAGCGTTAGGGATGTAGATCAACTAAGTCACATAAAAATCATTGTGTGCTTTACTCCAGAAAGAAGGAAACATTCTATTTGCAATTTTCGTTGGCGATGTTTTATTTTCTTGCTCGTTCCAATTTGTGAAATTTTTTAATAACATAATTAACCACTTTTTTCAATATTAGGCTTGGACCAAATTAATTATCCCATTTCACATTTCAATTGTAGTAGATAAATCATTAAATTGTCCAAGTTTCGAGGCACTGTGTCTCCCTGCACGTGCCGTCGTAAATTTCATATCGAATCCCTCATCAAATCCATGGTGATCTGTGTATGGTTTTCGATCCATGTTGTACCATTTCCTAAGCCTTTCCTCCTCTCCTCACTTCCCGTTGATTATGTCTCTGCGTGCTCGTGCTTCAAGTGGGATTCCGCGACGAGCCTCTTCTTGCTGTAGCACGTTGAAGGATGCGGAGAGCTAATTTCGAAAGTGGGGGGCGTGAAGCGCGCGCGACAAAGGCGCCCGCGTGTGATGGATGTGATCGCGTGAGCTTGGGTGGGGGTGGGGGGCATGTGTGAGATAGACACTTCGCCTGAGGGTCCTTCTATGGAGGGCCGGACCGAGGCAGGCGAGGGTGCAAAGAAGGGTCACCACAAGCAGGATCAGATAAAGCGAGAAGTTGGGTTTAAAACATGAATTGATTATTGTACTAAGTGTTGAATTTCATTTTCCAAAATTGTACTACTTTCTTATTTACTTATTTTTGTTTTTCTGTATTTTAAATTAAATTATAGTTCAGTCTTTGTTTTGACACTGGTGATATCAGCGAATATCTTACGGATATCTATCATGCGAAGGATGAAAACGAATACTATTCTTTTTAATTTCTAGACACTTTTGCGGAGTTTTGCACAAGTAAATTTTGCAGAGTTTCCTATATTTTCAAACAACATGCAGTCAAAGCAAAATCTTAGTGTGAGAAGAGTCTTCGAATTTCCTCACATTCTGATTCTGCTTGCACACGATATTGTTTGCAGCACTAGAAAGCTTTGTAAAACTTGTTTCCCTCAATAAAGAGTCTTTCTAGAAATTTGTGGACAATTGTTTCCTTTTACGGGCAGTAGTTTTAATTGAGTGATTTCATGCGGTCACTGAGATGGAGATCTCTCTGAGAGGCTTGGGTTCCGCAAGTGAGACACCGCTTCTTCTTTCTCAGCATTTTCTTTTCTTCCGACGTGTTACATGTGGTTGCTTATTGTAGAAAATAAACATTCTTTGACCGGAGTCAACGTGGCGCAGTGGGTAGTGCCTAAAGCCACGGTCGCGGTTTGACCCTCGGTGGGGTGATACCCACACCATTACATCCAGACTGACTCCCAAGTCTACTCAACTTGCTGAAGAATGAGTACCGATTCTCCTCCTCCTCCTTGTGCCGATGCTAAGATATTGTAGAGCTCTTTCCTCCATGTACTCCAGGGGTACACCTTAGGATCTGCAGGATAGTTTGACATTGACATTCACCTGGCTGTAAGATCGTTTGAATAGGGAGTGTTAAAATGTTGTGAATATGAACGAAATTGCGTCTGATTTTCAATGTCCTGAATTTTAAAAAAATGCTGCTTCTAGTCCACAGAAAATCCATTGTTTTGCTTCCCTTTCGATATTTATGTACCACGTACTTATAAAGTGACTTAAAAGTATAGGAAGTAGCACAATCAAATAGTAATCATGATCTAAAACATACATTTTTCAAACAAAAAGATCTCTAAGATAGCGTTTGATTTGGTTTTTCCTTCATAAATAGCAAAAATCATTATTGTTGTGTAGTTAACGAGTTTCATTCGCTCTAATCCACAGTATTGTTGCGTATTATTTGTTTTTCGACGTATAACTTGGAAAATACTGTATTCCAGAGTAGTTTTCTCTCGCTCTCTCTCTCTCTCTCTCTCTCAAAGTCATATGCATTCATTATGGGCAATTGAATATATGACATCGACTACATGCCATAGTTCATTTATCATCGATTTTGTTTCAAATAGCTTCTTCGGCCGTGCAGTGCTGGTTATCCAGACTCCGTGGTTCGTAATGGCACAAAATTAATTTTATGACATTGAACTCTTACTACAAACCCTGAAGATAACTGTAAACCGCCTTATATTTGTGACGCGTCTTTCACAAATTTTTAGTGTTGTATCAATTAATTCAAGTTTTGATTTATTTTCTATATGATCCTTAAAATTAAAAATTGAATTTTACAAGTAAAATTGTATGAATAATTATGTAATGTCAGACTTTATGCGCCTGTTTATGGCAAATAATTGTATTTCAATATAGAGGTTATGAATGTATTTGAATTTGAAGATGATGATAGATTTGAATATGAAAACCAAAGAGAGTCGGGGTTCACTTGGAATAAGAAACCTTGTACGTTTCCCACCTCAATATTGTAGCTCTGTTTACCAAGTAGAACGCAAGGAGTAATCAGATTATCAAATTAATCATCACACGAATGTTCGGGAGCATTCGACGCATCCATTTGAATCAACTGAAACCATTTGAGATTCCTGGACGTAACTTCATTGTGTGTCAAGAACCCTCTGAGTCCGGCTAACAAGCACTAACCACCTGGCGCAGTGTCGAATTCCGATAGCAGTGGATTAAGCTGTGGGCTGCGCGGTATTCCGGACACCAGTGCTACTAGCGAGGTTCGAGAGGTCGACGCCTTTAAAAGACGGCAGCATATCCGCCAGTGGTTTGGATTCCCACGGTTCGTCGAAGGTCCTCGGAATCCACTCTTGGGAGTTAGCTCAACGTTATGATTGTTGCTGCTACGCGCTACGTTTCATTTCAGTTTGCTCGTTGTTACGTTTCGATGAGGTGTTCACATTGCTATGTAATTGTATCCAGTTTTTTTTTATAAAATCAAACGGCCTTTTCGGCCGCGTGGCGACCATCACCAGTGCTGTTACAAAAATTAACAAATATATAGAAAAGCGATTTCCTGATTGACATATTAGACTTGAAGAAAGTTATGTAATACATTGAAACATTAATTCCTAGTTGCCACAAACAAAAAATTTAGAAAGAGAGAATGTTTCAACGAGAAAAATCAACTGAGTAAGTTATGCTAATTTTCCTCAGTTCACATGAAACTCAACCATCACGTAATCTGATTTATAAAAGCAAGAGTTATTCAAAAAATATTTTTTTGACGTTGCGTTTTCCTACGGAATTTTTTTGGTTATACTTTATTATCGTTTAATATACCTATTTAAATATTTTAACTACCTTGTATTTACACTGAATTTTTATTAACGCTCTCAGTGTTTGGACAGATAGTTTTTGGCATCTTCAGGTGATTGTAGTTCATAAACAATTGAATAATTTCTCTAATGGCAGAAAGCACCTGTCGAAACAGCGTGAGCGTTAGTAAAAATTCAGTCTAATAATAAGGTCGTTCAAAATATTTATATTCGAATAATATTCTATGTGAGAATTATGTCAAAACATTGCGACTGTTTGATATCGTTCATGCCATTAATTAATGTTACTTCTGTGAAGTGAATATAAATACTTCTTTACTATAATTAATGCTGTTTGAATTGTATTCGTGGTTAGGTTAGTAGGTTTTGTTGCGAAGTTGGTAGAGACTTACGAAGACATAATAATTAAAATACTTCAAAAAATTATTGAAAATGAATCATGCTTGTAAAAAAATGAAGTTTATGAGAATGATGCTCGAACGATTCAATACACAATATTGAATGTTGATCAACAAAATACATCGAATTAACTCCAATTAAATCTAATATTACTCTCATGTCACAATTATATGGAAATAACATAGCAGGCTTTTATATGTGCTACTGCACGCATGCGCTTCTGTACTAAGCTCTTTGTTAAATAATGTTAGCGAACGCACTCTTGCACATATTTGGAAAACTAAGGGAGAAAATATGAAAATAAACGAAAACCTTGCGAATGATTTCATGCGCCTGGTCCCACATGCTGAATGCATTGGTAGGTCGTTCAGAAAGCCTGGATTTTGCACAGGAGACTTGTTTTAAAAAAAAATTATGTAAAAATTTATGTACAGTCGACATTATTTAATCCAACGAAGATTTTAATATAAAATATAGATTTATGTATATACATTGTGTGTATACATTTTACATCTTTCACGCTGGTGAAACAGAATGGAAAATTTTAACCGTGGTTATAAAATGTTTGAAATTGTAATGAATTCAGTATGAACTGTTTCAAGTTTTGAATTATCTCATCCGGTCGTGGTTCTATTCAGAGGTTGGAGTTGGTTATTCCTGGTCATGTTTTCAATGGAAAGTGCAAAATCTAAAATTGTGTTACGTTGCCACAAGGAATATGATGTCGGAACTTTATGAACGACCCTGTTTTGTGTTGATTTCTACCGTCGTTAATCGGAATGTCTACTGGTAGTTTCATGCGTTGATTAGAATAGAGGTCTCGGAATTTCAGAACTGAACAGATTACCTTTGGAGTCGGCTTGGAAAAGAAGATAAAGAGAGGTTTGAGAAGAATGATTTGGCTATCCCCACATGGGTGTTCGTTAAGACTGTAAATGTAGCTTTTTTATTTTTGTTTCAATTTTGACCATGGTTTCCTCTCTATATTTTCAATTCAGGAATGCAAGTTTTTCATGCAAAGGAATTGAATAGATACTAGTGGATGCACAAATACAATTATTTTCGTTTCTATTCAGTTTGAAGAGAATGTCATAGACCAAGTATTTTAGAAAGAAGTAATCAGACAAGTATAATAATATAATTTCAAAAAATATTGTTTCTTTAAATATTGAACCTTTAAACCTTTTAGAAAAGTTAAAACGAAATATTTACTAACCAAGATGAACAATATACAGTTCTCAGATATTTAATCAGTAAACTATTCTTTTCAGTCAATATAAATTTCTCAATATTTGATGTTCCTATTCCCACATTATTGAATTAATCTTCTCTTTATTCAATTTGTGGGTTTAAATTCAAAATCTTTGAGAATACGAGCTTTTTTTAATACATTGCTATGAGAATTGGCAGACAGTAATGACAATAATTTTATTTGCGCTAGTTCATTCATGGACAAGGCCTCTGCTTCCTGGAACATATAATTTCTCCGGCTTTACCGGAAGAGACAGAGATACAAAAGAAGTCTCGTAAACACGCTACAGTGTTTTGAAAAGTTCATGACGTGTCACTTTCAAGGAAATGCGTTCTTTGATCTCATGAAATATATTTCGGATTCCAAAGTTCAAAAGCAATAACACAACATCGTGATTTATCTGAGGAAACCTGGGGAATTTCATCAGAAATATTTGAGGAGGTTATTATGAAAGTAAGGCTTTCGTGTTGGGAGGCACAAATCTTCGCTTTGGATACAAGCTCATCAGAATGTCATGATGATTTGGAGAACGTAACAAATGTCGGAAATAATTGATATTTGACTCAAGATTTTAGGGGATAATAGGCATTACGGATTTGTTACTACAAAGAATGGAGGACATACTTGATCTCAAAGAATTTCATGTTGAGTCATGGTTATGACTTTTCAGACCACAAAACTTTGGATATCTTCAGATCTCGTCCAGTTGGATCTATGAGGGATCCAAGGAGTTCCATGTGGATTTGACTGATGGATCCATGTGGATTTGAGTTTTTTGTGGGGGCGGGGGAAGGAAGACGATAACAATTCATCTCCATTTAAAACAAATTGTTTCAGTAAAATCAAATGATCGATGTGTAGATATTGGATGACCTATATTCCTCTAGTGATTCTTAAACGAATCAACGTACGAACACGTTTTAATAAAATTTCTGAACTTACAATTTGTAACTGAAAAGATGAATGGGTTATATTTAAGATTTTTATTCTTCTCCCTTGTCATGCGGTAATGATTGCAGAATAATTTAATATTTTGGACTGTTACCATATCCATATTTTTATAACTAGCTTCATTTTACATTTTCAACTTCTCTCATTCGTCTTTGTGAATGAGTTTTCATTATTTGATGAAATAACTATGAAATGAGGTAGCTCTGTCGAGCTTGTATCCAAGGGAACAATTTTGTGGCACATATTTATAGAAACGTAAATGACGAGGACCTGTGAGTATTGAGTTTCGAGAGTGCAGTTCAAGAAAGACTCAATGATGTCCTTTTGACTTGTGTAGATTTTGATAAAAATGATTCAGGCTATCAGAGCGTTAGCTAATGATAAGATTCTTATTGAGATTTATTCATTGATTTTTGGGAACTCAAAAATATTTTGATGTCGAAACAAATGACTGCCGACAGTTCTCTGAATTAAAAAAAAAGGGTAGGTATGTACTATTAGATTTTTTTTTTTTCGTGGGGCTTTAGGGCTCGTCAACTATTAGAAGACACTATTAGAAGTTACACTATTAGAAGTACTATTAGATGACAGAAAATGTAAATAGTGAAATTAATCCGAACAAAAGTTGAAATATTGCTTTACTCTGATTTGATCAACGAGTATCTCCTGTTAACCTTACCAGAATATTCAATGGAGCAAGCTAATGATAAATACGAAAATAAAATTTATGAATGTTTATTTTATAGGTACGTTCAATTTACCCAGAGAGATGGTGCGTAGATTAATTATCTTGTTTCTGTTCTTCTATCCTTATTAATTGAGAAATTTATCTTCTCGTTTATATCGAGGTTGCCATTTTATTTTCCTACCGACACGCTCAGATTCTGTAGGAGTGGACGAAGATAGGGAGAGTGGGGAAGGAAATGAGTCCCTTCAACATGGTCGTCCTAATAACCCGAGCAATTGGCATCAAGTAGCCTCCAAGGCATCGTTCGGTTCTGTATGAGCCCGTCTGGGCGGGAGGAGGCGGCAGCAAAGGAGGCACATGCTGTCGCGAGGACGGCCGCCGCCGCGGGCCGGATGGCGGGCAGGACACTCACCTGGGTTCCGGCGGGGCAGGTCTGTGCTGGTGGGGCCTGGCGTCGTGGTCGGAGGCGCCGACGCTGCGGGCAGACGGGTGCAGTGGGGTGAGTGAGTGGCAACGGCGTAGTGTCTGCAAACCTCACTTACCCTCTTACTATTCCCCATGGAGTGTTCTCCCCACCAAACCCTTCTCCTTTACAAACTCTATCTTCAACGTGAGTACTCTTAGCTACACATTTTATCGTATTGGGATATGTGTCCCAAGAAAAGTAATTGCATTAGTTATCGTTTTAATATGTGATTGAATCATGAGTGTAGGTGAGTATAAATTTATATATGGGTATAAATCAGCTAAGAATAAATTTTCTAATTTATAACTCGCCAATATTTTATCGGAACAAATTATCTTGGACACTTCGGTATAACGCACTTGTAATGTTTTTATGAAATAATGTTTAAGATGCTTGAAAGTAGTTTCATTTTCTAAAGATCTCCCGTGCTTGAGATTATAAGAAATTTAGACAAATAATTGAAAAATGACAAAGGGTGTTATAACTATTATATTGTCTTTTCACCTGACATAAGAACCCATACAAATTTATTTTGTAATGCTGAAATAAAAGTGACAGAGTATGATTTCTTGCTTTTTATTGACCGTCCGAGAGAACTTCTAAACACGTCATATTTATTACAGTGTCAGAGTGCACGCTGTGACTATGAGGCCGTCCGTAAATTACGTTACGCTCACTTCTATCGCAGTAAGAGTACAACAAAAATCGCAAAAAAATACAGTTACCACCATTGGATTTGTAATTTTTATTTTGCATATACACAAGTGAAAAATTTGGTTTAATGAATGAATATAATTTTATTAAATCCTGAAATGTTTCAAAAAGCGTGATATTTTTGCGGTTTTTGCCGATACGTCGACTTCATCATTTTTTATCAAATAAACTAAGAGTGACAAAAATTATTTCTTATTCAGCAAATGATTAGTGTTGTGTTTGTGACAACATTTATTAATTTAAATCTTCTACTTGCAAAATATAATGGGACGTTCATTTTTTTTTCGAAAACACTGCTAAAAACGACCACACACATTATTAAGGAATAAAATTTATACTTTCACGCTCAGAAGAATGCCATTATCACATTACAAACGTTTAAAACTATTGATGTGACCTCCAGCAAGTGATAAATAAAACCATGTTTTCAATTCGCGACCAGTCACGCGTATTGTTGTCACACATATCAGTCCATTGACTGGTATAGCTTTAACAGGTTGGACCCCGCAACTGACAATTGAAGAGGGCTTTGACAGAAATGCGCGTGACTATTATGCACCGCTGAGAGTTTATTTAAAACATGGTTTTATTTATCACTTGATAGAGGCTGAGTAAATAGTTTTAAACGCTCTAAATCAATTGTAATGTGATAATGGCATTCTTCTGAGCGTGAAAGTAAAAATTTTATTCCTTAATAATGTGTGTGGTCGTTTTTAGCAGTGTTTTCGAAAAAAAAAATGAACGTCCCAATATATTTTGCAAGTAGAAGATTTAAATTAATAAATGTTGTCACAAACACAACACTAATCATTTGCTGAATAAGAAATAATTTTTGTCACTCTTAGTTTATTTGATAAAAAATGATGAAGTCGACGTATCGGCAAAAACCGCAAAAATATCACGCTTTTTGAAACATTTCAGGATTTAATAAAATTATATTCATTCATTAAACCAAATTTTTCACTTGTGTATATGCAAAATAAAAATTACAAATCCAATGGTGGTAACTGTATTTTTTTGCGATTTTTGTTGTACTCTCCACAGCTATTAGAAGTCAGGGGTCTATAATAAAAAAATCCGATACGCACCGTAACAGTGTGTTACGATATCCGAAGTTTTGCTTGGTACACTGCGTTGGTCTTAGTGTTACGTAACGCTAAGTTTAATAGGGTATGTTTTATAGAATGATTTTAATGTGTTACTGTAATCTATGTACTCAACCACCCAGAGCGAGCGAGAGTAATAAGGAACAAACACTTAAGTCAGTGTGTCAAAATTAGTAGCCAGATTTTTGGAATAGCAACAATATCTTTTCTTAATAGACGGTAGGTGGGATGTAGACCTAACGATACGTACTCATCATGTGAGGGGCGCGTTGTGGCGGCTTAGGGGGCGATTATAATGATATTTTTTTGTGTTACGTAATTTATGGGCGGTCCCTGTCACTTTCAGAGTGAATGAGATGTAACCATTGTGATTTTAAATGTTAAGCTTCTACTACTGTTTTATTATCTTGAAATAATTACACATCAACTTCAAAACCTTTTTTGTGGTGTATTTCGTACACAAGACATTGGTCAGGAGATATTTAATAAGGGTGAAACTAAGAATATTTGAATTAATAGATTTCAAAGTTAATTTCATAAATCAATAATATATTATACATGTTAAATTGTGAACCATATCTTAAAATACTACTTCTAGTTTTACTTATATAATTGTAAATATTACTAGTTATTTAGAGGCAAGTAAGTTATTCACAGTTGAAAGATCCTGCAATACCTAGAAACGTGAATTGCGATGCAATTCAGGTAGTTTTTCATGTGTATTTTACTGTAGATTAATCTGATGAACTGTCTCAGTCGAAACTTCCAAAAAGAAGTCATTTCTTCAAGGTATTCCTAATAATCTGAGTTTGGTGTTTATCTGCTCTAAATGTAAACCGTTCAATGGAAGTAGAGGAAAGAGATGTGATGAGATTGATGCATCGATCCCTGTCTTCATACATTTGCATTCCTCTGAGTGACACATTTTGCGAGAGACGTTAATGAAATCGCGTTATTGGGTTTCTATCGAAGTTCGACAGTCTTATAAATTATACGACTATCTGTGAAAAAAAAATACCACTATTCTTTGAAAAAATACCTTCAAAGCGGCTGTGATACGTTAATTTTGTCATTGTGACTCCAATCAGTATAACTAAGTTTTTTTTATTGGTTTAAGAATTCATTGCAAAATCTTACCGAAGACCCGAATACTTAAGATAAGATATTGTGATGTGAGAATAACTCTGATCGTCTCTTATTAAACGAAAGAATAACACCAAGGTTTATGTATATATTTACTTTCATTACTACTACGCAAAAATAAATTATACCATTTTGAAATCTCGCATCAATCAGTTTGCTGTTAGAGATTTCATTATTTTCTGAAAAATATTTGCGTGATAATTTTTGCTCGTTTATAAAAACTTGTTTTTAACTTTTAAGTAGGCAACGGATATATTACTATTTAACTAAGGGCGAGATCGATTGAAATGTTTATGAATATTTCAATATTGAACTCGACAATTCTTGTCTGCTTTCTAAGCCACATTACCTCCATATACTTCGTGAATCATTCCTTTCAGTTTATCTGTTTTTATTCCAATCAGTTGGATTAGTCATTGATATTGAATGAAAATTATACTTTAATTTTCACCGAACGGTTGAAATCTGTACTCTTCGTTTGTATTTAGCTTAGGTTGTTGGGTGAAAAATGAAATTCTTATTTTCTTGAACAAGGTCGCAAAGAAAGGAAAACTAAACCTGAAAGTATAAACAATGGTTTCTTCATTCTGGATGCGATGGGAGTCGCAAAATATATTAATCTTCTTCTTTCATTTTCGACGGGAATAGATTTGTTTGTGGGGCTTTAGGACTCGTCAACGGCAAGGTCATTAGAGCCCTTCACGGGAATAGAGGAAATAATTGTTTTAGATCTTACACTGTGCTAAGATAATATAAATGGAGTGATTCATTTTTGTCATTCATAGATTTTCCAATCCATTTATCACCATATCCGTGTGTTCAAAGTCACACTTAATTCATTTCAGTTTCTCGTTTCTCTTACATCCAGAAGGAAAGGATACTAGATAATGCAATTTAAAGGGAGTGCAGCATTCATTTTGAACATAAATGTGGCAAGAAATTGCCTTTGTTTGTTCATATCACCCTTGTCTATTCAGAATAAAGAGTACTTTCATATGTTAACATTACGTAACACTTATCGTAGCAAGGTCGTAGTTGGCAGGCACCTTTCGTCGTCGAGCTCAGTATCTCTGTCAGAAATCCGTGATGAATTCTGATATCGTACAAAATGAATAAATTAATTTTCAATTTAACATCCCTTCCGAAAACAATAAATAAATAAATAAATTTAAAAAGCAGTACAAACTGCATATGACCACGTGGAGGACAATAAACTACAATTGTTTGGAGATAATTGAAGTCCATAATACAATTAGTGCGTACATTTTTGTATTGCTAGCAAATAATACGAAATAGTAATTAAAGGTAATAATCTGTGGCTTTTTGTAAAAAAATTGAATTTTAATATAATAAAACACAATCAAACCTCGACATTTCATAGAGTATTTACATTTTTTACATTTTCATTCCACATGAAATAATTTTCATAATTGGAAGCACTCTTTACAAAAACGTATAAATGATTAACGTAATTAACAGCCATAATAAACTCAATATTCTGAAAACATTGAATGATACTAATGTCCCGAGCCTCCAGTGAGAACGTGCTCTTACGTGGATTGGCGCATAAGTTTGATGTACAAAGAGATTTGACGTCATTAGTAGTGCGACACCTTTGCTTCCAAGTAGCTGTGAAGGCTGTAGAGTGAGCTTCCTTGTATGAAGCTTTTATTGTGTTGAAGGAGACTAATGGAACAAAGGTAACCGGTAAAAAGCCTACTCACATCTCATCAATGCTTGTTGACTATTATTAGATTCCATTAGTTACTCAGATTGCTCGAAAGGAAGAATTTTGGGGCTCATCAGCCATGCGTTCCTGCTTCAATGTTCAGATATTCAGCAATTTTTGATTTTTGAGCTGCAACGTCGTTTCACTCATACATTACCTGTGAGTGAGACGTGCAGTTTAGTAATCTAAGAGTACGAGGCTAAAAAGTCAAGTCATTCGTTGAAAAATATTTCCAATGTTCAAACATTCTGCTGGGTAGGTTGGCAAAGATAAGAAATATTAGCTAGTTGCATCTCTCGACGAAAGCTCTATATTAGGGAGCGTGAGCCCAGCTGCCTGTCACGGACTTTTGGTCTGCCCATTGGGACAAACATATTTAAAGTAAAGCTCTGTATAAGAAAAGAAGCGATAAGGGTGTTCGTCACTCTGATTGGCTTGCGGTAGGTGGCCATTTTCTCGCATCCCACGAGTGTTTCTTATCGACTGTTGATGCGTTAAATCTTCCTTGACTATGTTCGCGAGTACAAGGCGTCTCCGTCACGTTGCAAAACAGAAACGAATTGCCATTTTATCTCCTTTACACGACAAGTACCTGTATGAGAATTTCTATGGAAACCATATCACATGTTTGTCAACCTGTTTCACAGCATTTTAGACTATGTATTTCTAGGCATGGAGGACATATTGAATATTAGAATATATTCAGTAATCTTTTGACTATCTTTGTGACTAAAACGAACATATTTTTTATATTTGTTCGAGTTATTTAAGTTCAAAAAGTGTAAACGCCTTTGTGGGATTCTGTATTTAAAATTAATTAAAAGATAAATATCCTTTAACTGTGTTTCACGTTGCAAGGAAGGAAGGAAACGAAGATAAAGGAGAATAATGTCATTGCTCACTGCAAGGAGTAAATGTTTAACAAATTTGTTATTTGTTGCATTATTTACTCTTTTTATTTACACCCAAACGTATTCTACGTAAAAATTTGATTGTCCAATTTTAGAATTTCCAGCAGGAACGATTTGAAATGACATTACAATATATAAATACCACAATATTTCTGCTTGCACAGTTAAAAAAATAAGAAGAAAATAATTAATAACATTTAATAGTGTGCTTAATATTGTTAAAGTCTGTGGAAAAATTAAAAAAAGTCGTCATAAATTCCAAAAAAAAGAACAAGAAGTGATAGATGCTTATTGGGAACGCAACTTTTAAGTGGCAAACAAAGTTGCACTTATGCGAATGACAATAGCGACGTACGTAGAATATGCATTTTGGTTGAATCGACTGTAAATGAAAAGTTCACTTAACAATGAGAGGATCTTATGTCGGTGGGCACATCTGTACAAGTGTCGGTAAGTTTCTTTCCACGACTGTCTTCTAACATCTAGGCAAAATACCATTAGTAGAACAAACAATATCCTGACCAAATTACTGCTACAATCTGCACATGTAAATTTGGAGTACAATAAGATACTTTACACTCCGGAAGCTAGCAAGGGACCATCACACCAATTCGATTCAACTAATAACTGAGAAAATATTACATATGACAGTACCTAGACTCAGTAAAAATTGAGATGGTTTGTTTAATGGAATGTTTAAAGGTACAACGATCACTCCCTAGGGAGGGAAGCTTTCTTCGCAGAAGTTAATACAATTTTAATGCTCAGTTCTTTTTCTTTTCAAGCGTGTTCATGCTGTTCGCGGGGGGCCGAAACCTAGAGGGTAGACTCTGATTCAGGCTAGTGGCACACAATGAAGGGGAGGGGAGGAATATGAGGGCCCCCGTCGCTCCAGGCGTTCCTGAGCCTGAGGTCTCCTCATCTTAGACATATGGAAATAAGAAGAGGATGCTTCAAACGCTGTGTGTTGATAAGAAGACCTATGTTGTCATCTGTGTTATGTGTTGGATATTTAAAATAATCTTACCTCACCAGCGTGTCACTCCATGACTCGGGCTACACTATACGACTCTGTAGAGCAATACGTGGGTTGAAGGGGATTATATGGTTCTAGTGATTATGCGCAGTGATTCGTTTAGCTGTATATCCACCATCTTTACGTGAAGACTAACATGGTTGACTGAGGAGTAATATTCCGTAATAGGATACAGGAGATTCTGTGCTGACGACGCTTAGGCCTGGCGCATATTGACCAGTGCTGAGTGCCTTGTCCATTGGCAAGCAATGCACATGGTCTCCTTGTTTTTAAGGCTCTTGCTTGGGCACCCCAGTAAGTGCCCCACAGCTTGATGGAGAATGTTGTTCATGTGAAGTTTGGAGGTCGATGATGACCGTTTATTGAAGATCAGCGTTCTGCCCAATGTCACACCGTGATCTATGAGGTGTTATGGTTTAGGCACAATGCACATATTCTTAAAATGATTGTTGCGTTCAATATTTACCAGATTGCTTTCCTTGCAAATTTTGACAGCTCGCTTCGTTTTCATCGTAGTTTGAAGGTGACACTGCTCACGTGTGAATGGTGATGCGTCTCATTATTTCCAGTATTTTATTTACACGAAATCGATATTGAATTGTATTTGAAAATTTTCTAAAGATTGGGTATAAAGGTGATAACTGTTAAGTTTTTACTAATTAATTTTAGCACAATATTATGGGAAAATACTTCATTAATTTCGTGACGTATTCTTGGAAGGGTAACAAGTCCTTCATGTGATCGGCACGACTCATCGACATGAGCATGTGAACTGCTTAGTAACTAAATCTTCATTTGAGTTTGTCCTTTTAAGAGTATGTGGTAGTCCTGGGCAATGGAAACATTTTTCGTATTATAGGTACGGGGGTTTGGGGTCGAGTTCCTTCTTCAAGGGGGTTGGAGACACAATGTTTGAGAAGCAGTCTTTTAGGGGAAGTCATCTTGACTACAAGTTTGATAGTTCGAGTTCATTCGTGGGAAGTTCTTCTTTGTTCTTGTTTTTCGTTAACATGACTGACGATTTACTCGATTATTTTTGGAAAGTTTCCCATTAAATTTGAGATTTTTTTAAGCAAGATCTCGTTTCGTTCCAACTCATATTATTTTGTCAAGATTTCCTCTTTATTTGTCTCCATGTACCTGACCGAGAGACAACACATAACTTAAACGTGTGCAGAGTGATAGAGAAATATTTATAATATATTTGCCGTCCAATTCCAATTTTATTTCACCGGGGTGAATGTTTCTGTAATAAATGCCTTATGTTACGATATGTCTATACAAAAAGAATAAGACAAAAGAGGAGAATTTATCATATATCGGAATTTCCTAAAGGATCGACAGATATTACTGACAATATTCATAATATTTAGAAATGTTTAAGAGTAAAGTTAAAACCAATTGGAATTGATATAACCAAGGTAGAGTGAAGCGCATTTTCAATGGGCTAATGTATATTTTTATCTCAATAAACATGCCGTTATTTGATTCGAAATATAAATGGGATGATTCCTCGAGGTACTCTCTGAAACAGATCATTTAGGTACATATCTCTGAAAATATTCATAATGAGCTATGATACAACGAGAAGTGGTTATTTTATTCGTATGTCAATCTTGACCAGATTTACAGTCACGAAAACAACTATGTTTTCGAATGTTTGAACTAGTTGTGAATTCGAGAAAAGCCAGTTGAATTATTTTCTTTTTCTTCAGCTGTGTGCTCTGATTCTGAGACGTTTCTTACGACTGGTAGGAATGGGTGTTTGATTTTCGCTAATAGTGAAGATTTTTATGAGTAATAACCAAAGCTGTTACTCTCCATGCACAAGGAATGGAGAGCCCCGTCTCAGCGGGGAAATTGGTGTTCTGGCAATGGCGGTGGAGGTCAGTGGTATTATGTGACGAAGAAGTCTCACTGTATTTAATTTAATATCGCAACGATTTAGTAGGTATCATTTACAACATCTAACATTGTTTTGCGTTACCGGTCATCTATTTGTTTAGACAGTGTAAATATGGAATAGACAAATAACACAGGTCTACGATGGAAAAATTGTTCTAAAAGTAGTAAGTGATTTATATAGATATTATGAAGCTGAAGACAGAATTTTAAAAACTTCACCACTTGAGGTTTTCTCTCAAATATTGTATCTTATTGGGAATCATAGATAAATAAGCTAAAAAATTGCTCGTTATAAGACTTAGTATTTACATATAAATAAATAGATTATAATTTTCTTTAAATTTGTGAGTGAAAGATAGTAATTTGAAACATCTCTAATAGTATAATATTGTGAATATTTCATATGATAATGAAATTGTAGAGCAATCCAGCCTGGTTCAAACTAGATCACTATCATACTACGTAATCTAGTTTAAGCGAAATATTTTAAATATTTTTGTTGTGATTGTGATTCTCGTGTGTGTTCCCGAATTTGTACTGAGAGTGTTCGCGCAACAAATTCCGTTATAGACTCTAAAGAACAATGTTATTATATAGAACATATACGCAAGTTATTATGAAGAATAACTAAGAAATATTTCAGATTTTGTTTACAAAATGTATTTTACTTCTTTTGGCAAACAATTAGCTGACTGAGACAAGTCTTGGGCCCCTCTTGAAGTTTGCTCAGTTGAGTAGAACAATTCAGACAGTGACCTCAAGTATTCTTTCCATTTTAGTACACCAAAGGTTTCGAGGGGGCGTAAGTACCATAGTGATAACAGTTACTTTTGCTCGTGTAATATGCAACAAGAAATTTAAAAAATACAGAGGAGATTTCTTATCCTACAGTTCAGTCAGAAAAACTCCAGTCCCCCATGGGGTGGACATACCTGTTACTCTCCACCCATCTACAATAGACCGGGCATATTTAAGGGGAGTGTTTTGGTTGTGCCCGTTATAGTAAAGCGTTTAAAAGACGAATTTTTTAGATATAGAAGACAATGAAAAACAGACCTAGAAAACTTCCAAACTTGTTTCAACTTTCTTTGGGAAAAAGAACTGCTAAGTTTATAAAAATATTGTGGGAGATATGCTTGAAAATTTCAAGAAGTTGGGTTACAACATGAGCTTCAAGGTTCACTTTTTATACTTTAATTGTGACTATTTCCTAGAAAATCTTGATGCAGTTGATGACGACCAGGTGAGAGGTCCCATAATGAAAGAAAACAAATGGAAAGACGATACCAGGGTAGGTGGAATGTTCAGATAACCGCTGACTACTGTTGGATGCGGAAGAGAGTCGATCTTCAGGAAATTTACAAAAGAAAACGTGGTAATAGACTTTTTGAGGAAAATAGACAATGTATTAACAAGGACTTTTGCCATGTTTTTACACACTTTACGGTCACTTTGTAAGTATTATTTTAAAAATGTTTTATTTATACTTTTTGTATAGCAATAAAAATTAAGTATATTCTTTTTTATTTTAAGTTGGATATTTTTATAGAATTTCAAATATTCCTTGTGAGTAAATCTTACGTAATAAAAAAAACTAATCTAATTTTTAAATTAGCGCCAAAAAATAGTAGGAATTAGTGGTAAAACTAAAATAGTTTTCAAAATATGTTTCTTCGTAGGCCCGTGTAATTTACAGAGGATATGCTGTGCCATTTTCATAAATCTTGCGTAGTGTTAGGTATAACTGCAGAAGCCAGCATGGAACAAATTAGAGAGTCAATTCCAATTTTTTTCTTCTCTCGTGTAGCCCGTTTTTCTAATTTTAAGTACAATATAAGTTGATCAATTTGAGTTTAAAAATTCTTCCAAAACGTCATTCTTCCAAACATGAGAACCATTCTCATTATTAGCGATTAACCTTTCCTTTTAAAGAATATGCTTGTATGCGGTGAATTCCCTCATCGCGTGACAGCGCTGTTTCCACATGTCGCTGCTCCGGAGAAGATGACACCGTACCGTCCGGAATGATGTCGACAAGCAACAATTCCCCGCAAAGCGCCCGAGCTAAAAGTCAAGTCGTCGACGTGTAACGTCGCCCGTGATCAGTCTCCCTGGGGTCGCTTTCTCGACTGCCACTCCCCGCCATTTGCGGAGACGAGAAGGGGCGCTTGCTGTGGCTGCTCCGACCGCAGCCGCCGCCGCTGCGTCTTCGCCGCAAGCCGCAACTGTTTGTTCGCGCGGCCGCGCCGCCTCGCCGCGGGGTGCGCGCCATCCCGCCCTGCTCCACCTCACAACTCGCCTGCCAACCGCCGCGCCGTCGTCAAGCTCCGCGCCACATCGCCTGCGGGATCTTTGTTTTTGTCCCTACAACATCCACCGCCAGTTACTGTTGCGTCTGCCCATTCGGCTACGTAGTCTGCATTCAATATCTCGAGAGATGTGGCAAGATCTTCGCTATCGAATTGTCTCGACCTTGTAACCATTACAACGACTAATTTATGTATCGAATAAGTGTTGTCTTTTCATTTATATTCATACTGTGAATCTTATATAATAGTCATAGAACGAGATGACGTAGTAAATTAATTTTTTAATAAATGTCTTTCGATCTCAGTTCATCTCCTTACCTTTGGAGTAGGACATCGTGTAGTTCATG
Source organism: Laupala kohalensis (assembly GCA_002313205.1). Classification (NCBI taxonomy): domain Eukaryota; kingdom Metazoa; phylum Arthropoda; class Insecta; order Orthoptera; family Trigonidiidae; genus Laupala; species Laupala kohalensis. The sequence goes on along the minus strand of NNCF01132544.1, from coordinate 399,395 downwards.
TTTCGCAAGTTAAAATAGAAATGTTTAATGTTGGAGAGTTATGCAGTAGTGCTTTAATAGCTATTTATAGATGGCGGTGTTTACCTGTACTCTGTCTCAGGTCGTACTATCCAGATACAATAGATTTCAGCCAAGAAAGAAAGCTATGGAAATTCCAATGTGGTCATATTAAGGAGATTCAGTTTCCGAGACGTTTATTGAACTCATAATGCAAAGCTTATGACAGTAGTCAGCGATCGTTTACTGATGTGACAGTCGCCCTGTGATAGACTAGGTGAAGGTTTGCTATAAAATTAGCGAAAAATAACTGTTGAAAATTGACCAAATTCTACATTCCAGTGTGTCATTGTCGCCAATATTTTGCAGGACATACTAATAGACAACACCTTTCATTATGAAAAACAGGTCCTCTCTCGACCTGCACATGTTAGAGGTTCCCTCATTAGACGATAGTATGTAAAATAAATTCAAAAGTTTGGAAACTTCACTTCATACTAAGTTACGTCACCGTTTACCTGGTACTTTTTGGCATAGCTCATTTCATGATGCCTAGAAAATAGTTAAGTACAATCTAAGCTGACTACATTTTGTCAGTGATCAGTGTCGATCAGTTTTCAGTATGTTAGTGTATACCCTTGTATAAGTGTGTAGTACAGGTTTAAAAAGAAAGATAAAATAATCATATTCATAAAAAAATTAAGCGAATTCATACAGATGATTCTACCCACCTAAATTAGAGATAATACAGCAATGTTGCGTTTGAAATTATGGTTCGACTCCCGGACCACCGCCACAATATTTGGCTATACAATACCAACTGCTCCGAGATAAAAGCTCCCACTCTGCCAAATTCGGAATTACATCTCTGGCAATGATACATCATTTATGGCAATTGGCTAAGAATGATAGCAGAAAAAGTAATATTCACAAAAAGTTACCTTGTAGAAATGAGATATATCAGTATGTCAACTTCGTTGATAAACTATCAATAGATTAACGAGTCCAACAGTAGTGAGAAGACCAGTAATGGTAACCTTCGTAGATGTGGAAGATAAGGCTGGTTGCCTAATTTCTTATCACCTGGCTCAATTCAATTATTCCAGTTCCCCGGCTAAATCTTTACTTATTTTTTGGCATTGCTGTGAGTTCTTTCGAGTCTTAATGCGCCAATACAAGTCACCAGCTTCTTTTGTGCTCGAGGGCAACGCTGCTGACAGTATCCATCATATCCTTTGATGCTTGCTCCTTGAGCTAATGACTGTGGCAATCTTCAGATATTCAGTTGCAAACTCAAATAAGAAATCTAAAAGCCAAGTAGACTATTCTGTAGAATTTCTTTATAGAAACAATGTTTTCCACCTAGAAAACCAAATTATTGCCGATAAATAGATTGTATACTTTTTAACTTTCAGAACGTCTTCCATTCAATTTTTCATTTTATGGCATCTTGGTAATACAAGCAGCAACCTGGCGTTCAATAATCTTGCTGTTGCTAAGCTAAAATAATCTCAGTGGAACTTATATACAGCAGTCCATGTATTTACGAGTGTTTCCACTGCACAGTAAAAGATGTCGTAACTGTACTAGTCGAAAGCAAACCATTATTGCAAAGCTATATTATTTGCAATTTAGATTTGAGTGTTGAAGGGACAGGATTCCCTCCCCGCTTCCTATGGTGATCACTGATTACGTTTTCAAACGAGCAGAATAACTTCGTTCCATGCTGGCAATCTGGTGCCACTAGTGAAAACCATGATGTAATGTCGGAAATCGTAGATTATTATTTTACGGAGAACGAAAAAAGTCATCAGTATCTTTGAAATTCTTTCTAACAATTCAGAAAAAGATTTCATGCTATACTTCATAACTTTTGGCGCAAGAATACAGATAATATTCAGGCATAAATTATCCTTTACGTTACGTTTTAGGGTATTTAAAAGCGAAAAACAGTTATTCTTCAAAGATGACTCTCAAGATGTATCTCCTTGAAAGTTAGATGTCTGTAGAGAAAGTGGAAAATATTTTTATCGCTATAACGAAACAATATTTGTACATTGTCTTTGGGAACGACTTGAGATGTTAAGGTTACAATTTCGATATAGTTTCACGCGAGTCTCCATTTTCGTGCATGCCTGAAATTACTTGCATGCCCTTTAAGAAGATATTCAACTACTTGTATTCTTTTTGCCATTTATCTTGAGACTCGGGGAAGATTCGTGAAAGTTGCTGCTTTTTGCAGAATAAATGGTGAAAGTTATCTGTCAGCATTGCCACTAATATTGACTCTGTGACTGTCTTCGATTCTCGTGTCGTCTCATGCTCTCAACGTTCAACGAGATCTCTCATTATTCTTCAAAATCGAGCATTTCCTCCCCATGTAAACCTGAAACGAAAAGTCACTCACGTCCGACACATACACACATGTGCCATTTCTAGCCCTTTTCAATCACGTGTTTTTCTCTCCCGCTCGCGTTCCCCTCCTCTCGCTTCATGACGTCGCGGCGCCGTTGCTTGACGCGTCGCGAACGTGCCCGTCGATCACCTTCACGATCGCAACGCTGCGCATTTCCGGACGGAGAGAATACGAACTACTTCCCTTCCTCACTTCGTAGCTCTTCTCATCCTCAGATTTTCTACCGAGCTCAACCCCGAAGCTCTTTTAACGTGTGAAGGGACGAAAGAGGGAAGGCGCATGCCTCCGCCAGGTGTCCCATATCCGTCCCACCCTCTCCTCACGACTTCGCCGGAAGATGTTCTCCTCTCTCTATTCGCCGAATAAAACAGGCATCGATTTCGCATCTACTTACTCAACAGCGTTTCGCGTCTCCCCTCTTCCTCGTCCAACGTACTCGACGCTCCAGCGTCTTCAGATCCTTTCCCTCTTTCGCGAGATTCTCGCCGCTCCTCTCATCCACGCCTTCCTCCGCCCCTGTGACGCCGCGTCGTTCGTAAAGGCGACACAACTATCCGTTTATCGGCTATCAGAAGCCAGCGGCGGCGCCCTTTGATCAGTCGCCGTCTCTGATAGAAGCGGAAATTTACTGCATCGTCCGCTTCCTGGAAGACAGCTCCGCCACCACCGCAGAGCATCACAGGCGACCGCGCGCCTCGGCGTGGGCGGAGGACGCCCGTGATGAGTTACTCTCCGGCGAAGTATGCACGCAGTGGGAAGGGACATGGTGGCGTGGGTGTCGGGTGGGGGAGGGGGACGAGAGGAAGGGTTGTGGTTGCGGTGCGCTGCGCTGCGCCGCGCCGCGCCGCGCCACACGCTCCCAGACGTTGCGACCAGATTGCTCCGAGTGCACGCTCCTAATGTTTGGATCTCTGAGGTCGATCGCACCTCACCAAAGACACTCGACACAGTGACCGAAAAAGGGACTCCGAACTCGTGTATCATTTTATAGTATTGCCTTCCATGCGTAAAAGACCTCGGACAGTCAAAGATACAAATGAAAATGCATATACTACATTATTTTTCGGTTTGTGTCGAGTACGGGCAGCAATACAATAACTATAATATTAATAATATAGGGGACTAATAACAATAATATTATAGAATTCACGAAATTGTCACAAACCGCTCTTTTCAACAATTACCAAGTATGTTTATTTTCTAAATGTGTTCAGTTCTATTTCAGTGCTAGATGGAAGGGATGGCGGTGTTTGTGAGTCAGTTTATTCGCAATAGTTGCCCGCACTTACCCGATGAAAGATGAAAATGATGCGTGCAGACGCTGTTGCAACAGGCAACGGCGTTTCATGTGCTGTCGCATCTCGCAGTTACAGCGAAACATATATGTTTTACAATGCAACCACCAGTGTGCCACCACAATGCAAGTCATCAGTATTGATGTTAGATCAGCACAGACTAATTAGTAGGCAGGCTTCAGCATCTTAGAATTTGTGATGTCTTTAAAAGCCATGGGATGTGGTGAGCGTGCTTATTAGTGTTAATTAATAAAAAATGCGTTCTATTAATCGAAAAAGTACAGAGCTCATTAATATTTTAGTTTAAAAAGGTTACGTACCGGATGAATTTCCCATTCAAAGACTTCTCTTTCCAAGAAAACAGTCTAGTATTAGTTCAAAATTAAATCAACAATTTCTGGTTGAGATGGTATTGCTCTTGGTACCCAGAATATTGAAGGCAAGCCAATAATAACAACTATATACTTTAAGGTCGACAATTATGATCCGTTACTGAAAAAGAAACTTCACCAATTAAGTTGCAAATTTATTTTGTCAAATTCTATTAGTTTCAAGAGGGTTATTGAATAAAATCTTTTACTCGTATACAAATTTCAGAAATTTTTTTTAGTCAAGGAAAATTTGTTATGATGTGAAATTCATTCTAAAGCATCAGAAACGGAACACATCTGTTTATCCGTGAACCATTTCATCGCGAACATAGTCAGGGTCAGCAACTGTTTGTTGCATCACATCAGCCACATGAAATCGAAACGCAGTCGCAACTGATTAGCGAAAAACTTACTTCGTCACTACAGGGGTCGGTGCAAGAGATCCCCTTGCGATTTCTCACCTTGGAAAGGAGGGTACACGCTGCACATGTACCGAACGTGTATTCCTAACCTGCGAACATTCGCTTCCATCTGACCTCATTTTCGGCGTTCAGCGCAGGGGTGGTCACGTGCACCGACCCCTGTACAACTGTCAGCTCATGGTTTATTTTACAGCATGGGCTGGCATAGCCGATGCTAATCGAAAATAAATATTACACTATGTGCCGGTATGAAAACATCGACTCTCTTTCAGCCACATTGAAACTTCACATCGAAATTCATATTTTCCTATTTTAGACATAAATTCTTCTCTTCATATTGTAAGTATTGTCTATGCCATATCACTCGGTATTTTTTATTGCAATATAAGTTGTTTCGTTTTCAATAGCAGGAATAATTTGTGGTGCTACAAATATTCGTTGCTTCAACAAGACGTTCCATCAAAGCATACGTTTTAGGGAAATAGTTTCAAATGTGAAAAGTTTCAGAAGTTTTAATGTATCATTCAATTCATTACCTATGACTTAGTCGATCACAGATTTTCTTAACTGTACAAGTGAAAATTGTCCTTGCGAGATGACTTTTCCATGTCAATAGCTTTGAACATTTGTTTTCCATATTATGATACACTATGAAAATTTAGTAAGATGTAATTTTGATGAGCGCTCTCACCATCCAACTTAAATTGTCTTCAACTGTGTGAAATTACAGAAGTTTATTTTCCCGCTTACTCTCTCAAGCACGTTCTCCATGAAGTGATACAGGAGCTCCTTGGCAATGACCAAATTACTGTGCCCGTTTCTCTAATTTTTTAAATTCCATCTGTTTATTCACCTGGCTAAAGACGCGTATACCCTTGCTCTCACGGAATTGGATACATAAACTCAATAGGAAGTTGTAACTTGACACTGCCTCTTCAATGTGATTAAATAAGAACGTCCACCTAAAATTGAACCTAAACAAATAAAGATTCGAAGTGCGATTTTCACTACGATTAGTCGCAAAGTTAGGTCAACTGAAGTCAACTTATCAACTATTCACGAAATTTGGAAATATTCTAGGCCGTAAGGGCACAAAAATTCATCACCACTGCGTAGGAAATGGTTGTGGGTATTTATGCCTAGTCGCTCTGAGAGATATGATATCTTGAGTTAATAATTTGACGTATTCCAGCTGCACGCAGAGGCGAAGTCTTCGAAAATTCTGACGTTCCGAAATATACTTACGTATCTTTCATCGCTATTGCTAGATCCCACAATACAAGGAAATTTGGATTGCCTGTGACCTCTAAATAACGCACATGCCGTAAGTCTTAGGTATAGCATGCTTTGGTATGTTTAGATTTATTTATTTATTTATTTTATTTGATCACGGTTACAATGACCACCTTGTCTGAGAACAGTGTCATTACAAGGCTCTATTATATTCAACTCTCTCTTTGTTTATTTTTGCCCTTTATAGCGTCTCTTAGCCACTGTTTATACCAGTGTTCCCGTCCCTGCCACGGGGGCGGGGGCGGATGCTGAATCTGCTATCCACTTTGTCTTGTCCTTCGTCCTTTGTCATTTCTCCTTCTTCACTAAGTATGTCTCACAATTCTGCAGTCTCACAACTCAATCCTCTTTAATCATCTTCTTATTCTTTTTTTAATGCATCTCTTATGTGTCCTCACTAGGTAACCAATTCTTTGTATGCGATGTACGACTTTTTTGTTGCATTTTTCTTGGTTGTATCAGCAAGTTCACATCTTTAGACACTTGCGGCTGTTGCACTGCTGAAGTTCGCTTAAATTCAGTCAGTGTTATATCATTGCATGTCTTTTCTCGGGCATTAAAGTACAGCCGAAAAAAGAAATAGTTTTATTAAAAAATTATGGTTGGTATCAATGTCTTAGTAAAAACTTGTATTCGATATCTTTATCCATTTAGAATATAATTATTTTAGGAGAACGATTATCAGATTTATATACTACACAATATAGTACATATTCATACATTCTTTGCAATGTGAGAGTACAAAGTCATAAAGTGGGTAGACTACTTGCGCCTGAAAGAAAGATTTCGCAGTACATACAACCGCAATGTAGGGTTCATCTACATCAGAATTTAAATATCTGAAATACTCATGAAAATTGGAGTATGAATATTTTATATTTTGTTTTATCGTTTAAATAAGAGGTCAAAAGGACTTCTTGTTCCTGAGTTATGGAAGTCTACATAGGTCGGAAAAATGCATCTAGAGTTCGAGTTCGCGAATCGTTCAAAAATATACCAGAAAAAAATTCGTTAATTCAATTGACGATATTTTTCATATGTACCTGAACGGATTTCGAGATTCAATTGACTATATGTATCATATGTACCTATTTTCCAGTTACAAACTATTTGTATCAAGGAATATTGTTTAGCATTGGAGATATTTTTTGTAATACAACACAGATTGGATTAAAGGAACGAATATAGAATTCGTGGGAAAGAGGAAATTGCAGATACTATGGTTCAACGGGTTAACATTCGATGGAACTCCTGAGTTCAAGGATGTGAAGACATTGGACGAAGAGGAGTGATATATCTTTTGCCAGAAAACGCCATGAATTCCACGCTTTAGGGACGAAAAACTGCGTACATAAATCAAACTTAGGGAAGGAGGTATACTTTGTCTGGTCAATCTTTACGGGGATTTCTCTTAGGTAATCACCAGTAATGGTAACTGAAAACTACTGTAATATATAGTAAATCATATATTGATTATCACCATTTTTAGGATCTTGAACAAAAATTAAAGTTCCATTTTCTCGAATGAATTATTTCCGACTACAAAAAGCGATTCGTTATCTTTCATCATTATTATTAGGTTAACATTTATATTTAAGGTAGTTCTGTTGATAGAGAATTGAATATTTTAAACATCCGAAATGTTGATAAATATATGCAATAATATGTACCTCGTACTTACGTGCATGTTAGCTCTTAAAACATACCTTGCCTGTCAGTTATACAATATCTAAACTATTTAATATTTGGATGTTATAAATTGCCTCTCCTTAGAAAGAATAAATTTTGGAAAATAAATTACTTTCCAAATATTTTAAATAGATAATATAGACGATATTTTAAAAGTTCTCGTAAAATCCGTGTATTAAGTTTTTCAATATTTTTCATAGATGTCATCGGACATTCTCAAGTTATTTAAATATTTGTTTGCAGTTTTAGTCTTGCTCATAATTACTATCTATATCGCATTATCTACAGCCTAATAACATGGCCTGCTTGTGAACTAAATCAAGAAAAGTAATTTACTTTCTACATAAAAAGCCCTTTTTGTTACTAAGTAGATTGATAGAAATTAAATTCAAATTGATAAAATTATTATTATTCATAAAACTAATATTTAAATTTATTTAATTATAATTAGATCATTAGAGTTTTGAATAATTGGACTAACATTTCCCGGTCTACCTTAAGAGATACCAGAATGAGCTTTTAATTCTTTCCGGTGTGAAATGACTAAACATTGACGGCATAAATGAGGCATAATGACGCACATTTTAGATTCCGTACGATCTAAATCGAAGAAGGGTGCCCCAAATCGTGAGCGCAACGGGTTACAACACTTCCCGGGTAGGAACTGACGCGGCGTTGCGTTTCCGCCGAGGAGCCGCCCATGAGATCCAGGGCGTAACTTGAAGAACGCGTGCGAGGTGAGAGAGGCGAAAGCGCGCGCACGTTCCGCTCACGTGTGCGGGTGACCGCTCCTACTAACGGCCGGTTCCTCGCAGCCTCAGCACAGCTTCAAAGCCAGCGACCAAGCTTCCAGGTTTAATATTTGACGCAAACAAGCTTTGGTCATTTCGGTACACGCGACGCGAACAAGCCGGTCGCCGGCGTGAGTGATGTGATTGACTGGGTGTCTACCGGATGGTGCTTGCGTGATATCCCGCTCCAATTGCTTCGTTCCACCGATGCGGGGAAGAGCGTAGCAGGCATGGCTGCTTTCATCAACGCTGTCATTTGATGGAAAGAGCATTAAGAAATTTCGTCGACGGTGATCGGCGTGATGTTCCAGGGACTGCTTCTCTGGTGAAATTTCGCGTTTCAATCAGATCTTGAATTTTCATGTCAGGAAATTCATTTCAGGGTATCATGCCATGCGTAAGATTTTCCCAATGCTGTCTCATTGAGTAAGTTGCAAAAAATTAGAAATTGAAAGTCAGTATATAAAACCATATGTTTTGATGTTCCTTACTTATCGACACGTGCAACATGACTCTGTTTATGTTTATTAATGTCCAGATAATTAAAAATAGTTCTACCACGAGTTAGTTTCCTTGTATATGACGCTTCATTGGCTAATAGTCTAATTATTTAGCGAAGTAAACTTTGTCAAAAATATTTATACTGTGATAAATTCATCTTTCACCGAACGGAAATAGAAGTTGTGCTTCCGCGAATTTCTTCCAGAGAGTAGAATAAGGCTTCAGTGGGTCGAAAAGGTGAGCACCCCATTTTGAAACTTCTACTTCAACTTCCTTCCATGTCCGATAATAAGTTCAGTATTTCAGGAAATTCAATATAAGACAAAAATTAGTCAAAAGCCACCATGAAAATAAAACCCCAAAATAACCATAACATCGCATGGAGACGGAAAATATTAGGAAATATAAATAGGATATTATGGTGTAACCGTTCGAGTTTTAATTCTTGTACTTCTCGGTGCGACAGAATATTACGTAATTAGTACCTCACCGGGAGCCAGTCACCCGAGAGAAATAGTCGCATATCTTAGCATGGAATTTCACTACGCAGGACTCGTGTATGTGCGAAGAGGAGTTAGCGAGAGGGTGGTGAAGTGGTGTGAGGGGCACAGACGGAGAGAGGGTGAGAGCAGTAAAGGACGGGAAGCTCACCACACGTTGGCTGCCGCTTTTTCATTATAAATGAAATGGTCCAATAAAATAGCCGGCTGCAATCCGACGGACCAAAACAGGCGTGGTGGAGAGTGGGCGTCGTGGAGTGGTCGAAAGAGGGAAGAAGTTGGAGAATGGGCAGATGAGGGACGTACCATGACCCGCGATGTCGCCGACAGCGTTATCTGCTCGTAAAGAGAAAGAGAATAAATGAATGAAACTTTAAAAGAGTGCAGCCAGATCAAAGGCGCTGCGTTCACTCGCAGTTCTACAGCGAGAAGCAAAAGTGGATTTCTTGTTAAGTGCGCAGCCCGCCTCGGCTTCTCCCTTCCCTTGTCGCAGAGAGCAACTCCCCTCCCACTTCCTCCCAGCCATCTCCATTGCCGTCCTACTCTCCCTCCATCGCAGTCCACGTCCTCGCTCCTCTCTCCTGTATCTCCCGCGTCGATTCTTTTTCCGCGCCCAGGATTTTTCCTTCTGGCGTGCTTAGTCCGGACACTTGCTGGTGTTCCTTTACAGCGTGGAGTGGTGGGGACCCGCGTATCGCATTCCTTCTACCCCGCGTCGGACTCATTCCCCGTAGTCGCACCGACCTGCGCCCCGTGTCCCTATTCAGGCCCTGTTCTTTGGTAATGCACGGTTAGAAGGTTTCGGCAGCAGCAGCGTGGCGACGGGATCAAAGCTAAGAAGCCCGAGGGATTTGACTCACTTCTCCGCGCGTCTGTACTCGCCTCCCTCAGCAGCCGCGCTACATTGATGCTGCCCCACTATTGATCGACTACATCTCCTGGTCCCGCTTCACCCGCGTCGCTCCGTCCCGACCGACTCGCGCGCCTGCTCACCGATTTGCTACATTACAGACGGAGGAGCAGAGTCGCGCACTTCTACATCTCCCAGCTCCCGTAACCAGCTCTACGCTCTCCTCCTCTGTTGCATCACACTTTCTCCGAGACCGCCGCGCCCAATGCTCCGCTGTTGCATCCGTCGGAACCCCCGTCGACATTTTCCGAGCCCTCTTCTACACGGGTTGCATTGGAGACCATTGGGATCTACCTGCCTAGATCGATGAAGTACCTAGGCGATGATAACCTGTTTGTTCGGGAAGTCACATCTCGTATCCGTCCGGTCGTGTTTCCGACGCCGAAACTGCGTATCGACCGACGCGCTGCGTCGCCCTTCCCCGGACCCTGGTTCCATTCCCCTCTCTCTCCCCCACCCGCTCGTCGTCTACCAGCAGCTGCGGCGACGGCGGCGGCGGGGGAATCTCTTAAAGCGAGGCTGTCGGCGTGAGCGTTAGCGTCAACAGCAGTAGCGGCGGTCGTCTCAGCCTCCTCCACTGGGGCGTTTCACACACCGCTCCGGCGCTTCGCTGCTGCCGTCGCGCCCCTCCACCGTGCCCCCTCCCATCACGCTCTCATCATCTAACATTCCACGGCCGGAGGCTCGTCGAGAGATTTGTCGTCGCGCGATTCCAGCAACTCAGACGCTGGTGAACGCGAGTTGTCGAGCAATGGCCATCGGTAGCGGTGACACGGAGTCTGAGCGGTGACAGCAAGGCGTGAAGAGCGGAACGCGGGGCCCGGTAGCTGACAGGGGCGGGGCCCTGCGCCGCGCTGCTGCTCCGGTGGGGAGTGGGACGGGCAAGGGAGCACCCGCGGCTGAAGGCACCTCACGCGCGCGACCCCCGTCCCTTTCGCCCCGCATTGGTCCACGCTCCGGTCCGCTCCGCTTCGCCGCACCGCACCCTCTGCGACCGCAGACGCCGCCATGATCGCCGGTGTGGACCTTCACCGAGCACCAGGACGCGACGCCCAACCGTCAGCAAAGGGGGGGGACTCGCTTCGGTGTTATTGGCTAGGCTGCAAACGGATTCCTAGGTATGAGATTAGCCGGAGTAGATTATCGTTGACAAGCGAGACGGACGTGAAACGCACAAGTGCGACAGTGATTGAGATAGAGTTCAAGTAGGAATGTAGCAGGAACAGTTGGCCATGTAGAGGATTTGGCGATGATGAGCTGTTCAAAAAGTACTGGGCTTTACTTGAAGAGGTGCAATTTCTGAGCAGCTGTGTATTCATGGAAGGGAAGACCAGGTACGTTATGATGAGTGTAATACGAGTGAAGATGAGAACATCAGGATGCAAGGGTGGTTAGGGGAGATGCGATAAGTAGATGGGACAGAGTAATGACGGAATTGGATGAGCATTGTTGCGGGTGTCTGTAGCATGGAGTAGTTACCATTGATCGCAAAGGTCGTGTTGCAATCCGATGGAGAAGATACACGACGTGCAAGGGGGTGGGGTGAGGGGGGTTGACAGGATCCCAGTAGCTGGTCACCAGGAACGGAGAGGGGGTTTGTGGCAGGGTATAATGTCGTCTTGGAATGTCACTCATGCTCTCGTTGCCTTATATTACTGTCGCTTAAACCTTTGTATCTGTCCGGATGTCATTCTGAGTGCAAGATTTCTCTTGTAAGCATCCTTCATTCATCATGTTCCTTGACGGGAACTGTCACATGGGAGATACAAGACTACCCTCCAAAGCGGGCTGCTTACACCTTGGCTTTGAAAATGATCTGGGAAACGGCATTGAATGCGAACTATTATAAATCGGTCATAAATGATAATGAACTCGCGAGATAAAGCTTTTTATACGTATACTTGAGAAATCAGAGATCGATTGAAGTAGAAACATTAATTTTCCTTTCACAAAAAGGTACAGGACATTTTGAATCTTTTTTTGATTTATAATAAAGACAGTTTCCTACGTTAACTATTTTCAATTAATTACTGCTTTCAAAGACTTCAATGGATTTCATTAAGATGAAAAACTTATGCGAAGAAGAGTTGAATCAAACTGAAGGAATAAACTGTTTATGTACAAAAAGTTTCGTTTATACGTACGTATAACCGCTTCCTTAAAATACCTTGATGTTTGTGGTTAGCACTCGTTAATGTAATAATATATCCCTGGAATGAGAAACGTTGATCATTAACGACTGACGTCGAACAATTGCCACTTTATAGACTGAGCCAGCCAGCCAGTCAGCCAGCCACATCTAAACTGTACTTTTACAAGATTCATGTGGATAGCGATTTGAGATTAAAGGTGAACTTGTTGTTTTGCCCTTCTTTCCTGAACGCTCGTATACAAGACTATGCGCTGGCAGCGTGTGGCTCAAATAGCGTTTGAAATGCCTGCGAGGTAGCGCGCATGAATTACCCAGAGTGTTCCACGCCAGTTGTTGACTTCCCCTGTGCTTTGGAGCTCTTAGCATTCGTATTTATGTAATAAGGGAGCGCAGTTAGCTTCCTTTCCCCGCGTCCTAGTTCCGCTACCATGCTCCATCATTTACGAGCGGCGTCGAACGAACTGGAATGTGCCTAACAAGCTGTAAGTGCGACCGACATTGACAGTGTGTTTCGTCAAAATGCACGAGGAATTTCGAGCATGTTGGCTCAGCGTCCGAAAAAGCGCGTGGAATGTAGAAGCTTGAGTGAAGATAGAAATGTTTGTGTGCGACATTTTGTCCGATGCTTCTTCGATTTAAAACGTTTTTATGAAGAATTTATATTTGTGTCATTCTCTTATGGCAATAAGGTATTTAGGAAGTTGTCAAAGCCTTCTCGTCTGCACAAGTATGCCAAGCTAAAAGTAATACTATCATTTGGCAAAGAACGTGAGACATTTCGCGAGGCTTATTGGTATTTGACAGAAAAACGTCATTCCCGCTGTATATTAGCTTAATCTGAATTTTTTCCTTATTTTAATATAAACAATGTGTCTCTGTAAATATGTTTCAAGGAAACCAATAGAATGAAGTCTTTCTTATGGAAATAAATTGTTTCAACGTCTTGATTCTCTGAATCAAATTTCCATTTGTAAGTCATCGTGAAAGAAGAGTATTTTATTTGTTTTGACAAATGGTTTACTGCTGGGAGAATTCATCAATGCTAGGAATTCTCTTGGAATAGGGAGCTGGTGGCAATTTAGGTGTATGATTTCGTCGTTGACAATAATATGTATATTTTTTCACCTACGTGGATACGAAAATGCCTTCATTTGAATTAAAAATTGCATTAAATTTGTCCTAAAAAATTCTAGAAGACAGACATGCGGAATGTGACATTGTTTACGATAATATATTAAACAATGAAAAAACCTGAAATATTACATTTTATCGTTGTTTTCATTAACTCGATTGAGCTCTTCCTGGCCTACGTCAGGTGCGGATGAAAATCGTGTACTGTTGGCGAAGGTGAACGGATTGTGTAGAGGATTACATTCTTAGGATCAAAGTAAGAGATTCCCGTTTCGATACCCAGCTCTTCACCATTTAAATATGGTCTTAGATATTGTAATATAGAACCAGTTATCATCCAAAAATTCCTCCTCCAAAAATATTTGTTGTAGTTTTGGACGACCGTAATGCCTATATACCACACACTTCCTTGAATCCATGCAGATAACGTTAAGTATAGATTGCACTACACGGGTGATGACGACGGAGACTTATACTTCACTTTTACCCTTAACATCGGCGTTGAATGCCTCAATCGGGATAACCCAAATGAACTTTTTGGAAGTATATTATCTTTTTCTCGTCATATCTAACAAATTGCCATAATTAATACGTATCGTTACGAGAATAATTTTTCTACAAGAGGAATCGTATTCTTACTGTTTTACTATGTACTATTGCTTTTATAATTTGATTTTAAAAAATTCAAACAGTCGTAAGTTCCTAAATTACCTTCGGTGGTCTTACACCTTCTGTTCTGGTACGTGAGAGCATGGGAAAACAGAAATCATTCACAAACAAACACTCTTACCTCATCTTTTAAATGTTCTCTGCTATTACGAAATTTGTGTGGATGCTTCTATTATAGGGCTTTAAAATGCTTGAAAAAGAGTATTTGGTATCAATACATGGAAAGAAGGACGTAAAGAAATTGTAATTCAACTTGCAGGTGAACACATGCAAATAGTTACAAAATTTAACTAAGGTAAGCAGATTTTGTCAATCTGGTATCTGGAAGTCTGAAGTTAATTATAACGAAACGCTTTCTAGAAATGAGTCGAATTTAAATTATGCTAATGATTATTCCGTTTTCAATATTCGTGTGAATTATTCACTCCGGTTCAGCAAATTATATCTCCTACTTTTTTGTACCATCGTTCTGTGATGCAGACAGTATTTGGACTTACGTCTACTATACTGCTGAAATTCATCCAATGCAATTGAGAAATATTGAGACTCGAGATAAAACACATAAAGCATGAGTGAAAATTATTTAAGAATAATTTTAAAGGAGGACTGTCATTATGAGCAACTTTTAAATAGCCTTCGTTTGTGAGGAATGTCGATTGAAGCGGTAGCAAAATAAATATAAGACAGTGGTAATTAAACTATTTCAACTGTAATCTTTATTTGAAATTTTTCCATTCTTCAACGTTTTTACGCTGAAACAGTCATGACCCCACACCTTTATCCCGGCAATTTTTGTAATATTTCTCTACTTCATAAATTGTATTGAATACGTTGAAAAAAAAACAACAACCACGAATTAATTTCAAAATCAATCCTTGGGAGTAAAACAATTATGTTCTTAATGTAATAGAAATAAATAGAAATCTCCTGGCACGAATGCTACCATTGGAGTGACAACAGTCGACGGCTTGAAAACGGAAGTTATTTGTTTATTAACTAATACCCCGAAAGTATGGCATGGCTTTCAGATAAATGTTCACAAACTTCTTCGCCCCAGCGCACATTGACCCCAGCCCAGCACCTCCACATAACCCGTCCACGAATGGAATTCTATGAAGTACTGGTTCTTCTTCCTGCCACCTAACTCATCATTAATATCAGATTGGTGAGAACTCTAGCATGCAACTGAAACTTGCGCCATTAACAGCTTCTGTTTTTTCATCATTTATACCATAAGTGTGAAATAGAAACGAAAAACAAACATTATTGTGATAAATCCATGAAGACAGTGAGATGCGAACTTTAGATACTGTTTCATATCTCGTCATTAAATAACAAATTTGAAAATTCTCCATTTCTACAAAAGAAGTCATTAATTGTGGCACATGTGTTTGCTGCAAAGTGTTCTTATGGCGTTTGCTTGGAGACAGGATGAGTAAGGATGCAAAAGGATTTTCCGAGATGATTTGCCCCGCCCGAGTTGTCGTCCCTCCACGGACGCCCTTGAGACAAGGCGCTGCGCTCCACTGGGCACCGTGCCCTTCAGCCACTCGACTACGTCAACCCTCCTTCGGATATCTCGATGGCCTTGCTTCCTTGCTGCTCATCGTCCCTAGACGCCTTAGAGACATACCCAAAGGAAGTGTGCTTATTGAGCCGTAATGGGTCTGTCTTGTGGAAATCATGTTCTCTTTATCTTCTTTTCACTGAATTCTTGGTTAATTCGAGCAACACGTTTCTTCCTATACTTTCCATCCTTCATAGTTCGTGTCCACATTTACTAACATCCACTCAACGATGGACGCTCCCGTTTTTATATTAGTTTTAAGCCTGAATGGTCTTGTCTCTGATCAGATGAGAATGAGTGATAAGTTTTATAAGGGTTACGCAGAACGTAACAGATACATTGTCAGAAAAAAAGTATTTACAGGAGGAACACAGTCGCACCATTTCCATTTCGATATTTCCTTCACACATATCTTTAGTCCCCATATGCTCAGAACACCAAGATATTCCCTAGTTCATTTTTGCTCAGTTGCCATCCAACGTCTCAATTATTGGCATTATTGTTCTCCTAACTGAGGCCTAGAGCGGTTTCTGTTTCATCATTTTACCTGTCAGGGAACTCTATTTTGATTCTTCTTCTTCGATGGTTCCATCGTGTACCGTTTCATTGTCCAGGAGATGGTCTTGAAATGCTCAATAAAGTTTCCCAAAATTGATGTCACTATTTCCCTGAAACTGATATCATTACGCATTTAGACCGAACGATTTAATATGGTTGGCATGTAATTTGTGCATTTTACTATTTAAGGTTTACTTGTCCCGCTATGTATTTGTAATGCTTGTGAACATCATAAACTTAAAGCAAAGATCTATAATAGCCAGCGTAGGAAGAAGTTGCGTTTCAATAACATTCCATAAGCTGAAAAAATGCTTGTGAATAGCTTGGTAAATTAATCTACTACTCGAAGAGATTCCATTCCTGCCACACGCACTTTCTCTGTTTTATCCCATGCCACCACATCCTCGTGTTCCGACACGCTTCATCATTGCATTGGTCCTTCCCCTCCCTCACTTTGTGTTGTGTCTTCTTCCCCTCCACACCTCCCCCACCCCTCGCCACTCTCCACAGAGTCTTCCCCTTGGAAGCCGCGGCTGCAGCGGTGGTCCGCTAACAAAGCAAATTACCTCCGGCCGCGGTGAGGCGTTGTGGTGCCCCAGCGGTCTGTCTGCCCCAGTCTCCCCCTTCACAGCTTCCACCGCTCGACGATGCACCTCGCACCTTACAACTCCTCTCGCACACCTTGTCGGAACCGCTGGCGGTTCTCCGCGTGTGTACACGGTTCACGCGAATTTCGGGAACGTCCGCGCCTCTTTTCTGTGCGCGATTGGACGGACAACGTCATTTTCGGAAGACGGGCAGCTCAGGGATGAAGCTTTTGTTTGTGGAGATGCGTTTGAGGCTGTTGGAGCTTGGCTCTTCTATCATCGTTTGGGAAGATAAAAATGTTGGACACAGCGTGAGCTTACACACAGAGCTATTAAAGCCGTAAATCAAAATTAAACATTGAGGCTATTGAATTGTATGGAGCTATTAACATCACAGCTATTAACATCCGTCAGGTTTCAGGAACAATTTTTATACACGAGAGATGCACAATGTTGTTTGTTCTTAATCGGAATATCTCCTTCGGTCGTTTACCCCACTTCTAACTTTTTATCATAATATAGAGACGTAATTGATGCATTTGTGCCAACAATTTTTTTTATTTATTCCTTAACTATGCATGAAAGACAAAATATTACTGATTCTCAATGTTAACTTCGTAGTTCAATCCTGATTTCGTAGACTGAAGAAGATGTATTAAAAACCTTGTTTTTAAAAACCTAATCACTCGTTGGTTTCTCCCTAATCATTTATCAATATTAAAAAAGATGATTTATTGAAGGTATAAAATAAAATGCCTGAAAGTATAACTAGCTGTTTAAATATCTTGCTAATCTAAGTTGGCTATTTATAGTTGCCCATTGAACTAGTTCGCACAATATATCATATTTACGATTCTGTTATTTGGTTGATTATTACAGGTGAAAATAAAGCAATTTACAAACCCAGTTACGGCAACTAACGTGTGCGTGAAATTTCGGCTCAAGTGGAATGATGTGAATGGTGCTAGGCTACTCATTTCGAAGGAGTTGGCTCCCGATTGTGACCCCGGTGGACGCATTCTTCATTCATCAATCAATCATGTTAATAACAGATTCCTTCCAATTTTGTATATGTTGTAGGGTAGATTCCTTTTAACAAAAGAGTGAAAGGAAATTACGCCAACCTTAAATAAGTGTGCCACTTTGACAATCATTGTGACGTTCCGAAGATTTCTTACAATGTATGTGTGAAATGTCATTTATACCTATTGCATTTTACCGTGAACCTCGATCAGATCCCTGAGGAACTCTGCACAGCTAAGGGCGAGCACCCTTAGTTCAGACTCGCCTGATCGCCCTCGACACAGACGTGAAGGCGCTTGTTCGTGCTTTAAGGCATCGTGCGTTTGCATTTAATTACACGTCATTTTGCACATTATAATTAGCCGCTTCACGGCGGCCGGAGCGCGGCGATAACGCGCACCGACAACGCTGTGCCACCTCCTTCTCGAGGCGAGCCCCTCTCCTATCTGCCTTGTCCTTGTTCCAACCCCTATCATGCTGCTCCCCTCTGTATTCGTGCCAAATTTACTAGTATAGGTCTTTACTCCCATTATCTGACATTTTGTTTTTAGCTTTTGAACCGTGATTTCACTTGTGTGTGTTTGCTCCCGTTCGTTTGGTGCGAGTCCCCTCTTTAATTACATTCGTTCCCTGCTTTCTGTCAGTTTAATCCGGCGTTAGAATCATTTTCACAAGAAACATTCTCCCCCTTTATTTAACCTTCATTTTCAAAGTGCTTAACCTCACACTACATCGGTAGACAATTTTGATTCGTATCTTCAAAATCTTGTTCTCTTGCGTTTTCTGTACATATGCCACTTTCACTGAGAACACCTCTTCATTTAGTGCCCATGAACCTGCACCTCAAAGTATTTCCCTTTCTCTTTGCTACATCTTCAGCATTATGTTTCTTAAATCTTATCTGTTCCCTTTCTATCTTAACTTCCTTTGTAACACCGCATTGTCGCATGACGTTCGTGCCCCCAATCATTTTTTAGTTTAAACCGCACACCGCTAACACGAGTTTCTCATCTCTCCCCCGCTCTCCTCACACCCGCGTCGCGACCCCATACCGTCACTCCACACTCTCCAAATGACTTAGAAACCGTAGCTCATTGGTCGTTCTCATCGACATGGCAACGGGATAGGACAGCGAAAAGACCCGAGAGCGGCAACGATGGCGGGGTGCTAGCGCGTGGCGGCGGTGGCGGGTCTGGTTGCAAAGGCCAGACGAGCGGGTTCTTCTTCGTCACCTGACCCTCCGACCAAAACGCTGACGTGGGGAAAGGTGTGTTCGGCCACACATGAGAGAGTTCATGGAGAATGGGTTTGGCAGGAACGCCATGTGTGAGCAAACTTCACTACAGTCATCAAATTTCATTGAGCTACGCGATGGAATGAAAGCTTTCGTGGTCAATGACACTTCCTCTTTTTTGTACTTCCACTGCAGAAACTTGTTCTGAGTGAATGTCGTGCTTCGTGAAAGGTGTTAAATAAATATTGATGCGGTGCCAGACGCGGGAATTGAGAGGGCACGTGTCAAATGCCTATCCCTCTCCCACTACTAAGTATTACAAATTAAAACAAGAATATTTCAATGCTTAATTTAATTCATTTTAGCATATGCAATGTATTAAGAACATCACTACAAAACCATGCCCAATTATTTTTTGTAAACAAAAATTTGAAAGGAGAATTTTCCAAGAATTATATAGTTACACCTTAAATTCGCTATTTAATCGAACCTTCAACGAATTTCACCGTGGCAATGTACAAACTATCTTACAAATACTCATTTTCTAGTTGACGGCTAGAAATAACTCAGAAATAATACTCCTAGAAAATACGACTTTATCTTGTGCTTTTAGCTGTAGAGAGAAAGAAAAGTCATCAAACAACTTTTTGACAATTTTAATGACAAAGGCTCAAGGTGTTTGACTTTTACATCAAAAGACGGTTTTGAATGATATGTAGGAACTTGGCAATTAATGTTTTTGTTAGTTCCTACAATTGTATTGATACTTTATAATTTTTTTCTAATGTTGGTTGATAATTATGAAACTAGTACATGCGTACGATGATTATATCTACTTTCACTCTTTTACGTTCCATTCAAGATGTTAAAAGTACGCCTCCTTACTCTTCTGATCTGTCTGTTGGGCGTCAAAATAAAAAATTAAATTTTCATTTCTAATTTTCTTTTGAGAGGTACTATTTCACACTTTATGACTAATTTTCTAGGAGAAAATGTAAGGAAACAGAACAAAAATACTAGTCATAAAATTATTTATTTTAAAGAGGAACGTAAAAAAGTCTCAAATTTCTCTCACGACACTTTCCCTAAAATGTTTCTTGAATTCATAATGAGTTTTCGAACCATCCATATGACTTCAATCAACATACAAGCGAAGCAACCACTAGGTTGGCGAAGCAACCACTAGGTTGGCGAAGCAACCACCTAGTAGAAAACACACACACATTTAACATTGAAAAGGATTTTTATATTTTAGAAGTAGAAAATAGATTTTGGCCCCGGATCAAATTAGAAATTTTACACATCCATAGTATTCTAAAAAACAACAACATTTCCCTATTAAATGAACAAATCCCTGAATTTCATTCCCCTCTCATGAAACTAGCCTTCANGGACACTGCACCCCATTCCCAACAGTTAAAACCCTTGGAAATTCTTTCCGTCTTCTGCCGCCAGTTCCTGGAAAACTCCGACAGCCCCCCTTTTTCCCCAAGCCCAGCCCGCAACACCCCTTCACTTACCATATAATGACCTCCGTTCGGCGTACTCTGCGCATTCGCCAAAAATATTCCTCAATACTCAGGTACGTAATTTTGTCGGCTTGCTCACTCTGTATTTGTTTTCTTTTATTCATTTTTCATTTTTCATTGTTCTTTCCTTTCTTTATTTCAACAACAACCAAAAATACATCTCTTTCGATACTGTTTCACCCAACTATTATACACTTTCATATTATGTTTCTATTTTTTTTAAAATTATTTTTATTATTGTCATTTTATGTACATTTATATTTTTCAGTGTATGTTACTGATGATGGTTGCTATGCAGCCGAAAAAGCTTTATACCAATAAAACAATGAGCAACATAGAAACGCCATTTAATTTATCATGCTTTGATAATGTTGCTAAAGCTCCACAATTACCAAGCAGACATATGAGTTTTAGCCTCTTGTAAATAAAGACCAGTATTCTCTGAACTAGTATTACCTGAGTATGCATGGTGGTACCGTGGTGTGTGAAAGTGGTCATTATGTTCTCAGTATGTGGGAGTGTTTGAAATATAGTTTACTTGTTTGAAACGTTTAAAGGATATATGAGTATAGATTGAAGTATTTCAAACCCTGATGAATCGAACCGTTGGCGAGTAAATATTGAGTTTTTATTGACGTAAACGCAAAAGCCATATCGCATCATGAATTCCGAGGTCAAAAATATGATGGAGGATAAAAGATTTATGAAGATGAGGATTAAAATTTTTAAGACAGAAATTGTAGTATGTGATGCAATTGAGAAACTATTCAGAAGTCCTCAGTGAAAATTACTGTGAAAAATCAGAGATCCCAACCTAAGGGTTGAAAATTTGTGCGAGTTCTTTCTTTCATTTACAGAATCTGATGAAATTATTTTGAATTTTTTTTTCACCACAGTCCACATAGTCCTAACTCACTTGTGGAATTGTTCATGTAAGTGCCAATTTTTTGTACATTTTTCTTTCTATAAGATGTATTCGACGCATACACTTCTTCACGGAGACATAACGGAATGTCAAGAAACTGAATAAGTAATATACTAACCAATTATCAAAGGTGTTTTCCAAGCAATGGTGCACTTTATTGCCGACAAACATTACTTCTCCCTTATTCCGTCCCCGAAATCATGTCATTAGCAGACGTGATGGTTTTAATCTCATCACACCATGTTTTTATTGGTTGTTTAAGGTCACTTTTTAACAAGTGACCACAAGAAACATTGATGTTATATGGCTAAATTGATTGTTATATTGAATGAGAAGAAACCACTAACAACAAACACAAAAACAAAATGCACATTGAAAAGAAACTAATAATACATTAATAAACTTGAATATAAAACAATTTTAAATCAGTTGGTCAAGTTGTGACGATTTCCATAGTCATAGCACCTTCTAGCATCTACTCGATGTTACAAATATATTAGAAACATCATTTGGGATTTTTAAGGGATGTCTTTGATTTCTAAGTTCAGGGCACTGCAAGATGAGGTGGAGGGTCGACACTGCATCTCTACAAAGGGGACAAATTTCTGGGCCCGTCTTCTTCATCAAGTGGATATGACAGGTTGAAGTGACCAATCAGCTACTAAGTCAATGTAGTTTGTCTCTTCTTCCCACGGTGAATTTAGGGAAGGAACCTTCTGAAGTTTATTTTCTTAGAAGATGTAATTTCATAGATTTCGATTTCCATTCTAAATCTCTCTTTTTTTTAAATTGTTGACGTGAATAGTTTCTGTCATCACATCATTAAGAAGTCGCGAAATACGTAAAATACAGAGCTCCACGAATTTCGCCACTGATCAAATCGCTGTTACTTCTCAGATGGAGTTGTGATGCATCTACATCTCGCACAACATGGCATTTGTGGGGAAAGTGACGGTTGTGCCAAAGCACGTCGCCTCCACTGAAGTCGCGTCCGCCCTGTACAGCTACGTGTAAGGGTTCTGCCCGCTCGATTGGCGACGTTCCAGCTACGTCCCTTACGTTTACCGTTTCTATTCGCCATCTCACGTTAAACGGAGCCGTGTGCGCGAGCGACTCGCTAAATTCAGCATTGTTATCGCCCCGGCGGCGTAGCGCAACGCTCCGCGGCCGCAAGCTTCCCGCCACAAAAGGGACAATTTAGAAAGCGCGGCAGAGCGGGGTTCAACGGAAGAGAACGACCCCGCTGCGACCTCCCCCGTCACAACCGCATCGCTGTACCACCCTCTCCACTCAACCCTACCATCTTTCCCAGGTTTCTTGTCTATCCATTCCTCCTCTCCTGCATCTTGACGATAGTCTTCACCCCATCTTGCATCAATTATTCTTAATTCTCTTTTTGTGTCTTCAAAATGCGTTCGGTTCTCTTTGCACTACTCCCGCAAGAAATAATCACTACTTTGTTCGTAATAGTTTCTCTCTTTTGTATTTTTTCCTTTTCTTGTCCTGTTTATTTCGATCCTCTTCCTTCCTTCCTTCCTTCCTTCATTTATTCTTCTCGACTCTCTAACGTGTATAATGCGCACCTTGTGCACAATATCTTTTATAATTGCCTCTCTTACTTTGTCCCTTCTCTATATTTCCACTGCTTTTGTTTCGTTTCCTTCCTATTTCTTCAATACCCTGCTGTCTTTTGCTGTTCCCTACTCCTCACAGCATGGCGCTCGCTGCCTCAAAGCCACCGATTGCTCTCGAAAACCGATTTCCGGGAAAACGTAATTTCGTCATCTATGTGCGTTTTTATATAGTATTCTACAACTTCCGTTTGAAATTTTTTCCTTCTGAAAAGTTTCGTGTCCATCACACAAAAAAATTCACGCAGATCTTCTTAGGGAAGTCGTTATTTCAGCGCAGTTTAATTGGAATTTTGCGGACGCATTTTAATAAAACTCGCTAATATTGACGTCTTCAAAAGTGGGACGTGCTTATTTCTTACAGAAGAAAGGAATCCAGTATCCGCCATATTTTGATGGCGAGAAGATGAATCGTTATCGTCTGGCAGACAAATAATATTAATGGTGATAAAAAATTTAAGCGTATAATTACGGGTAAATTGTTATTTTTCTGTAAAATAACAATTTCTGTTAAGTATTCTGTTAACTGATGCCAAGAAAGCTTGTGATGCAAGAACTTATTTTTATTTCTATAATATTGAATATATAAATAACTCGATCTCGTACCTGAGTGTAGCATAAGTCACTCACTGACAAATTATAATCCTTTGTGTATCTGATATTATTGTACATTTGAGTTGTTTTGACAACAATAATTAATTTTTTTCTAAGTAGTCCTGAAGGTGAGAGATAAAGACAATTGCAAAAGAAATTTTTTAATTCAACGCTTTTTTTTTACCAGTTGGGTCAAACTAATTTGCATTTAAAGGGTAAAAATGTAAGTTGGAAAAAGGCGAACTATCGATTTGAATTATTGACGTTAATAGGGAAATAATGATTGCAAGTTACGAGACCTGAGGTAATAAAAAATCATTGATACCTCAGGTAAAATTTAGATTTGTTTGCTTTTTTAAGTGCATCCATCCTCTCTGACATTACACGAACCGATCTTTCTGCTTATAAGAAGCTTTCACAAATCTTTCGGGAACCTTGTTACAGCTCGTGGAACGTCTTTCTGTTCGCCGCTATTGCCAGTGGAAAATTCAGGCTCACTGAAGTCCAGTGTCATAATAGGAGCCAGTGAATGCGATGATGCGTACTTATGAGAGAAATAGAAATGAAACTAAACGAGAAACGAATTATGATGATTTTTGGTTTTTCCTGCATAAATACATTTTTTATTTGAAGAACGTAATATTTATTCATTGATTAACACACGCAAGGGATTAATTTTTAATGTTTCTAAAAGTCTACTTGTATACCCGTATCTCCCGAACATATCGTGTTATTGCAATTAAATTGAAACGCAACATTCAATTCAACTCAAAAGGGCTTTATTTTAACAAAAAAATACACAATATATATGGCGGGGCTTAATACCCGTGCGCCTTGCAGAGGCCCTAAAATGTTCGCAACATAGTAGTGTTATATATATAACCATATCAGGATTTTACCTTGAATCAAATAAAAGTTATAAAAATATAACAAAATGCAGTTATCTCAGGATTTGGCCTCAGAGTTCATTTGTTACAGTTGATAACCATTAATTGGGAATATTAATGGACAAAGAGTAATTTATACGTTGATTTTATATCGATATTGTACCGCTGAAATCCAATGCACATGAATTCTGTCTTTGTTTTTGACATTTTTCTTCCTTATATTCTGTGAATATATTATTTTCTTCTATATGTAGTGTACATAAGTATACAAAAGGATTGTAATCATGAAACACAATGTAGCCCCATATCTTGTTTGTTACTCTGTACACTCAGTGGCTCCCATGGGAATGTGCGTGAAATGGTTACTGACCTCGCTTATTTTTCGATATATCAGGAAAAAAAATCGAGTCCCGCAAATACGGTGTCGGCATAAAACTGAGCTGAAAACTTTGGATTAAAGACAGTATTACATTTCAGCGCGCTTTCTCTAAAAGGTGACAAGTCACGAAGTAAATACAATTAAATATGGTATGAGAACTTTCACCTGAGGAATTGATCTCGTAACCGTTACAGTTCCACATGAGTTTCCGCGAAACAAATCTAATATGACTTCTACATTAGACGAAGACTTTTTGTGTACACTTTAGTGCTGTTGCTGTTTTTTAGCGACCGATTTTGAGTGTCGTACATCTCAAACATTCAGAGTACTTGCGATGCCCCGCTTTTATCTTTTCTGTAAACCTAACTTAATTGCAAACCTTTGCTTTATTTACTCACCCAGAGGAGACAGAATCTTTAATCTTAAAACCATAATTATTCGTTGAATAGAGTAGCTTGCGGCAATAGCAAAATTATAGATATTCAGAAAACGTGACATTATGCAACAACTTAGAGCTACGTGGATGGTGTAGTAGTACACCAAAATCATAGAAAATTGCACAAATTTGCCTGTAAACAAGTAATCAGTGGTTTCAGTGACACGAAATGACACCAACCGTGCAAATTTTTCCTACATGATGCAAACTATTGCTACATGATACAAATAAATTGGACAGCCACGAGGACGCGATTTGAAGAAGAGACGAAACTAGGGCGCACAGTTTGATACCATGATACTATATTCCCGTATTGCGTGGCTGTCCGTAATAACAGTTACGATTATTCTCAATAAATAGCTGAACCCGCGTTAATAATTTGCACACAGAATTAAAGAAGGGAAGCAATCAAGCGTGTTTCAGTGTATCCAACTGCTAATACACTTCTTGATACAATTGACTTCAGACATTTTGTACAAAACTAAGCTAGAACTTACCACGGTAATATACCCCCAACATTGGCTATGTTTTTCTTTTTTTGAATTTTTAAAATTGGGGCTTTAGGCGAGCCCTAGAGCCCCAATTTAAAAAAGATAAAAATTTCGAGTCAAGACGATAATTCAAATCAAATCAAAAATCGAAATGGGCTTTATTTACATATAGAACAGAAGGAAAATTCAATATTTATAGATTTATTTTATTGGCGTGGCTGAGGGCCCACGAGCCACTAAATGAACCCTTGGACGATTATTGTATACATGTACGCTCTTCCAATGCTCTGAAGCGGCAAGTAAAGCACAAGAGTAGCGACATCTGGGAGATGTTAATGAAAAATCGACAATTCGAATTAATCTTAAAACAAACGGGATATATTTAAAGTATATGATAGCGATTCTTCCAAAGTCCAGAAAATTACCAATGTAAAGACACTTCTTTTTTGGCAATTAGTAATGCAGTGGCCGATCTCCTTCGACTGCAATTCTCTGAAGTCCCGTGCTCTCGTATAAATGACAATAAAATTAACCGTTAATTAAATAAATAATTAATAACTTACGACATTTTATGGACGAATAATATTTATATTTTCTGTAATATTATTCGTCCATAAAAGGTCGAAAGTTACTAATTATTTAATTAAATATTATTCTTCCATAAAAGGACGTAAGTTATTAATTATTTATTTAATTAGATTATATAATGGACGTTAATAGTAGTCGAATTTTAACCATTAATCTTGCATTACAATGGGATGATTCATTTTTCTAGTCTAAGAATAGTAAAATAGTCTTATCTTAGAAAAAAGAGAGAACTACACTTCTATGGCATCCCTATACTGACATGGAAGCACATCTCCTAATTATCCCCACAAAAATCAAAGTCCCTTCTTCTCATATGAGAGTTAAATTTTGCACTTCGGTGAGCTGCAAGGTCGGAAACGGAACGTCTTATAAATGTAATTCAAATTTTATTTTATTCGTCTACCTTAAACGAGAAAAATGTGTCTTCATATCGTAAGGTAAAAAATAAAATTATTCTAATGATTTTTTTTAGAGTTGCAGAAATCATTGTTCTTTCAATTTTTTCAAATCCCAAGTTGCGAGACCAAAATGGGTTCAAGATGTTGTGAGAGTTACAAACGAATATTTTTTTGCAACAGCGGTGCTTGGGGATGGTCTTAGAAAACCAAATTTTAGTCAGATGTGTGTTTGTGTGCCCGCTGCGTCCAAAGACGGATAAGCTAAAAGCTTCGAAATTTCGCGCAAGCATTTTACAGGAGCGCCAAAAGAAGACAAAATAACTATTTTTTTCAACTTCTTTTAGTAACAATCGTGGAGCGCAGAATGTCTATTAAACTGGAGTATCCACTTAATAGTGCGAAGCCCGGACCTGCATAATAATTTGTTGCACAAGAAAGAAATTTGTGGCTCCAGCCGTTTCCGAAAAACTGTGGTGACTCCAGGTTAAGTATTGTTGGAGTATCCACATCTATTTCCAGAACCAACAAAGATACTGGAATGCTGTTTGCGAATCAGTTTGTTGATAATTTGTTGTTGATATGTTACGCAAGAGCGAAATTTGTTGCTGCTCCGGTTTCCGAGAAAAAGTGCATAATTCATATTTCTTTCTTTATACTTCTAAAAAGAATTAATAGAAGACAGAAATATTTTTGTGTACTATTGTCGAAGAAGAGACCTGATCTAATTTCATTAATTTTACGTCAAATAATTATTTATTCACAGATATTTACCATTGTTACTTTGTAACTACACTCCTTATTTATAAAATAGGAAAATGAATATAATTCTTCTCTGATAGACATTTCAGTAAGATTGTAAATATACATTTCAGAATTTGATACAATTGTTCCAAGGAATATAAGTATTTGTTTTAATAAGATTTTTACGTCAGTCTAAATGTTATTTTTTTGTGGGGCTTGAGGGCTCGTCAACATCGAGGTCATTAGAGCCCAAGTCTAAATGTTCTATCTTGCTGAATAATCTTGATTTCTTCTACACGTTTTTAGCACAACGTTTCTTATGCTAAGACTCGTATCGTATGAAATTCATTTGATTCATCGCAATGTTAGTGATGAAATATTTTCTGAACAGGTCTTTCCTGTGATATAATTCTTTTCTTATTTGAAACTCATATTTTGCAATGTAGACTTTCTACTCATTCTCCAGTAAACGTATCTTTCACATTGAAGAAGGAAATTCAGAGAAAAAATTTCGAGATAATTTAGTAATTTCTATACATGTAATACAGTTTTTTTGAAGTACATTTTATAAAAATAAAAAATTATAGTTCTTCAGAAACAGATGGCGGAGCAGAAACCTATCTTACCGTGAATAATAAATATGTGTGTGTCATCAGTTTTGTCGTAATTACAGCACACAAATTGCCAGACAAGACAGTAAAAAATATGTTATCAGTACAGTTGTCCTGTAATTCAGCACTGAAAACGAATATTTTCTTCAAAATGTTTGGTTCGAATATCTTTACGAGTACAGTATATTCTATTTTCTTAATATATAACCTATTAAAATGTGGAAGTATTAATATCTTACTCTCCATCAAAGCACAATCCCTATACATTAAGACCATCCAATTTTCTGTACCTTTTCATCAATATTTAAATAATTTAATAAACCTGTGTTTCAACGCAAGTAGTGAATTAATCTCAAAGAAATAATGATTTGGTGATTTTCAATTTCATAAACTGTTCAAACAGCTCAAATTCTTGTAACTTTCCGATGAAAGATGAAAAGCAAGCTATTCATCAGAAAATTTCAGTCTGAATTTAATTCTATCGATTCGCGTAGGTCAGTAAAACATTTTAATTTTGGATGTGAGAAGTAATATTTATTTCTTAATTCCTTCATTTATTTATTTCTATATTTATTTATTTATTTTTGTTCACTATATCCACAGTACTCAATAGTCTTTCAAGGGGTTTTACTCATTTCGTTTTTCCTCTTTTTATTCTTCTATATTCTCTATATTCTTCATAATTTTGCCGGCGTCACAAGAAGCTTCTGACCATCCTAATCATAAATTCACGATGTTATAATGGCTTCTTTTCAGTATCCTATCTTTGAACAATATAAATAAAAAACTTCAAATTTATCTCTCGTGTCAACCAATGTACTCTTGTTTTTAATGGTTACCGTATCCAAAATCTTTTCATTTTAAAGAAATTCTCCTCGTTCATATCCAAATATTTTGTAGTCCCACAATAAATGCTCAATCGTTTCCTTTCCTTGTCTTAATAAGTCGGTTTTAAACTGTTCACTTTAATTAAAGGAAATACATATTTGTATTTCCATCTCCAGTCTTTATCTCAAGTGCTTTTTTTTTACTTTGCTGAAATCATTGTCTATTTTTAATCGGAAAATCGTTTGTGGTTAGAACTTTCTCCCACTCGATATTAATTCTTTCCCCCACCTTAATTGCTAGCTGATTTGCAATTTGAACATATTTTCTTCTTACTTCTATTTTTTCTCCTTATCTCTTCTGTATCGATTTGCACCAATCCACCATTTCTGGCAAGAGATCGAAATTTCATATACTCAGCACTTAAATCAAGAGGCAGAAGTACCTCTAAAGCTAGTGTTGATACCTTGAAGTAACACCCACTCCACCGTACTAAACATATACGTTAAATACTTTCGAGAATTCTTCTGATGTATCCAACATGTACTCTGTGCCCCCAAATCATGGCTCCATACGTAATTATCGATAATAATGCCTCTTTATAAACTTACCGTAAACTTTGCCTATCCAAGTTATGTTTATGTATACCAAAATAATATTTAAAATATTATCAACCATTAATACTTGTGTCTTTACAATCAAATGTTCCTGTTAGTTCTGTCTTAAGAGTTTACCAAATTTCTTTCCTTTTAAATTTATATTCCTTCAATTCAAGGTATTCTAATAAATTTCTACTGATACTATCTTTCACAAAATCCGTCCAAAATCTTTTCTTTTCTGAGAGTATTTCACATTTATGTAGATGTAAAATTTTCTGATAGTTTTCTAACACCATGATTTTAGCTTCATCTTCCTCTTTTAATATTCTCTTTTATTTCTATTTTTATGGATTCAGGGTTCCGTCAATTCGTTACACCACCAAGTTTTCCCCTTTCGATAACCATCGCAGTTTTTTCGTACACCTTCAATATTTTTTATAATCTTGATTACTGCTATTTATCGAGATTTCTATCGATCTCTGCGATCGTATCAGATTCTTTTATTTCTTTCATTCCATCTGTCTTTCTTTGCAATTTCTCCATTCTCATCTTTCGGAAATTTATGTCGGTAATTGTGAGCTCAGTTTTCTCAATCAGTTTCCCTTTTATATCAAATGGTATTTCCTCGTGATTTCTATGTATTGTCAGTACCTGGTTCCAATTGTTCGACTGTATTTTCATTAACTTGTTACTAAACGGAAAATTGATCACTGAATTACCTTTTTTTTCTTCTGCAAGTTTAATCTCCAATTTTGTTATGTATTTAGAATACATTTTCTAATATTAATTTCTCCAGTTTTTTCCCTCTCTTCGTTGTGGTAATGTCCTCCCATGAAGCAGGTCTGCAATTAAAATATCCACATTTTATTGTATCATGGTTTCTATATTCTTGTATTATCTCTTTCAGTTTCATAAGCGACTTGTTCAAGTTGTCATGTATCTCAAAAGAGCAATTAACTAATAATATTTCCAAATTATCATTCTGAATAATGCACTTTTGCATCATATCACTACTAAATCTACTTATTCTCATTACTTCTGTCAAGTTTTTACCAATGTATGCAATATAGACTACTCTCTCATTATAAACCTACCTATACCACAGTGGTGTGAAACGGGGTATGCCTCTTATCGTTCACGTGTGTTTGTTTGTCCGTACGTATTCTGGTATCTCTGCACTGCCAATCTTCTTCTTCCGCAGGTTCTAATTTTCATAATTAATATTTTGAATCAAATTTCTCTACGTTACTTTATGTTCCTCACACCCTTACTGTGTACATTGTGATCACAATTTCTTCCCTTGCGCATATAGTTAACTCACTTCAGATTGATATTTTGTTTCTCACACTATTTAAGATTATGTCCCAAACATCCACACTTCCCACAATACTCTTTCATGACAGAATTCACACAAATACCCGTACTGTTGGCACCGCAAGCATCGGACCGGGTCTGCATATTCTTGAACCCTGTGTGTTATTAGTTCATTGTGTAAGCGAATCTTGTGTTTAAGTAATATTGAATTATACAGACATTTTGTATTCGCACGAATGTCGATGGTCGAAAAGTAAGGCCGGTATTACACGGTCATATTTCTATGTCTTAGGTCTATTATCAAAGATATTTTTTTGATCAAAGATATGACATAGGTTCTCTCAACGAGAACGTATGTCACAGGTATATGATCATAGATGAACTATTATAAAAGACTGTGCATAACACGAACATGTTTCATCTTTGATAATAGAGATATGACATATAAATATGATCGTGTAATACTGGCGTAAGGAATATGTCTATGATGCCGCCCCCAAAGTTTGCCATTCCAAGTATCTACATGCGTTGCTTGAGCCTAAGACCAACATAATACAACTTTAAGGAATGGAAAGGAAGTTATATGAAGATATTTCATAACTTATAATTAACATATTAAGAATAAACAAAAATATGAATTTAAAAAATTCATTAAAGTACTGTATATGTGTATCTTTATTATATTGTATTTCGAAGACATATTCCAGAAGCAGAAACCATTATTCATTTGAAAATTATGATCCAATAAAGTTTTTTAAAGCTTCTTATCACCTTTTAGGCACAGAAACTCAATGTTAAGAAACTTTTAAGTGGGTGACACTTTCTTAGATCTTTCAGGTTGTATGGTTTCATAACGCAATTGTTTGAAACTTAATTGCATTTCAAGAGGTAAGCAGCCTTACTTCACAAATTTATGAAATATATTTAACATACAGGGAATATGTGTTTTATATGATAGTACCTATTTACTTACATAATACTATCTGTATTAATTATGAATTATTACATTTACGTAAAGCGAAACTTGGGGTGACGACCTGGTTGAACGGGACCAACATTTACATTTTGTGCACGCCAATATTATATTCCGCTGACTTGAAAAACATTCAGGTCGGAACCGTCTCCTTGGGGTCGATATAGACCACTTTGGGAATCATGGTTCTAGAGCAATGTCTAGTTCTGATGGGAGAGGACTTCACGAGCGCTCGCTCGTAGAACGGTTCGAGATTCAGTGGTTTCGTTTCCGCCAGCATCCACGAGGATCTGATCGGAGAGATCGTTCTTGCTTCCTCGGATGTCCTTTATCGCTTGTGAATGGTTCACTGGCGCAATGGTCAACCGTATTCGGTGCCAGCCCACACGTCGTGTGATGGATCTCTCGAGGATAATTTAAGCGCGCTAACCACGTGAACTCCCGTTCTGTTCATTAGGACTGGGGGTGAATAAAACAACACCGCTACAGTTTGAAATCGATATTACTCTCTGCTTGCCCAGCAACCATGTACCGCTCTAATAACTGCTTCACTATTACTTGGCTAGGGTGTTTTTAAAAACTAGAGTGATCAAGAGAATGTGAAATCACATTTAAACTGGAATAACTGTGAAACTGAGATGTAACTCATAATATAAAACTTTGGGATAACTGAAACCTCTAGATTATGATGCACCTAATAAGTGGACTGAGTCTTCAGATAGTTTTAATTTGGGATTTTCCTTGTAATTACTAGGCGTACCATGTACATTGGTGTTTTCCTCATTAAAATACTCTAAATTTATTATTTTCTGTCAGTGTTAGCTCGGGAAATTATAAACATGGTAAACATAAAAATGGTACATTGAACGTGATGTAATCCGTTATAACTTTGCAATTAATCGGTTCAGCACCGCAATTTGTTCAATGTTGCAATCCAGTTGGAAGTAAAAGTCGTATAAATGTTATTCAGACATTATTACAGATTTTAATATACGAGATCTTTTCATGTGATCTATCTCTGGTGAAACATTTGCAAACATTGAACGAAACTTAAACATTGAACATTGGATTTGTATAAATGGGAGAAATAAGTTATGAAAGATATGAAAGTTCTCCAAAAATAATTTCGCAGCGATTTAACGCTCCCTGAATACATCTCAAGAACCAGCAAGCAATTCCTGTTCATTTTAATATTTCCATTGTTTTGATACATTTACGTTCTTATTCAAAATGAAAATATTTACATAGTTCATATGCATTTTTATTGGCATTAATATATCTATATTCATTGAAGTGAGGAAGTAAGTTCCCCCTAGTAGTAAGTACGTGTTTGGCGAACACGGGGCTCCGAGCTGAGTCTGGCATTACTTCCACTTACTTGTGGAGGCTCCTTCCTTTCCTGACCTTCCTTGGTCACCTCTTGTTTTTTTCGATCCAGACGCTATTAGGGCTAGGGTATCTTTCATTTTCCTCATTTTTGTCCCCCCTCATTTTTTGTCCTCAGTGTTTTGTTGTATGTCTTGAGATATGTTTTGATATATTGTAATTCAGGGGGGTTTTTAGTGGGTATGGTTGAGTCATTCGGCGAGTCCCACACGCGGGGCGAGTCATGTTGACTCTCCCTAGTGCGTAACTGCATTTTCCCTACCTTTACAGAATTTTAGGGCTCTAATGACCTCGATGTCGACGAGTCGTAAAGCCCCACAAAAAAGGAAGTAAGTTAAAATAAAAAAGTATAGTTTCATTCCTCAATACATGGAGAATAACGTATACTTTGACCTTAAAAATATCTTAAGAAACAATCGTAGAGAAAAAGCTGCAGGCATATCAAGATATTTCTTCATAATGAGAATAGTTTATTTCAAGTGTTCATCTATGCTGTTTCGTTACTTTTACCTTATTCATATCACTCATCTCCATCGCATCCATCACACTTAACACCGTTTACACACTCAAATAATACTTCGAAAAGATCTGCATTGTCCCGCCGTGTTTTGTCTCAATCAACAAGTTCATATCAAACGTCGAATCCGTCGCTCTCTACTACTATACAAAGCGTGGGGTCACGCTCCTATTCGTGACTAGCGTGTGTATCGTTATCTCCAACTTCCTCGGTACGCCTTCATCTGCCTCCCATCCATCTGTTCTGCATTGAGTGTTTTCGACGCCGGCGCTGGACAACAGACGTGAGACCAGCCATCCTGAACGTTCGCCACTCGGCAGCCGCCGAACTTCTTGAGAGCAGCTCTATGAGAGCACTCCTCTCGGTTGCTGGTGCTCTTCTCTACTTCCCTTGAATCCCTAACATGGACGCTCGAGCCGTTGTTCCTTTGCCTGCGAGAGTTTCAGAGTTGTTTTCTTCTTTTTTTGTCACTTGTAAAGGACATTGCGAAATCTTTCTGTTTGGCACTTTGCAAAATAATTTGGTTTTGTTGCTTGACAGGAATTTCCGTATCGATCATACTAGTACATCCGATAATCGACACAGTGACATAATACGGATGAAGAATTTTCTATTTAAAACGATATTTTATGAATAAATAGTATCATGACATTATCTCGAATTTTGCCGTAAGATAAATTATTATTCCTAACTATACGTGAGAACACACAACATTTTCAAGAATCACCGTACAAATATGTATATATTTTGAGTAAAATATATCCGTTACATTCGAAAATATGTTCATCTGTTACACATCCACTTATTTTTCAATAATTTAACACGCCAAAATTTTTTGTTTGTTTTATGTCTAGTTCAACACATCTGCTTATTCATTCCTCTTACCTATTACTTTAAAACAGCGGAAGCGTTGTATTTTGGATCAATACATTTTGTGCATGTAAATGTAACAGGAGGCTCAATGTAAACAAGAAAGAGATCTCTCAATAATAATGCATTTCAGAAATGTATAGATTTGACATATCGAATTAAAAAAACTACCGATAAAATTGTGTTAAAAACTTTTTAAACATAAGCTTTTCTTTACAGTTACTAAAATACAATGTACTAAAACAAACAAAAAAGAGACAGTAAAAATTTTTATGGGGGCAATGCTAATTTTTTTTTTGTATATGGGCCTGGTACGCATGGGTGAACCCTGATAAAGCAGAAGCTAAACTATTCCTGAAATAGATATAGGTAATTATGTTATGATGAATTAAATATCCAAAAATTGTCGCATGAATATATATTCTTGCCTGTATGAGCCTCTCATGCGACATTAAGAAGTGCCATTTCATTCGTCAATCTAGCGGGACATGAGTGATTCTCTTTTAATTCCACGACTGTAATGGTTATCATGTGTATTTCAACAAACACTAGTTTATTTATTGGAGCCGATATTTTTGATCGACAATAGGCGAGACTTGTAAGTTCTAAGCCGGCTAAGAGCCATTTGTCAGCAAAAATTATTTTCTCCAAATTCATATTGTAAGTACAAAAACCCATGTACATTAAAATATGTGCAAATTTTGGTCCACAAATTACAGCGGGTACTAAAGGGTACCACGAGTGGTATGTTAAAGACCGACCATTTCTTAAATAATATTGTCAAGTGTTTCCTTAATAACTGTTAATTCTTTCCAAAATAAGTTTTCGATTGTGTAGCAAATTTCTTCAGTGGCCAGATCAAGAATGATTACTTCGACAGTGTTTTTTTGTCTGTGAGTTAAATAACCAAACACAAAATAATGTAATTGAAAGTCCAGAAAAAAGGTTATTTGATGTAATTGATCATATTTAAAAAATTAGTAGAAAATTCATCCATAAACGTATGAATGAATTTAAGATCTAATCCCAGTTCTCTATAAATAAAGACTTATTGGGTAATTTGCAAATACGTATCTATTGGATACTTGGCTCATTTAAAAATTAAAACAATTCATGTTTTTAAACAGAAATAATTTGTCAGGTGAGTATATTTCTATAAACAGGATAGAAACTGTTTCCTTCTTGTGTGTTGAGAATAATTAGTAGGTTATAGTTTATAATTGTTAAGAAGTTTTTTGTGAGAGATTAATTGTTCTTGGTAATGGAACAATTATTCTCTGATATACTTACATCATTAATTCTAATTTATGTAATGTGATGCAACATTATTTCTTCAAACTAATAGTTCACAAATAAGATGCCAAAAATGAAACGAGTTTCCCCAGTTCACCCCCCTCAAAAAAAACTTCAAATTGGCCGTGTATACTCTTGTTTTTCAGCCTACTACTGAAGATAATCTTACTAATAAATAATACTACTGAATACATTTGTTATGAAATTTATTATGGTTTTCTCCCTCCCGCATGTGCACATATCCAATGAAACATCACTCGTAAAATATTATTTCATCGGTCCAGAATGCGGAAAAGTTGAAAAATATATTTTATAACTCTTTTATGGTGTATTTGTCTTTCGAACACTTGCAAATAATACAGAATATTTTCTTTTTCTTCAATCATTTTGGGTGTAGATTTTAGGTAGTCCGTACTTTGTATAATTACTTATGAGAAAAAAATTACGACTTTTATTTACTGTGTACTGTTTACTATAGAGTCTATATACGTAGGGGTGAGTTTGGGTAATTTTTTTAAATTAATTTTGGAAGTCACCAGATTTTGTTGGTATTAGGTGAAACTGAGATTCGTTTACAAAAAGGTGCGTATACTAAAATGTATCACATTTGGTATCAATACAAGGAGTTTATGGACAACAAGCGTAAGTCAGCCCAAATCTATTTATTTTAAGATGTTTATATGGTCTATATAACGTAACGTTAATAATATGGTGTAAATACATTAATAGTAAGAACGGAGATTTCAACGCTATTGGGTACGT
This sequence comes from Laupala kohalensis, assembly GCA_002313205.1. NCBI lineage: Eukaryota > Metazoa > Arthropoda > Insecta > Orthoptera > Trigonidiidae > Laupala > Laupala kohalensis. The sequence continues at coordinate 362,540 of NNCF01132544.1, read as the reverse complement.
TAGTCCGCGAATTTAAACGTAAAAATGTTATCCGAAGTATGGGGAAAGTGCATCCAAATAAGAAATACGCTGTATCATTGCGCACAGTAAGGAATTATCAGAGAACCGAAATAATCTTCTGGAAAAAACATGTACCCGTCTTTAAAAGTATGCACTGCCAACACTTAACCTCACGTACGTAAAATATTATTCGTGATGGAATGACTCAAATGACTCTTTCGGTCATCACATTTATGTTCTCTTGGTGAAAACATGTTGGAAATTTTCTATACATAAATAATATTGCGTAAAGGCTGTATTTTATCCCTTTTTAACTTATTGTATGCTACAGCTGTTTATATTAATATAATATAGATTATTTTCATATTTCATGATGATTCGTTTCAAGTTTTCGGACTGTATCCAGTGATGGCGTCCAACTTGTTTAGCTAACCGGTTGTTGAGTTATCAAAATAAAATATATTTATTATTCTCTCAGACATGAATTAAAAAATTAATCGACTAAGTAAAAAATACACATATAAATGTTTGTTACTTCGATTATAGTCTTATTCATTGACCTAATCCAAAGAATTTTGACATCTATATTATTTCCATTTAGTTAGCTCTATCCAACGTAACAATGTATTTTGCAATAAGTGTTTTAAATCTAATTCGGCAACGTAGTAGATAAAACAATGGCATAGGATCATCCAGTAGTAAGAGTCATGTCCACATGATTTTGTTTTGACTGTTTTATTTTCGTTTCACGTTCTGTTGTATATAATTTAATGATTTAAATTTTGTAATTTTAAAGTTATTTCTGTTGAATATAATTTAATGATTTAATTAGGTTAGATATATTCATCATTCTATCATTCAAGGGGGACTCCAATGCCTTGATACTTTTCTTAAGTACCTGGCCTTCATGTAATTAATTCCTGGGAATTTTGAATAACATCACTGTATATATCCTATATTTCTTTTAAATGCCTTTTCTTTCTCAGGTTCTCGTACTGGGCATTTGAAGCTGATACACATTATACAAATAAATATCTTTGTCGATGTACTTCTGTTTCAGAACTTAAGTCAGCGACAGTCGACCTCCCTTCTTCGCCTAACATCGTCTATCAAATTCACTGTCGATACAGGTACGTGCAGCTACGTTATCCAAACTTTTCTGTTTGTAATGATAATTTAATGAAAGATAGAAATGATTCCATATTGAAAATAGATATGTTTCGAGTAATTCTCGTTGTTTGTTTTAATTTTTATTATTATTATTACAGTTTAAATATTTTCACTTAAATATATCCTTTTTTAATAATTTTATTAGGTTACATGTTTGGTTTTGCATTAATATATACAGATTACTGATTTTAACGAGCAAATTGAAAGCTTCTCGCTAGCTAATTCTGGTCTACATAATTTGTGAATGTTGAGGGTCAAAGAGGTGTAGGACATTTGTATACCTTGGAGGAATCCAAATTAGTCAACGACAATTTTTCTTCTCCAATTTTGGTGGCTCTAGTCCACTGGCTTTGGTAGAAACTGGGTTTTTGAAGCTACAAGCAAACCTCGCAGCAGCTGTATTGATCATGTCAACGATTCGTCTTAACGTGAAACGAAATCATTTATATTAAAGGAACGTGTTTTTATTCTTCTACTTCGCACTTCTCTCCTTCCTAATTTGCAGATTGAATGGTATACTACTATGAATATTATGTACAAGTAAGATAAAAGAAGTATTGTCTTGAGATAAAATTCGTTTGTGTGAAACTTTTTCAAAAGACGTTTCAAGCTTTTTTGTTTCTAAACTGCGATTAATGAAAAATTTCATTTTCTAAGTTCATGAAAATTTACTTAAAATTCAAATCTCGTTTGTTTTGAATCCGATAAAATATTTGTTAAGTTTGTTTGAACTATAACAGCAGTTAGAAGAAGAAACTATACACGGTTGGGGACAAACTACGTCTCAGTTGACAGAGCTACCAAAGTCTCGGCCATCCTGCTGTGGCCTTCTGCAGAGCATTGTGAGAGTCAAACATACCTTCGAGTTACGACAGCGAGGTCTGTTCGACTCCAACATTTCCCTGATGGAGGTCACAGCAGGATGTCCGAAACGTTGGTAGCTCTGTCAATTGAGACGTATTTTGTCTCGGACAACCTAGTATACACTGACTTTGGCGGCAGATGCCCACGTTTACCAAAGTAGAAATAGTTGTCTCAAGAATAGTTTGATAAGAATAAGGTTTGATAAGAAAAGGACAGAATGGTTTTTCATCTCGATCCAAACCTGAACCCCAAATCCTCCTAGGCAGAACTCTAGTTCTAAACCCCTTTCGAAAGAACTTAAGACCTAGCTGGTGATGACCTGCCATGAAGCACAAGAAAACCATTTGCTCATGCGACACTGTTATTCTAAAGCGCATAACAAATAATTATTGCGGCAATACTCACTGTAAAGTCGTATAGTTCCATCCGTTTCGCCTCGCGGGTTCTTCGCCACGCACTTGTACGTGCCGTAGTCGCGATCTTGAATGTTGTTGATGGTGAGCTTCATGTGCGTCTTGTACGAAGGGGAGCCCACCGTGTTCTCGGCGCGATACTTGCGACTCTCGTGGATCATGTTGGTGTCGTTGCGCGTCCAGTAGTTGAGGGAAGTGGGATGTGCTTCCGTGAAGCATTCCAACGTCACGTTGTATCCCAGCGGCGCACCCACCAGCTGGTGCGGGATCCACAGCATTGGCGGGACTGTGGGCAGAAAAGGGAAACTCCATTGCTACGATGCAACTATGGTCAATTGACGGGTGACGCGACGTTCAGATTGTTGCTCCCTCGGATTAGGCGGAGCAAGAGAGGAGAAACGCATTCTCGGAGGAAAGGCGTAGTGTTCCAGTTAGACTTTCCCAGAATAACCAATATCACTGAGAATTTAGAAAATATGGTTTCCTTAGTTCTTGATTAATTCTCTGTGGCTTTTTCCTTTCTATTAACAAAATCGAAGTATTGCCTTAAACCTTCATTGAAATATACCGAATTTAATAGTTTAATACAGTGATAATGAAAAGAAGAATATACTTAATTCACTCACAGGTTAGAAAAGGAAACGTTTTGGTCTTCACCTTCCTTAGTCAGGAAGATACTGGAAATTCCTCTTCTACTTTCGTTCCCCAAAAGTTAAGAGGGAATGAAAAGAGAAGCAGGAAGAGAGACTATTTTTAGAAATTGAACTGTTAACTACTGGCAATTAAATTCTGGAACAATAGAGGTTCCTATGGTCCATGTATAACCTAATTCTCGTGTTTTTACTTCATAGAATTTATAATGATTAGAAAGTGTTTTGATAATCTTAACTTTAAACAATAATTTTTTATTATGACACTGAACTTTGTAGGGGTCAAATAGAGAGGAAATAGATTTATCACGTGAACCTCTACGGGTGTTCATTCTTATGTTGAGAGTAGTAATCAAAATTTCCCCTAGATAAATTTTGGATAGTGGGTGCATGTTAAAAGATAAATAGTTTTAGGTCATTTACTGAATTCATACAACTGCTACACCATGCCCTTTCTCTCAAGTGTACATGTTAATGACTCACCTTTTATCGATAAAATTTTTGCCACAAGATACGCGTAATGTATAAGTTTAAAATATGAGTAGTACCTCTTACGCTTACCTTTGCAGACCAGTGCGGATGTTTTGGAATCACTGATGGCGAGATATTATACAAATAATGGTTATTTTGTCGTCAATGTTCATTACGTTAATACATCACATTTCATTACCCAGAGCTTCATTTCACTTCATGTTTCATACAATGAATTTCATGTATAGTTTACGAATAAGATATAAATACTGAAAATAATTCCGAAATATCCTCCTCCTCCTCTCAGTCAGGAAATTCGGTAAGATTTCTATGCATATATCTACTGGCCAACGTATGAGGTTGGCATATAAAGTATAGTCTAGTTTTCTTCAGAATGTCTACCAGATCAACTGATAACTAGTTAACAATTTTCACCGTAAAATTGTGCCTAACAAATTTTTGGACTCAACCATGTTCATTGAGTCGACATAATTGCAAACTGAAAGAGAAATACTCTTGTTAAATTGAAAACGTACATCATACTTCATTCCGGTACTGGACGAAACCGTTTAAGTGTAAAGATTGCAGGAAAAATCCATCTCAGTGATTGCAATTCCGGATGTTGGTATGAAGCAGTAATTACTCCGCAAAACACTGTATCAGAATTCATGTACGTTTTATTCACCGCTCATGAAATAGCCTTGAGGCCACATGAATGGAAAAATTAAGTTCTCCAATATTTACTCTCTCGTAAATGCATTAACAGGTGAACACTGGCAAAGCCAACATTGGACCAGAATTACCTGACGAAGCTTAAGTATGATTAGTCTACAAAGCCTATGCTACGCATTTAGTTTATTCGTTGAATTCGACCTCGGTGACATTTCAAGATTCACGAACCTCCATTCTTGAATATGACCTCTGTGCTAGTAATTCACCTATCAGACTCAATTGTATCCTCTTTTTGCTCATTAAAAATACTCACGTTTCTGATTTATTTCAGTTTACATTATTNAAAAATACTGACGTTTCTGATTTATTTCAGTTTACATTATTCTGAATGTCGTCTCTTTAGTAAGAATTGTCCCATGTTTTACGATTAGATAAGTTAGAAATCATATTTCCTTCTGTTGTTTTGAACATTCAAGTATCCTTGTCCTGCTATGAGGTCAATTAATGTTAAATAAGTAATAAAAGACTATTGAGAATTTAAATGTAGACTTGCTGATAAGTCGACATCAAGTTTCATCGAACTCTTATGCATTATGTCTCATGAACATCTGTATAATGTTACAGCAATGCACTTCGAAAATAATTATATGCTAATTGTGGAGAATATTGTGTTATACTTTAATTTTCCTTAAATTGATAGATTATTTCCGTATTATTCACATTTATTTCTTTATTCATGAAAACGTGGAATGCTCGTGACCTGCCTCGTGTATTTAAAATTTTCTTTAACATTTGGTTTAACGTGAATTTAGAAATAACATTTTATTGTCCCGGAGAAATTTTCAGTATAATGACAAATTAGTAACAAAATATACCATAAAATAATTTAGTCATAGCTGAGTTTCTTTTTTTAATGATCATTTTAGCTTGGGTATAACCATTTTATTTATATTTAGTTGCGATGTCAAAATATCACACGTGTTGAAGTTCACAAGTAAAATAATTGCCTGTTAAGTCAAAGAATAATGAGAAAATATGACATAAAATGAACCAAATCTCTTTGTCTGAAGGCATGAAAAAAAATTGATGTTCTTATTGCTTCTTTCCATGAGTATTCACAACGATACCTTGTTAACTACGCTATATGAAACCCTGAGTTGACATTACAACATTGCCTTATTCATAACACTTTAAATTACAAAACGAATGATTCCACGTTCATGCCATAAAACGCCCAGACCTATTGTTAGAAATGCGATGTTTTTTCGGCTTTGATTCAAACTAGAAATGCGATCCGAAAAGAAAAACGCTAATTGTGAGCTGACATTATGGAAAAAATGAAAAGGAGCTGCTTCCTTTCAAAAGAGCGACGTGGGGATCATGCTGCTTCGGGTCGAGGCTTTCTGCATCTGCCAAGGGGTAGAAGGAGAGTGGAGAAAGAGAAGAAGGAGTTGGAGGAGAGAATGAGGAAGGGAAGAAGGAAGAGAGCGTTACGACGTGCAGTTCAGGGCTCAACATCCTAAAAGAAAGGTGAAGGAAATTGATGAGGGAAAGTGTAAGGGAAAATATGAAGGACCAACTGATGAAATTCAGTGAAGTGGGGAGTTTGATGAGACAGGAATGAAGGAAAGAGAATGGGGGTGTCTATGACGGTTGTGACGAAGATAAGTGGAACATTTACAATAGTGAACAGGGGAATGCTTACTCCCCAAATAGCTGCAGACGGATCAGCAAAAACATGGTATCGTAAGTCAAGAGAAGAAAAAATGAATAATCCACTGTGCAGGGAAGAAAGGTGACTTGAGCGCAGGGACAACAGAGTGAGATAAGGCTATAAATACGCCGAAAATATTAAGACTTCCACGAAAGGCGTCAAAGGGAAGAATTGTGAAAAGCGGATGAATGGGTGGGTGGAGGCCGACAAAATAGAGGAGATCACGCTGCTGGAGCGGCAATGACTAGTCTAGACTCTGAATAAAAACGAGAAAAAACAAATTGTTTGAACGGAGCGTGAATGTTGAAACAAGGGCAGCGTGGCACTGGGTTGAAAGGAAGAAGGGAGGGAGCTGAAGTGCTTCCGACGTCGTCGCATTCATCAATTCCGGGAAGCGTCTAGCACACGCGGAGGCGGGACTGCCGCTGGCCCTTCCGTCGCGACGCCTGACGCTGGCTGGCCGGCCGTCCCAGCTGGCTTCTCGCCTCAGGCACCCACACATATGCATGCGGACTGAGACACAATTTCAATAACATGAAGGAACGTAGCTATATGCTTACTCCTAACGCAAACTCGCTACAAACTGAGCATTGATAATATTTTGTGAGACGATGAGGAAGAACCAATATTGCAAGACGGGATACGAAAGTCTTCACCCGCCATGTTAACAACCTTGACGTATTTCCACCCTGATGAAGATATTACAACTTCTTTGCTTTAAGACAGCTGCTTTAAGTTCAAAATAAAAACCAGAAGAAGAATTTTCCGCGTTGTAGCAAGTAAAATTCTCATAAAAAATATATCAGTCAATTATTGATTTTTAACCTTTTACTCTTGCGAATTATTTCAATCCCCAAATACGAATTTGAGTACAAAACCTATACCAGAAAACTTTACATAAACTTAATTACAATTTCTGTTAATTTCTTTTTTCAAACAGTTCTTACTGAAACATGATATAGTTCCATCGATTTACTATCGACGTAAAAATTACATATACACCAGTTAGCGTAGGATTAGAAAATGACACAGAAGACCCATATAAATGCTAGTTATACCAAAATTTAGCTTAATTTATTCTGTGTTGATCATTTTGAAACGTTGTATCGTGACCCACTGATTTTTTGTTGGTAGAACAAATGAAGAGCGTACACTCTGACGCTTATCGGTACATCTCGTATTTCGAAAATTTATGACACAAGAATTATCTTTCTCATTGAAATCAAATTCTAACATTTAGTGGAGATATATCTCTTAACTATATATTTTAATATTAAAGTTTTTTATTGATAAAGACATTATACTAATTAATGAACTATGTTTTCTCAAGTGTGGATGGTTTTAGAACTTGAAAATTGGTCTCGGTAGATAGCTCTCAGTCCATATAGTCAACAGATATCATTTTAATTTATGTATAACTGGAATATGATATTATATCTATATTTCGAAGTTCTTAGGTTCCGTGTTCTCAGGGCAGGAGTGGCGTAACGATTCCGCATAAGACCCATGCTATCAACTAAAATGTGAACGGACAATACGTCCAGATAGCAAGAAAGGTCTGTCCGCGGTTTGAACTCGTTACTTTCCTTGTACTCGTTGGAATCTCTCTCCCTTTACGTTCATGACCTTCGGATATCAGGCGTAACGGCGCATATTTATTGTTTCCCAGATCGTCCGTTTTCTTGCTGGCGGCATTCAATCTCCGTTCTTTATTTCTTTACCACCTGGGACAACTTTGTTGTCAGTTGCCTGGCAACATTCGACGCAGGGTCGGCCACAATGGACCTGTCTTCTTATCTCCGTGTAGTTTCCTTGACGGTACTGTTTCAAGCATTAGTTTCTTTTCATTCTCTGCAACGTACTTCCTGTGATACGCTTCTATGCACCTGCATCAAATTTCCCGTGTCGTCTCATAACTCACGAGTTTCAAAACACGCAGTCTCAGAATACACGAAAGGGTCAGTAAGCTTAAGTCGTAGATCTGGATTTACATCAAAACTCACGCGTGTGGATGGAAGTTGGTAGATGCTGATGACAGAAAAGAGCTGTCAAAACGTTGTGAACGTTAATAAAATTCAATCTCTTGACAAGGTCGTTCAAAATATTTAAATTAGTCTGTTAGTCCTTTGTGTCTCCGGCAAAGGAATGTAGGAAGGACCATCTTTGTAACCTATAGCAAGACATTCCCCTTCAATTTTAATAATCGCTCGGCGTGTCGAACCAAGTCATCTTTGGGAATCTATGTGAACGTAAGGTTGTTGTAAATTTTAGGGGTTTTCAATTTACGAAAATTTTTTCTACAGATTTAACCAATTACTGAGTAGATGTGATAATTTGCTATTGAAATCAACACAGAAAAGCTACGAATAAAACGGTGAAAACACGATCAGAACAGGTCACGGTACAGAAACACGCTGTGAATTAGTTTGGCGGATGAAGTGCTAACTTAGCTAAAACGACTGCTGCGGCATCTGTCACTGTGCGGCGTCTATCGCCACTTTACCTTATCATTTCTTTTCCCGTGAAATATGTTATGTTTTTATTATTTTTAAGAAATATATATAAATATATTCATTATTTTTTCTTCCATAATTTATCACAGGAAATAATTGGGTCATTCCACCTATAATCGGACAGAATTGGCCCGACATTCCCAGATTTAGTTGATACATGTTTAAATTTTATTTCCTTTTCATAACCAGAAAATAGCACTTTTATTAATGGTTCCTAACTTCAATACGTTTAAACAGAAATGGACCCATTTTATGAGGTTAAAAGAATCTCAGAAGATTGCACATAAATTGTATTTTCAAATTTCAAAGAAATCGGTGATGGTTTATTTTGAGAAATGAAGTTTTCAAAATTTCTCCTTTATAGCATTTAGCGCAATACTGAGGAATATATTGGTCATTTTCCGGTTTTGGTGTATGATGAACATTACTGAATATCCCAAGAAATGTTAAAGATCAAGAAACAAAAATAAGCTGGTATTTTATTTATTAAAAATATATTTTATGGATGAAATGACCAACATAATAAATTTGAGTTAAATCTTACAATTCTGCTTTTCATTACTTTTCTTTTACCCTCGCAATCTATTGACGCAAACATCTCGCAAAAAAATACGTTCTTCTCGGCGGCATTCGATCTCAATTTTAGCATCACTGCAACTAAAACGCTCGTTCTATCTATGTGCAATAATTTGCTGTCCGTTGCGGGGGTGTGGGTTTTCATTACTTACGTCGGAAAATTCCACAAACGTCTAATTTAATTTACTTCTTAAGGTCGGTAGGAATGCGGGAAAATCTTAATCTTCGTTTTATTTCCTATGAAATGTATATTTCTACCTAAACCATCCGTGTCCATTTTCAATTCAAGTTGGAGTACGATAAACGACGTGTATCTTCTCTGAACTCATGCGGAGTCAATTTCATAAATTCATCGGAAGTCAAGTCTCTCTTTATTCCGCCAGTATTTCCAGTTTATTCGCAGTTTCAATGTTTTTCATACTCCCATTATCAAACTCGCCGGCACCTACGTGCTCCGACTCCAGTCCACTCACTCACTACCCGCCCTCGCCACCGTCGCCCCCGCGCGCTGCTACCACTAAATCCCCAGTGACTGGCCGCGCGCTTTTAATATGAAAAGCGAGGTGATGAAACCCATGTGGGTTCCCATTATGATAACAATCTATACGTCGTAACATGCTCCTTTTGTTTAGTTTCACAAGTTTAGCGTGAAACGTTTTTCGATTACGGGATCGTTAACGAGTTACGTGGAAAGTTCATTTAGGCCCCTTCTGTGCGCGCGAGAAAGGCACATTCATCTCGTACTCGTTTCGCGGATGTATTTTTCCGCGCACCGTTTTGCGCAGATCCCGCAGTCGCGGTGTTTTATTAAAGAGCGGTTTGCGAGAGCGAAACGCGTGGATTCTCCCCCCTCCCGCATTGTCTACCACCGCGACCCTCCTGACTCCATGTTGCTCTCTATGTTTCCGGTCACTCACGCTTTCGGATCTTTCATTTATTCACTGGCTTCTGCGATTTCATTTCTTCCCATCTGCGATTCAAAGTTATTTCTTTATTCCGAGGGACTTCGTCACGTCTCCTCGCTTGTTAAAGATGCAATCCGAAAGTTTGACGCGATCTTTGATTACTTTGAACTTACTTATTCATGCAGCACAGTCTTCGACTCTTTTATCTTATCCTACTACTTTTCATGCGTCAAGTCCCATCACTCCTTGTTCTGTCTTAACCAGTTATGTGTTTTCCTAGGAATAAGACGACTAAAGGTTGTTTCTGAATAACATCTCCCAATATGTGTGTAGTAAACATATTCAGACACAAAATTCGCCAGCATCACTCTTGCCACATTCTCATCCGTCCGTTCTTCCGCCTCTTTAATTACCTCGAGTTTCCTGCAACCCTCTTTATCTCTTAACCATGAAATACAATAAAACTATTGATGTAGATACGTGTCCAGTTCTATCGATATTTTCTTCGTTCCGTCGTGAACATTTTTACTCGAGTGTGAGTGCGAGTTGTCACACGCTTTATATCAGTACAGGCTGCAACAGAACCATGTTCCGAACCAGGTTTTGACAGTTTGCTACACTGATACACGACGTCTATCAGGGACTTATCCAGGATTTTTCTAATGAGATGGGAGCCTAATGTGTGAATGAAATAGTATCTTACAATGGCTCTTATAACATTTTTATTCAAAATTAATAAAAACTGACCGCTGCACAGTCATTGATACTCGCATTAAATCAACAATCCGTTATATAAATTTAACAAAGAAAATGTTTTATGTTCTTGTATAATTTTTCAAGGGAATTAGGATGGTCCGCAATCCCTGGACAACTCGGCTTCATTGTGCTCATCCACAGACGAAGACAAAAATTCAGAATCTCGAAAAGTCTCTCCATACGCTCACTCTTAAGGATCTTTCACACGGGATAAGAGGATAATCATAATAGAAGAAAATATCGATAAAAATGATTTTAAAACTAGGTCAAAGTAGTCCGAAAGGAAATTAATGTACTGCAATCCTACTCTTTTCCCTCTCTCATCCTTCCCCTGTAATAACATCGTCTTTCGCGCTCTCTCACTCGTTTCATCATACCTCTCCTCCATTCCCTTGAAATATTATGGAATGTTCCCCTCCCTTTTGCGCCGCTCATTCCCCTCCCATTCCGGTAGCAGTTTCCCTTCCCCAGCCGCAGCCATGTTTATTTTGGGAGAGCGCGCGCGGAGGGAAGGTGCGCTCCGGGTTTATTGTACACTTCCCCGCGGCTCCGGGCTGCTCGAGCCTCCGGCGCGGTCGAGGGCTGCCGCCACCGCACCGTCGGCCTCAATTAAGCACTCCATCGGCTGTTGTTTTTCGCTTGCGATTGGCTAAATATTTGAATATTGCTCGTATCTTTGAATAAATATTGCCTCCACTTATTCGACTCGTTGAATCTTTCTTTCTGCGAATGAGAACGTTTATTCAAAGTAAATTGAAGAGTGGAATTTCAAATTGGATTTTTTTGCATTTTCCGAGCGAAGCAACGTATTTTGAAATATACAAGGAGGGATGTGGGATTATTTTGACATACATGGATGATATAAATTAAGTAATTTAACGATTATGCTAATTTAACGATTATTTAGTAATATTTCGTTCCCTAATTTTTATGGCTAGGTGGAGACGATTAGGCCTTCTCTTCTAGTAGGATCACAGAGGACAAATTAAGATTAATTACGAAGATGTGGACATCGTAATAATGATTATGTTGATAGAAGTGTTTTAGAAAATATGTAATAAACAGACCCTGGGAGAAGATTTCACCTGAGCAACTTACAGTTTTCAAAGGATTTTTCTATTGAATAGAGACCGCCCCTCGCATTCAAGTAGTGAATCAACGGTATCACGGTTGGCGGAAATGTGAGGGGCACCCAAGCCTCCTCCTTCGACACCATGCGCTCACCCTTTGCATTCAACCCTTGTGCTGGCATTATGGGTGAAGTAACGTCCGCCAATTGATCCCCTGAAAGGTCGAACTGCCCTGATACCCCGCTATGTCCGAGGAGGAAGCGACCCGATTGACGAGAGGGCAGATCAGCTCGCACATTGTTCCCTGGCCACACCATGCAGAAAGCTTTAGATTAATTTCAACACACGACGAAGCACTCACCATCATTTTGGTTAATATTATATGTTCCCAGTTTTTCTTGACGATTTGTTACCCTCCAATTGCGGGTAACCCAACACTACATTCCTCATTTGCTTCGCACAGTTAGTTGCGAGAGCAAGCCCGATGGTCCAACTTACCTTAGCCCGCTTATTTTCTTTGCACTTTCAATCGATTGGGCCGGTACGTGATGGGGAATTAAACTTCGTGGTCGTATTTATTTATCTATTTGTAACGCGATACTTTAATTCTCATCAACAAATTCATATTATTTTTAGCTGAAAAAATTACAGTAGGCCTATATTTCTTTATTTTTGAAAAGTATTTTTAACACTTAGTTTTATAATAAAATATAGTGAACGAAGGGATAAGTCCGAATACAATTATCTGTTTTCTCGTACCTGACATGCCATGTCAAATATTGATTCTGACAACATATTTATATAAGAAAGTTATGGCCCCCAACGTTTAATGAAAAAATTAATATAACAAAAACTGTATCTCTCGGCCCGTAAAAGATGTTTCGCGGGCCGCCTGTGGGACGGTGCTGGATTTAACCAAGAAATGCGATTGAAGTGATTATTAAAAACTTATTTCAGATACGTAATCGTATATGAATTCAATCAAACACGTTTCAATACAACTTAGTATCACACGTATTTAGGTTGGTTCACTTTGTAAAGATTTGAAGGAAAATTTCTTGAGAAAGTTACCCTATAAATATTCCACCTGCGCGTTGAAACAATTACCTAATATGGGTTTATGAAAGTAATTCCAGCGGAAAACATTTGGCAAGAGAATTGTTGTTTGCCAATAATACAATTTAGTTTACAGAAAACAAAAAACTAAATATTATACAAAGTAATTGCAATATGCTTTCAAATATATATTGTTTTAAACACTTCATTATCAAATCGGCTACTTAACTGAATTGTCAGGCCATGCGTTTTAGTAGTAACAGACAAAAAAGACTCGTTCTAATACAAAAACCGAGTATATTTAATTCTTCTCTTTTGAGCATTCCTATCAGTTTTTACATTTACAGATGCCATAAAAATAGACTAACGTTTTCGCAAGAGAAAAACCAGCAGAAATCTTTGATGACCAGACTTATGCCCGTTACCAACCGATTTTACTTTGTCCAATTCCGGCCGAAAGACGTGAAACGCTTGAGCAACGCGAGTGTCTCTAAACACCTTAATTACTTAATCTTTAAATATAACCCATAACGAAGCCTTGTATTTATTGCTTTATTGCTTGGGTGAGTCTTTGTACATAAGCTGTCGAGGATTCTCTAGTTGAAATTTTGAGGAGGGTAATATTGTCATTAATTGTTTTTACATATCTCCAGTTCCGCAGCACGCACGAAGATACCTCTCCGACGATTGATTTCTTTTTTACTTCCTCTACATTTGTAGTGATTAGTTGCTAATTCACACAAGATATCCGAAAAATATACAACAAAATTTTTCTCGTGAAATATTCTATCATTTAGTGCGAATCGTAATAAAATCCGTTCTGTAGTTTCTATAAAAATCGCGGCAAGATATACAGATGACGCTGTGGGGGACTTGTATCCAGTGGCGGATCTAGACCCTAATCAAGGGGGGATGGGCTAGCCGGGGAGCATTTTTGTTTCAAAATTATGGTTTTGCAACGCAAATTTTATAAATATTACCTTTAAATAAAATACATTAAATAAATAATTAACAATCTGGTATGAATAATAACAGTAACAATTAATTAGGAGGTTGTTAATATGGTAGTATACATTTTATCAATCTGGTATTATTAATTTCATTAATCCGGAACTATTCATTTTATTAATCCGGTATTATTAACAACAATCAAATTTATATTATTAATAACAATAACAATTATAGCTAATAACAATTATTAATCTAAAATTATTATTATTATGCCATTTATCAACTTCAATCAATTAAGAGGTCAGGTCCAATGGGGGAGGGGCTATAACCCCCTGACCCCCTCCATAGATCCACCATTGCTTGCATCGATACCTGAGAAGGGACACAGGGCTGTTAAGTATAAATATAGTGTTCGATAGGATTTTCGTGAGTGTTTTAAAGCTCAGAAAAAATATGAAACGAGTCATAAGCGCAGTTCGTGAGTCCTTCGAAATTGAGAACGGGTGGTCTAGCGTTGATGCAGCTCTGCCCACGTGATCGCACGTGGGGCTGTGTACGAGTGTGGTGAGCTGAGGAAGGAACAATAACATGAGTGCGGAGCCAGCGAGGCGGAGCTCCATTGTACACTCGTGTCTTCCAGTGGCCTCCGGCGCCGGGTCTCCCGCACACCACCGTTGCGCTACCTTGGCGCCGCTCTCCCTGCGCATCTATTTCCACCTCGCGAAGATCGCCTCGCGGCGGTAGCGTTCTTTTTGGCGTGGGAGGGATAAACAGGGAAGGGAGGAGTACGAATTTTGTTTGAAGGCCAAAAGAAGACCCATCCGAGTCAAAGGAGAAGAGTGGAGAAATGAGAGAAAAGAGATCCGATAGGAGGGATGTTAGAAAGGGATAGGGGTGGCGGGAGATCCGAAACGCGGGAAGAGGAGAGGATTGAGTACTCGGAAATGGGTTGAGTGAGGAAGACCGGGGAATTAGTAGCTGGCGGGCAAGATCAAGCTCGTCTTGCTGAGTGCATTTTCAATATTTGTGTCGCATGAGGATTTATTGTAGAAGCGGCCATGTTCAGAGATTCCACGTAACTCCTGCCATAGAACTGCCTTAAAACAATAATAGTGTGTCCGTGTTACAGACAATAGAATAAGCATTTTCTTCTTTAACTCACATATATAAATTAGTAGGTTTAAATAATATAATAAATTTTATATTTAAGACGTATAAAAATAATTGTCTTCAAATATTAACTTATCTTAAAGTTTAGAGTTAGAAGAATTTTAAACGATACTTTTTCGTACTTGTCCATTTATTCGTTCTAAATCTATTATTTTCTTTACAGTTTCTAGCAACTGATAACGAATTATTCCATAATGCGCTTGAAAATATAGAGATGGAAATAACATGCAATTAAGTAAATGCAGTGTGTCTCAAAAGTCCACGTAAAAAATTGAAGGGATTATAGAGTTCATTGGTAGAAAGCAAATTCACATAGAAACGCATAACTGGAAATATCACCAGGAGAAGATTAAGTGGCACTCGGACAAAGTAAGAACACAAAGACAAAAATTCGTATAAAGCTCATTTGGAGGGGAATTGAGAAAGTGATATAGATGTTCAGAATTCCACAACAACAAATTACAAAAGAGATTCAAATTTCTGCTCATTAACAGCGGGATTTTTTTGTAGAGTTTTAAAGCATTCCACGCAACTTTAGTATGAGGTGTTTGTAAAACCAGATGCGTAAAAAATTACGTATAATGTTTTCTCATTCTCCTAGTAGTAAATGCAAATAATTGTGAAGCCATATATTTTACTTGCAGCTAGTTCTGATGAATAGGAAAGGATATAAAAATCATGAATATTGAAACGCCATGTAAGAAGAAGAAAAAACAAATAGTTAAGAATAAGCCTTGAATACATTCCTTATTTAGATTAACTTATCCAATGTTGTGAGATCAACGTTTATTTATAATTTAAGTTTGTACCAATAGTGATAACATTCATAATTTTGGTGTTATAGATTTGTACCTCAAAAAGTTGCCTCACGAGGAAAAATAATATTCAAAATCCAAATTGAGGATTGGGTATAGTTGCCTCCAAAGTCCCCTTTCGCGACAGAGAGAAACCGACGACGTTTTCTGATGGAGGGAAGTGTAATGAAACGACTGCAGTAAATCAATTATTTTTGAGGGAATATAGAAAAGTAGAATTGACTTTTGTCTCACATGCGTAACTCCGTTCTATTACTTTTTGCTCAAAATTTCTCTAAGTGGAAATTAATGTATTGTTGCAAATAAAATCAAAGAGCTGCATAATTGCTCAGATGAGTGGGGTGACACAAAGTCGATACTCAAGAGAGAAAAACAGGATGACTTACCTTGAAAGCGTTGTGACTAAGAAAATCTGTAGCAGCGACGTCCAACTTACAATTCATTGAATGTGAGTTCTGGTTGACTATTATGGGATTCGTATGAATTTTGCTGGCATCGGTTTGAAAAAAATATCCTGCTGTAATAGGTTATTATTATTCAAATGTGATCGCTCCTATAATCCCAAAAATTGCTCTTATTTACAAATGACCAGTAATTTCTGTCAACCTTCGCATGCTCAAGTGCTCTCGTGACATAAATAGCTGCAGAGCTTAAAACAAAATAAGACTGGAAGTAAAGGACTAGTTGGACGACCCCGTTGTACAGATGTAGTAGGGGGAGGCCTTTAGCGGCGCACATTACTTACAGTCAACGCTGACTTTGATGCGCTTGGAGACGGTTGGTGGCACTCCATTGGACGCGATGCAGAGGTAGGCGCCCATGTCGAGGCGTGAGATGCGCGTCATTTCCAGCACCCCGCCTTCCCACTCCAGTACTGTAACAATGCTCAGTTGCGCCTCTCGCCCCTCACCTCTGTCCAACAATCACACTGTACCCAATGAAATATTTGCCCAGGTTGTGCTCCTCGTCTTTCTCCCTGCTTCAAACGATTCGAAGTACGAACTCATTGCATAGTCTCATTCCGATGCTCATTCTAACCTGCCTCCTTTCTCCTTCTCTTAGCTTTTCCCTCCATCCTCTCCTTTCTTCCCTCCACTTCTCTCTCCCACCCACGCGGCTTCCCATCCCCCAAAGTTCGCTTGCGCCGTAGGTTGGTTACATTTGCCAATAATTCGCGGAGACAATTCCTTTGTTCAGCTCCAGGTTGCTAACCACCTTCGGAGAAAATTTGCTCTGTGTGTACCAAGTTTTCAAAGCATTTGTACAGAAAGTTTCTCGTGTTCAAATCAAGATTGCCAACCGTTCGTGCAGAAAATTCACTCAGGTTCTTTCACCTTGGCGGCTCGAAGCAGCGCCGCTGACAATGAGTCGTGTTCTTCCTATGCACGGGATGTACATTGCAGATTCTTGAGATCTCCTCGCTTCGAGTCGAAATTCAGAACCACGTCTTGCTATGGAACTTAAATGGGGCTGTGCGAGGAAATAAGAATTTCACGTACAACTAACCTAAAAGAGTCCTTCATTATGATCGGTATAGGAACCACGGAGAACCAATTCACACCAAAAAGGAAGAAAACAATAACCGAGCAAAAATAATTTTCACTACTCTGTAAAATTTATTTTACATGAATAACTTGGCTGCAGTAAAGCTTAATTTCAAGAGATAATTGGTATTTAAAGGATCCATAATTCTCCCTTATAAAAAAGATATGACATTCCTTGCAAATGAAAATTGATTGCATGTTTATAGCCGGTATTTGAGATAAACAAAATAGGAATCGTTTCTATAGTTCTTTTAGTTCAAAACTTATTACAATTGATAAAGATAATCTTTCCTTCTCTTTAGAGATCATTATTTTGTAGTGTTCCGTAATGAACTCTTTTTAAAAATAATTTTGACTGAATCGAATAGATTTGGATCGTTTTCTTTTTGCATGTGGGAATTTAGGGCTCGTCAACGGCAAGGTCATTAGAGCCCTTATTCCCCCTCTGCTGTGATACTGAGCAAATTTTACGTCAAGTTGGCAATTTTGATTAAAAAAATCAAGCTGATTCTCAAATGCCCAATCTCATTTCTCGGAAGTACAAATGTCTCTTAATAAAAGTTTACAAGTATTTTACAAAATAATACATAGAAGAAAAATAATTGAATTTTTTTCCCTTAATTTTCTCTACCTTCGTTCTATTCACATACCATGTGTCAGAATACAATATACTAAATTTAATTTTAAAAAATTTAATAGCGTTTGGACCTCTAAACGTTATGATATTGGTCCTCCAAAACGACCGCAATTGGGGGAAAACGGAATGAATACGTAATTAATAACACAATAAATAAATATTATTAAATACAAAAAAATTAATGCGATAACACATATAAAGCAAAATTGTGGTAGAATATATAGTTACAATAATTCCGCAATGAATTGTTACTAATTATTGAAGAAAGATGTTTAACATTATAAGAAATTTATTTATAAAATTAAAATACGAAGAAGAATATTTTGTACACCAAAGAGGTCCATTTATACATCATAGAAGCATGGGGTAGAGAAATATTTAATAAAAATGTATTTCCAAAAGGAAGAAAATTAAGGATAAAAAATATTTCGATGGGAAAGAAATATTTTAAGATATATCTTTAAATTTCAGTTATAAAGCATATAATTGTGACTTCCCGTACTTACTTTAGTTCATTTTTAATTCACATTACGAGAAGTTTTGTACATACGAGAACAATTGATGGTCGACACATCCTTGGTGAGAATAGCGTCAATTGAATAATGTCGAGTAGAATTGAATTTTTTTGTAAATCATTCCCTTTATTATTTTTTCATGATTCAATTCTCATAGTATGTCATGTTTATATCGCAAACAGTAGTTGGTCAAAAACATACCCACAAAATGTACGCAGCACTCTTTTTATGTAATGTGAATGCCATCACTGATCACACTTCATTTTTTCGAAACTCATAATATCTTCGTTCGATTAATTTACTCATCAAGTGAGGTTTCAATAGTGCATGTCTCGCAAACAAATGATAACTTGCCAAACAATATCGTACTTACCAAATTATTCCTCAAACGAGCGTTTTTAGAAATTGTTTTCCGAAAATACCAATGAATCTTTTCCACTAAGCGGCATCTTAACGAAACAGATTCAACATTATTTTTTTACTCTTATAACAATTTACCTTTTAATATTCTTGGTAAATCTGTGATGGCACTTGCTATGCATAAAGATCCAAAGTACATTTGTTACGGGTTCAGTGATTATTTCAAGATTCCGGAGGGAAAAACAGACTATCATAATTTGAACATTGTGTAATTGGAGAAATGTTGGTCTTTTATGAGATAATTGGATTGCATAATTCTTCAAAGTCCATAAAATAAAAGAGTTATATTTCTTTAAAAGGAAAATATTGCCCGGATAATGAATGCATTATTGTATTTTTAGCACCCTCCAATGTATGTGAATGGCTCTGTTTTTCTCTCCCAAATGCACCGTGTACTGTATTTTTCCCTGCGGAGACTCTAGGTGTGTGTGACGATATGTGTCGTGCCCTACCTGAGAAGGTCTCACCTGAGGTGGACTTATTGATGGCGATCTTGCTGCCGTCGTCACGCTTCCACTTGACGCTGGGGGGTGGGGAACCCGTGGCGTTACATGTCAGCGTGACGTTGGCCCCCTCGCGCACGATCACATCCGAACTGCTCAGGGAGTCGTCGATGTTAGGTGGCACTACGACACACAAAGCAAGGTCACATGTTTAAGATACTTTTCTACTCAGAAACAAATAAAAGAGTACTTAACACAGAAACAAATAAAAGACTACACAGAAATCATTGAGGACGAAACGATACTGAGATAACAAATCCACTATTTTCTCATAATATTTTATTATTTATTTAACAGCATCAGTACATGTTACTCAATAAAACGGCATACTACATGTTAGATAATAACATAATGACATAATACATGATGTTTAATAATATATTGACTAAATTTGCATAACCATGTATATTACACGGAAAGTAAAAATGACCTGTGTGTTAACCTTATTAAAAAGTAAAATAGAGCTAATCACACAGTTATTACACATGTAAAATTTTAATTTATATTTAGCGATTAATGTACATAACAAAAAATGTAAATAAGATAAAACAAAGTATACAAAGGATATAAAGAAGATAAAACCAGTCATTGAAAAACAAAGAAAAATCAATATTCCAGGGCAAAATATATTAGACAAAAAAATATGAAGAAATACAAATATTATATCAAAACATTAAAAATAATTACAAAAACTAATATTTGCTTATTTTCAAATATTAAAATTTTCTACAGTAAGAGAACAAAGAAAAATCGTAAGAAAATAAATACTAGTCGTACAGATAATTGATTAATATTTTATAGTCAACCGTTTAAAAGATCTTAGCTAAATGCTAGAAAACAGCAATTACTGGTTAAATTTTATTTGAATTGTTTTAAAAGAACTCGGTGACATATGCAGGTTGTGAC
This sequence comes from Laupala kohalensis, assembly GCA_002313205.1. Classification (NCBI taxonomy): domain Eukaryota; kingdom Metazoa; phylum Arthropoda; class Insecta; order Orthoptera; family Trigonidiidae; genus Laupala; species Laupala kohalensis. The sequence continues at coordinate 342,249 of NNCF01132544.1, read as the reverse complement.
ATTCTTACAACATCATTTTTTCAAAAAAATTGCCGGGAACTGACAGCAATGAATCAGCGTGTAATTGGAAACATATGTTTATCACCCGATATAAATATTGGTTTAACCTGTGCCCTCTTAAAATATCTGAGAAATCTACTCTTCATCGCCCATTTATTGAAAATAGGACCAACCGTTTACTTATAAAACACAAACCTTTGTTTAAAATAGCAAGGGCCATTCCCCCCGCTCCTCATGCTTTTTTGTTCAATGTTTTACTTATGTTGATTATTTCTGCTTCATCCTTGGGCTTGGACATGTTACTGCATGTTAGGCACAGGAATAGAAGATTTAACTTAAGGTTGATTCATTATCTCACCACATAAACGCAAGTGTATTTTGGCCAAAAATAAAAAACACTATGTTACACTGTAGAAAGTCAATTTCGCTGCAATGCTGAGTAAATGTTAATTTTTTTTCTCTTAGAAGATTCATATCATTTAGATTTCTTATAAATTAAAATAAATTCTAATAAGTAAACTTGAGACAGAAGTCTATACGGACTGAGGTAAAAACTCAGTTGAAATATTTTTACGTCGCAACTCTAATACCAGGAATATCTCGGGGAATCTTACTGTATTACCATGTAAATGTAAAAATATTTATAATTGATATATTCAAAATGCAACTTCAGCTTTTTTGATCCAATAACAGTAACATTGAGCAACCACACTAATTTCCTTTACCGTGTTCGAGAATAACAGAGGATTCCAGGTGCCCATGGCTATTAATGCTGGATCCCAAACCTGAGCTCAATTCGGGTGGTAACATGAACTCACGCCCCGTGATTAGATCCTAAGGATTCGCTTCTCAGCGCTTTTGAAGATAATATGTACGGCTCATTGTGCCAAAGAAATATTCAGCGCTCCTTCCTCTTCACCTCTGTGAGTGATACAGGCATCTGATGACTGGTTAAGAAACGATTTGAGAAAATATATTAATCGACATTTTCGTGGCGGAGTCATCCAATAAAATAATTTCTCTTCAAATGGTACTTTGTTTGTAATTTATTTTTTAATGCAATAATGATTTTCAGGTTTTTCTAATCTTTTAAAGTAATGTTGGTCAGATCAAGTCCACTAAGTAACGTTCGTCAAATCATACATGTCTAATTATCTTTCAAAGGGCTCTAAAGACCTTACCGTTGACGAGCCCACAAAAAATCTAATTATCTTTTGTTTATATTTAAAGTAATCTATTTGTTAGTTGAATGAATAATAGTAACTAGCAACAACAATCCAATTTTTAATGCATACATTTGCAAATAAGTGCATACATATATACCAATTTTAGACATTTAAAATATTTAATTCCCTGTCGGAAATAGTACCTCAAGATGTGCTTGCTAATTTCAGATATTCTAAGTTATTTTACCAGGAGGTGTTTCATTCACGTAATAACTAATTGCACGTGTGCATACATAATAGGATTTCTATACCTACTCGGGAATAAATAGTCGGATGTCGAAGTATAAACGCACTCTCATAGGATAGAATCTGTAATGAATTAGATTCCTTAGGTTGATACGACATTTAGTGATTCATCCAGTATTGTTATGTAATAGTGGAAACTCCTTGAATGGTTTAGTAGTGGCAGGTTGGTGGTTTTAGTCTATATAAATATAGAGTTAGTAAAGGTAATACGAGTGTATCCATTGTATCTCAAAGTTTTGGACGTTTAGAAAAACAAACGTCTTGGTGTGATACTTATCACTGACACATTTTCCAGCTGTGATTTGCTTTTTGGTAGTTCTATGAGCCTTTAATTCAAATGTTTGCATTATATCTCCCCGTTTTGTTTACATGCAAACCATCAGCCTAGTTGGAGAGTTTGCTGGTCCTTCGATTTACCTCCCTTCATTGTTTTAATGCATATTCTTAATTGCGAGGAAATGTAATATATCATAAATTTAATTATTTTGTTATTATCGTTTATTTAACAATACCTGAAATTGGGAACTCCATTCACTACGTACCACCATTGAATATAGTGGCCATCAGGTTGGTCCTATAACTTATGGCATTTCTAGCAAAGGATATGAAAATCAAATTCTGATTTCATTACGCGGAGAAATGCCAGAATAAATCACAACTTTAGGTCGCAAAATCTTGAATACCATCAGTGTATTCAGAAAACATATATAATATATAGTTAGTGTATATAATAACCTATTAAATATATGATATGTCGTAAATACGAGTTTCACCCCATACTGATGTAATACTTTCCCTCAAAACTACCCTTGTATATTTAACAACAACGACTAATTAATGAATTTTCATTGAAAATATAATTTACGTAATACAACTGGGTCATCATCAAAACACAATATATGTTGTAACATTAATTAAAAAAGTGTTTTAAATGTGAAGTTGCTTGTGGATCATCATTCGTTTTGCCATGAAGGAGCATTGTGTTCGTGAATGAACTTTTGTTTAGCATTCACATCCGCTGAAATGCCGGAAGAGGAACGAAATTCAGTCGGAATGATGAGCTATGTTTCTGTCATTAGTATAATATATGTTATTTCTAATTTGTATTGCAATTATAGCTCTGCTCTTCATCTAATTGAATGGCCCTTTAATTTGTGATTAAGATTAATGGAAATGAGGAAATTAATGGAAATCCCAGTGTTTACAAATAAAAACACAAATGGTTTTAAAGAGTTTTATTTTATACGTGATATTTAAAAGATTGGTAAATTCTTATACTGCCATGAATGTATACTATGTATATATTATACTTGATTATGAAATTTTATTTCTCTTCAATTTTATTTTGGAGTTCACACATGTCCGCAAAAAATGTGACAAATTCCACCTAATTGGGAAGTATTTAAAAAGGGAATTTTTAGTAATTAGGTAACTGGATGGAAAGGTTTGTTCACATGTGCGAGAAACATGTCCCGTTATTTGATATTGGTGGCTGCANTATAATTATAATTATAAGCATTTTCTGGAATTATCGCTCGATTCTGAAAAGTGTCGTTAATTTTTTTTTCGTGGCTGCTTTTCTTCAAATGAATAACATTTTTCAAATATTTCACTGGAGCTACTGTCATTCCTCTCGTATTATATTGCATTCTGATTAAATACATGAGAGTTGCTCTAACTTATATCTCATGATTCGCAGTACGTAGAGGAAACTAGAACACGACCTATAGTCTCATGTAACTTGATATTTTCTTCAATATTCTTAAACGATTTCTCTTACCCGTAGGTTCAAACGTTTGAAAAAGCACGGGCGGTAGATCGACATGAATACAATTGTTGTAAATATGACATTTAGAAAACCAGTTCGTCTGTTTCAGACAAATTGTTTACTAACAGTCCTTGAATTATGTAACATCCCTTCGTTGCGACCTTGCACATGGTCCTTTTCAGGTGCCTCTAAAAAAACACGTATCCATGACAATTCTTATAAAAATTCGTAGGGTAGGCTGGGTGCGGTTGAAACAATTTCGATTATATCGTCCATAATATTGCCATTCAAAAGCGGAGCGATCAGGAAGATATGTTAAATACAAGAGCATGTATCTATCTACTAATGGGCAGTGCCATTTTAGTACCCGGTGTGTTATTTTTAGTTGTAGATTAAATTAAAAAGAAGAATCCGATTTGTTTTAACCGTCCCTATACCAGGGGCAGTTGAAACAGTGATTGGGGTCAGTTGAAACACATGCAAATAAATAAAAATATAATATTTTAACATGTTTTATTCATTATTTATTCTAATTCTAAGAATAATTATGGCACCGTTTGACAATATCAATCAGTTTTCAATGTTTTAATACTCTTAACGATACTTTGAATCAGCCTTTAACGTTTTTAGGGTTCACAACGTAAAATGTATACATCAGTTGTCTGTGACAATCTGCCTACTTAACATTGATACTAAATTTACTTAATTAACAAAAACAACAAAAATCAACGGAAATTGATCTCACAATTCGCGGTAACCTCACCGCAAGGTAACATATTATGTTTTGCTGCAGTTGGTTTTCGCACGAGCGCGTTCTTCAATGCCCCGAGTTCGAATCTCGGTCCGTCTCCCATGTTCATTCAGTAAAACACAATTAAAAATCAACAGTATTTATTTTAAACAAAACAAACTGAACGAAAATAATCTGAGAATAAACTAAAAGAAAACATTTCTTTGATTTTGAAAATGAAACAAAAATCTAGCTTTTTGAAAGCTTTCGCTCCTGATTTTCATTAAAAACTCCGTTGGATGCTTTATATACCGTGTCTTGATTTTCTTCCTCGCCAGATGCATCTCGCTCTCGTATATTTCTTAGAAGCGAACAGTGTATTACTCCATGCTTCTCCGCCCTATTCGCAATGAATATCATGCTTTTTACCTCCTTATAAACGTCTTTATACCTCGACAAGTCAATCTGCCCTCTCGAAGTCTTTCTTGCATGTACTCTCGGCATAAAGGAAACAAGAGAATTAAATAAATATATTGTTTCAACCGTACGCACAAAAAATGTTTCAACCGTCCCCAACCTCTCCTTTAGATAAAAAAACAGTTTATAGTCATGGTGACAATAATGACACATTAAAACTAGTCACGATGCCGTATTCTACAAGCTTCATTTCAAACACAACACTCTCAATACTCTCACTTGAATAGAAATCATAATAATTGGAAAAATTTCCGAACAAAAATACTTACTTTTGGTTATCAAAATACGATAGGGCCACCCACGAACAACTGCAACGCGCGGTGAGCGACGCAACACAGGTTCGTGTTCGGACTTGTTGTCTACTTCGTTCGCCCCTTGGACCTCTCACCCACCACATACGGTTTGCGAAATATTTATTTTGTTTCTACCGTCCTTTGTTTCAACCGTACATAGTCTGCACTATCTGTATTTATATCACTTTAAAAACACATAACTTTCAATTTGAAACAACCTTTATAGTCGTCACATAAAAATAATAATGTTCATTGCAATGAATTTGATGCATTTTTAAAGGAGGGCAAATCATGAGGAGGGATACTTGATTTGTCCTCTTTTGAAAACGTATAAAAATTTATTGCAATGAACATTGTTATTTTTGCATTATTGCAAATTCTTTTTTTGAAACAACTGTTTTTCATAAAGGTGGTTATAAATGCAAAGTTTTGTTTTTGAATTTATGTAAAAACGTTTTACATGTACGTTCGTGTTTCATTTCGCAGTGCAGTTATAAGTTATAGTGTGATGTGCTTTAATTAAAGAACTATTAGTAATTAATTTTACTGGAGTTGAAGTGTGTTTTTCATTCCTTTAATTCAATCGATATATTATTCATAATTTGTTTGAAATTCCACTTTTATCCGAATATCCACAAAAGCACTGAACTGATACAAGAAAAATTACGGAATATACATACAGAGACTTTAAACATATTGCTTGTAAACATATATTATATACGTGGTTATAATATGCGTAATTGTTTGTTTAATAGTGCAAAAGAAGTATTTTTATATAACAGCATTGTATATTTATATACGTAACATTCAATGCGTACTAATGAGCTACCCGCCACGACCGGCACACAAGAAATTTACAATCAAAATGTTGCTGAAACTTGCACGTGGGTTCGAAATCAATCTTTTATGTTCAGAGAGAAGGTATTTTGTGTTAACGCGGCGTTTCACCAACGCTCTCTGAGAGATGGTCTTACAAATTCAGGAACTATCCGATACTCTTTCACTCACGATCGCACGGATTAGTAATCACTCGCGCAAGTTCGTCGCCTATTTCTTGCGACTGGAGACGACGCTTAATAATAACTGGCATGAGGATGTTAACGAGTCTGATTCAAGTGAGTTTTATTAAAGATTAGTCATAAAATCTTCCTAATTGTTGCACTAGGCTAGTGGAAAGTTTAGTTACATCAAAAATTATACAAATTGCTTAAATTATAAAAATTCCTCTAAAATATATATGAAATTTTCGTGAGGTTACAATATGGTTTATGAATATTAGAAAAATAATTATTGTATATTAGAAGTCCACNGAATATTAGAAAAATAATTATTGTATATTAGAAGTCCACTTAAGCATGTGATGGAATGGCACTATTGAAACACTGCTTTAGTATTTATTTCTCCAAAAATGTGCGAATATCTGCGGAAATATTATTGTAGTGATGAAAAAATACCGTAAGGAATGGTTTAGAAACGTAATATTAATGAATCACTGTATTTCTCTCTTAAGTCAATTACCTGAAAGTTTTTCATTTCAACTTTGGGGGAGTTTTTTTTAATCTTCCGGAGAAAAAGAAATTTCTGAGTCGCAGAGTCTCGAATTCAAACTCTCATCTACTGTCCCTTCTTGTCTGCTGCCGATCCATTTGAACGCGCTCCCTATGGTCGGCCGCCGCGCCGCTCCGCTGTCCTCTGCGAGGCGTCTCCCGCACCGATTGCAGACACGCCCCGCGCTCACAATCAATTATGCAAAAACTGGTCGCGACGCGCGTGCCTCCACCGTCAACGAGCTCTTCCCTCCTCCCCCACTTCCGCTACACCTCGTCCCTGAATGTGTTCGCTGAGAACAGACAGGTCGTCGAGAAGAGAGGAGGTCTTCAATCCTCTACCTGCGACTCACGTCGAAATCGAGAGTACTCCTCTCCTCGCATTCTCTCGCGACGTTCCGTAAAGACAGCTGCTCTGACGTCAAGTGCAAGAGAGAGAGAGAGAGAGAGAGAGAGAGAGACGGTCCAGCACGGTTACGGGTAATGAAAGGATCGGCACCAGGAATATTCGTAAACGTGAGCAAACTAAAGGAACATTATGGCTCGTAAAACGGGAGTCTACAGTAATGATATGCAAATTGCAGGAGGAATAGTCCGACGATCAAATTTAACACAGGTTAAAAGACATCTGTCTGATAGTATTGGGGATAAATATAGCATTAGCAGTGTAAAATTTTGATTTCGACTTTGTAATTACTTTGGCTCATGAAAACCATAATGGGACGCGTTCGCTTCTTTAGTACGTTAATAGTTTAGAAAACAATTGTTGGAAATTGAAATTTCAACTTAAACGTTGAATACGTATACATGCTACGATGAAATCTGTTTGAAGGCTAAATGTCATCATTTTAGTCCTCGACACGACCCCTCGTTTCCCATCGAAATGCAAAATTTCATTTGATGATTATATCGGGAACAGTGCACTGAAATTTATTCAAAATCAGTGTTAATATTTGAGAGGACTGTACAATTTTAATACTAACCTTTCGTTTACTTTTCGACAGTACTGGAACACAAAAATCCTAAAACTCGAAGAATATACTCAATACAAATTAGGCCTTGTTTCGGATAAGTGAGGAATATTTTTTCCCAGAGTTTCGTGATGTCATATTTGGATTGGTTGCATAAAAGTCGTTATAGTGTTGGAGATTTAATGCAATATGGATTTATTTTGTCCCTCCCATTTTCCTCAGCCTTCTTTTCATTTATTTCGCCATATACCTTTTGATTCTCCGGGTAAAACATCATTTCAGGGTTAGATGCTTATATTTTTCTTTATTTTGTTCAACTTCATTCTTCGTCAGTTTCATTTACTCTTGCCCGCAGTTATCTTCTTGTAATTGGCGTACTTGAAAATTGTAACACTTCACTCCTTATTCTGTAGGCGGACTTTAATTTGTCTTCTATTTTCTGGATACATTTATCGTTTATTTTATTTATGTCTATTTTCGAGCGTCACGCATGAATCTTACTACATTCACTTACCTCACGAAAATCCATGTTACGTCTTCGTTATTAATTAGTTATCTTGTTTTGTATATACTGGAAATATCCCATTTTCTAAATTCCTTCAAGAAACACCTTTTACACATGCGTGTTCTTTCAGTGTATTTTCCTATTTTCTTTAAGTATGTCAAGAAATTGCCATCCCCAATTACAAGTTCCATGAATGCACTAGATCGTTCAAACTATTATTTTTTGGTTTTTGAATTTACGAATCATATATATTCAAAGACTTCCCTTTATTGAATTTTGCCACCTTACGAAGTTGCAATGCTTTTTCACCTGTCAGTCCAATCTCAGCTCAGGTTCGCGACCTTAAGCACGGTGAGTCGAACTGTAACAGTTTTAACGACAGTTGGAGTGGTTGAAATTATCTTCTTCGAACATTTAGATTGGTAAGTATTTATAATATTCTTTATCACTTATTTTTAAACACACTGGTTCTTTAAAATCGTATTGCATGTATTCACTATATAATTCCGTGGGTACAATAAATAATAAACTATACAATAATTTTCGACCGCTGGTTCGTTGCACCTATCCTTTTGGGAAAATGCTCCGACATGCGGACTTGGAAATGGGATGAGGAGGTTCAAATAGGTCACGAGCTAAAAAGTTAATGCGGAGAGCTAGTGAGTCAGTTATGGACATCTCCGAATCCTTAGTTCACTATCTTCTCTTTCATTGTGTATTAACATTCAATTCAAGTGGTATATATTCAAAAAATAATATCGACTCGGGAAGAAAAGAAGAGGATTATTTCTTTCTTCAATATGTTAGAGACTCTGCTTCTAGAATTTTTTTTTTTGCGCCCAGCATTTATTATGATTGGATTAGTATATTTATTTTATGCACGGTTTTCTCTTTTTTTCTTGTATTAAGTAAGTCATTTTATTTCTTTATTATTGCTATTTTGAGTGTTTTTAGAATTTATTTTATTTCTCGACTTATTTTCTTGCAGCATGTATGGTTAAAAAAATGACTAAATTATTCCCTCATTAAGAATGTTCTTGAGACAATTTAGAGAGAATCAACGTTTACGGAAGTAACTAATCCGTTGAACCAACTTCAATATCAAATACGGCGCAACTCACTCGCACAAATTCACCATGCGACCATCCACGAAGAGCACCATCATGATGGAGGCGTGGATAGCTGCCTGTCAAAACACAGCAACACAACACGTTGTGAATGGAAGATAAAATGAACGGAAGGAGCTCCATGATTTTCGGTTCCGTAAGTTTTTCTTTTAAATTTTAAATTTTAAAACTGTGTGATAGTTAATGTTGTTCCGTTATTAATAGCAGTCAAAAACGAAATTAGACTTTCAAAAATTTCATTTTGAATTTTCTGCGAAATGCTAATGAAAATATTGCGTCTCATGACTTAGGGTGATGTGATCGTTGTTGTCAGATTCTAACAATTCAGATAATTCGACTCGAATTTCAGGCGAATCATATTTGGAAATATAGTAAAACGAAACATATCCTTCACATAGATAAAGGAGTTGTTGGCGTGTCTTTTGTGGCCATTACTACATCTTTTGTATCTTTATTCAAGTTTACAAATCAACAACTACTACTATCTCTCCCCGTCGACCTTTTGTTGGTACAAAACATTGGAGGATGTTTACACGAAATGAATATGTATCAATCTACTTGGCAAAAAATCAATCTACTTGGCAAAAACTATCTCTTTTGGCACTAAAAATATTTGGGTTCTAGGATAGGGTTTTAATTCATGTTGGCTACTTAGATTCGAAAAGGAAACGTTTAAGCCCTTCTAGATTAAAAAAACGTCAAACTATTTTTAAAATATTTTAGTATATACACCATAATTTGTTTACGTTGAAAAAATATGTTTTGAGATGTGGTTCTTTATTATTTTTATTTAATATGTTGTATCAAACAATGTAAAAATATACTTGTTATTCGACATAATCTACACATATCAGAGCAAAGCATTGATTATAATAAAAAGGTCGAGAAAGACAAAGTATTTTGTATATTTTGAAAAATGTGGTTAGAACTTTAAGAAATCAGTGTTACTGGAAACTGATTTTGTGAAAAATTTGCAATAGTAGTAATATATAACATAAATGTATATGAAAATAGTTAACTAATTTATTATTTGTTGAAGCTTCCTATATTTAAATATAATTTCATATTTCTTTACCAAATGATACATTGGTTTTCTGCTTTTCTCTATTGCTCTATTGATTTTCTCAGCTTTCATAAAATATCCTAATTAATATTGTCAGTTCTAATATCACTTAAATCTGTTCAATCGGTTTCTCACTAAACTGCCCATACCAAGCAAAATTAAATACACTATTACCCTACAAGAAATGGAAAATGGGACAGTTAAAAACAAACCTAGAATTCGTAAATGAGCAAGGTTGGAAAGGTTTTCAAAACTTGGAAGATTTTCTTAGCCTTTTTCAAGAAGTTAGGAATAACTTCCAAATTATTACATTTTTTGTCAAATACACCTTATCGTTAATAACTCGTGATCTATTAGGGAAAGTATGATGTGGATGTTTTTGATGTATCGAAAATTTTACCAAAATTGTTACTAATTTGTATGTAAGAGAGTTATTTTTGAATTCAATGTCCTGAAGGTATCGTATATTTTTAAAGTTGTATTTTGGCTTCATGGTTTTTTATTCCCTCGGCCTCTTTGCAGTTCGAGTTTGAGTGAATGAATTAAATGGGAAGATTATGTATGTAGTCATCGCCACTGGGGTCAGGGCTCTAATGACCATGCCGTTGATGAGCCCTAAAGCCCCACCAAAAATCCTCTGGGGTCCTCGACTGTAAGAACTTTGCCCGCTTTCTCTGCCTGCGACACAAATATTTATTACCCAGACTTCATTTCCCGTTGTTCTAGTCTCATTTTCGTGATATTTTCTATTGCGATGGGTTGGGTCCACATTTCTGGAATATAGACTGAATTCAATGAAAATCCAGGCAACAGTTTTGCCAAGAGATGAACTCGGAAATAAAGAAAGTGTTTCGTTAGTTCTGCGGTATGGTTTGAAAGAGAAAGGACAGTATTTTCACGGTGTAGTTGTGCTTTCAAAATATAGGGGAGTGATGAAAAAGTCATCGTGGGGTAATGATCCGCATTGAAATTGTGAGATTGTAGTGACGGTGTCTTCCATTGTCAATATATGGTGCTCACGTGCAGTGACACCTCAGATGTTGGCTGGAATGTTTAAATTTGTAATAAGATGTATGTTGTGGTAATTATATTATTACATTTGAAATATCATTTATACTATACTTTCACTGACGATGACGAGAGCTTTTTAATGATTAGTTGTATCCCGAATGTCTACTCTTGCGAGTAATGTATTCTCGTTAACAAAAATTCTTTACTCCGACAAAAACGTCTGTTTCCAAAAACTCCGTCTCTACGTTTCTTGTTCGTCAGCAGTGAAAATATGAAACTAATAAATAAAAAACCAATCCTACACAGAAAATTTGGAACATAAACCTTTTCATCCTTCGACAATATTCTCGAATTTTGCCATAAAATCTTTTTTCGATGCTAGTATAGAAGTGGTATTTTTTCAACGAGATCCTAATGAACAACGTTAATTAATCGATGAACGTTCTCAGTAATTTTCTAATGTCAGGGTGATGAACGATGGAGAGAAAATATATTTATAGTTTTGTCGGATACAGTTTTGCACCTGATTCAGAGGGATACTGTTGAATAGTAGATTAGTGGCGTGCTTAGGGTCATAAGCTGCAAAGATTGAAAGAAATCTTCAAACGTTAAAGTATTCGGGACTTGGAGGGCTATGCAATTCCTCTCAAGCGACGGAAGTGCGAGAGGAACCGAAATTAAAATTTTAGGATTTAAAATTCAATTTCAAACTCTTATATTATATATTTTGTTGCTTTCATCGTAAACTTTTACGAGTGATCAAACTAAGTTTAAACAAAATTCAGGTGTATCTCGGGTGCTAGAACAGAAACTGCAGCGTATGAGTTCACACCCTGACGACTTCTATGATCAGTTCTGTTGAATTCTTCATGAAGAATGAAGACGCAAGAAAGGAAAAAAAAAGAATAGAATACTGCCGTTATCATAGTTAACGTCGGGTCTCTGTGTCTCACATTTGGCTTTCCCTTATGCACCGCACCCGACCTGGGGTTCGGTGATCCGAATGGTCTCCAGGCGCTGGACGCGATATGCCGGGAAGCTGCGTGGCCTCGAGCGCGAATTCCAATGCAGCGGTGATGACGAAGAGGGGGGAGGAGAGGAGGAAGGATCCACGAAGAGGTGATCTCGCAGGCAGAGAAACCAAGAGTGATTCTGTGGGTGCAGTGGCGGACGAGGGACCTGTCAAGACGGAATTGCGAAGCTGCGCCACCAGGTTGCCTGCTGGAAGGATGAGGGGGAGAAGGTCGGCGACAGCGCAGACGATGACGGCGACCGCGCCTTTCACCGATGACGTGCATTGTGCGATTCGGAGCCTAAGGGGCGGGGGTGGGGAGCGCGACGTGCAGAGGCGCCGCGCCACCCACGTCGGTCGTGCAAGATGCCTTCCATCTCGAACCTCTTGCGCCGGATGTCGGCGACGACAGGAGTCGCGGCGGCGTTCGCGGTCGGAGGACAGAAACGCGAACGGCGACTGCAAATGCAGAGGACGACTTCCAGAAGTGATCTTAGAAACTTGTCCATACTTTCTCAAATGATTTGACTTGCTATACTATTTTCCTAAGTAATAACCCATTCCATTGAACTCTTCTCTGAACGTAAACTTATAAAAACTACACTGCATAAACGACACACAGATTTATATCAACGGTAGCCAACCGGTGGTCCATGAGAAAATTTTGGAGACGCGTAGAAAAATCTGGACATTATATTCAATTTTCGATTTGTGTTGAAGAAACTAGTGTCCTGTGGCATAAAAAGTAGATTTAAAATTTTTAAACAATATTGTAAGATCAGAAATCGAATGGAAAAATACAAAATATTTCTCTGACGTCATTGATGTCGAATCAGGTATAGAACAAAATGCATATCATTGACGAGGTACACATAGCAACCTCTTACGATATTACCACATCAACTGAGTAAATATTTGTAATGAATTTAGGAGTTGGTGAGATCCAAAAGGTGAAACTGATTATTAACATCTTTTATTTGAGACATAATTATAGGTTAAAGTTGTCTCTATAAGGTAATATTTTAAATTATACTGAATATTAATATTAAGTGGGATTCATGTGGAAACTTTATGGGTATTGGACGCTGCTTACCACTAAAATTTAGAATTATATTTTTCCCACCAAATATTTTTTCGCATTAAATATAGTTGGACCGGTAGAACGTTTCTAAAAATTAGAGTACTTAATTTTTGGGTTTCAGAAGTTATTAATAATTTGTTTACTCACAAAAGCCTGAATTCAAATTTTCATATTAAAATTCAATATTCTAATTCATCATTTATTTCCATAAGAAGGAAGTAAGAATCTTGGAGTTGTAAGGTGAAGGTACAGTTTTGAAAAAGAGACGATGGTTACCGACGTACCTTGTAACTAAAAAATGAGGAAACAATACCTGAAATACGAGGCAATACCTCTCTTCTGTCTCAATCACATGAAACCTATTTTTCTCTGTATGGAAACTTTGTGAATCGGAATGAAAAAGGAACCGCGTTTAGTAATAGGAATTTATCTTCTTTGAACATCATTCGAGATACGTCAGAAACGAATTTTTTTTTTCTCGTGTGAAGTAGTACAGATTTTCCCCCCAGAATTTTGAATTGATATATTCACTTGTGAAACAAGGTCATTATAGTGGTAACAAAGTGGAAACTACCATGTTTAACGGTTGAGTTCGTTAATTGTCATTTGTATTGAAGTATTATGACTTACTGCGCATTACTTAAATGTACAGGGATACTTCTTTGTCTTTTCATATTTTCCTTATTCCTGGTAGGCTAGGCTTGAGTCATCATATTATTTGAGTTGGTCCGTATAATAATAACGGCGGCAATTAATAATGAATTTCATACTCCCCAGCGTCGCTTTTCATTACCCTCGTGTGTAGATAAACTCAAAGAATATGCAGGAAATTCCTTCTCCATGGGGAACTTCCTAACGAAACGAATATTCGATCCGCTGTAGGTTTTGAAAGCGTGGTGAAACGGGAAAGTTTGTTGTGCAAACAAACCAGTGAAGTTTGCTAGGAATGTCCGATGCGCCGTATCAGCAAAGGTCTTTCGCCACCATCCTCACCTATTTTCGTCGAGGAGAAGACCAACGGATGCCGAAGTTCTGTCGTGGTCATGAACCGCGCGGAAACACAATATAGGAGAGTTGAATAGACAAGGAACACGAAAGCATGTTCATGTGTTTCCGCAAGCAGAAAGGAGCCAATGTAAGGTCGCATTTTCCCGCCTCGAAATTTGTATATGCGAGTTGGGAATGAAGGGGAGGAGTGAAGGGGTAGCATCGCAGAAGGGCGATATCAGGGGAAGAAGGGGAACAGTGACTGTTGACAGAATACGTTCAACAGTACGATGAGAACTCTTTTCAGGAAATTACTTAGGACATATTTGAAAAATTACTAACCCTAAGTATTCGAGTTCATCGCATTGATATATTTGAACGAGATCGTTGGGATAAGTGCTTAAAACAAATGTTAATATATCAAAGATCGTGGGTTCGAGAGCTGCATAAGGTACGATTTCAAGGAAAACGTAACTATTCATCGCTGATTGTATATCTCTTAAACACTCGTCCGGACCGGCGCCGCGAGGTGCGGGGTCATATTGTCGGAAAGGGCCCAACAATCCACCTAAGGAAATAACTTACATTCTTGTTGTCCTAAGGACACAGCAACATGCATTGGAATGTTTTTTACAACTCTACAGGTTATGTGAGTAAAATAAAAATTGGAATGTGCTGTATTGGTATTTGACAAGTCGACAGTGTATTACCTCTGTGTCACCCCCCGCCCCCACCACAAGGAGTCGCGTCAGCAAGGTCATGGAGTAATGAAAAATTGCCTGCAATTCTAGACGCGTATTATCGCACACGTTGAACCTAACAAAATATGGGGAAAACAAAAGAATATATATGTTTACAAGGATGCCACTAAGCAGGAAGACTCTTGACTCAATGGTCACACCTGAATGGAAATGTCTCTTCTGTAGAATATTTTTATTTTGTCATCTTTAAACGAAAGTGTCATGCAGCTATGCATAAAAATTAGATATAAATTATCAAGCAATTTAAATTTGTATGGATAATGTTTACATTGTATCATCTTTACAAGCCATTAGAGAGTCTGGAACATGAGGCGACTTTCCAGCCTGGAAAACTATCCGTTCAGAACCACATATCCTATACTAATCACGGACATTCAGTTTAAAGCAAAATGCTACGAAGTGCTTTCTGGTGTAAATTTTAAACAGGTTATTTTAATTAAATTCAAAATTTTCACATACTTTCCTTTCGTCTTACAGCAGGTCAAAGTAAACCGAAAATAATATTTCAGTATCACCGTGACAGACGGAGGTGAAATCCGAATCATTTCTTCCAATCTGAGAGTGACTAAATTTTTTCCCATTATCTCTAAATTATTCTATTTATTTACTAGAAGACAGAAGTGTAGCTTGATTTTCAGATTTATGTATAGTGAATAAATAGTTCTAGAGATAAGAAAAAAAGAAAAAAGCACATTATAACATCCACAGATTGGAAGAAATGGTTTCATAAATTTTCCTTCTGAAACATTGTAATTGACCAATGTAATAACTTATTTGCAATGTTACTTCAGACCAATGTAATAACTTCGTATGAATGAAGAGAAGGCAACTTCTTTTGAACACAATGATTATTTACAAGTATTCTGCGGAATGGACGGTACGATATTGGTTATTTAAATAACCTAAGAACGTAATACATTCCAGAAGATGACAATTTTTCTTCTGAAAGGGGAATAGCGAGTGGATCTACTGTTTCTTCCAAAGCACGTTTCCGAGGAGGATGACTCATGAATTGTGAGAGATGGGAAGGAGGGATGTGTTGCAATGAATGACAGGGAAAATGGAAATGCCTCTTGAAATTTTTTTATCTTCCACGACAAAATCCGAGTGGATCTACAAGGGTTAGAGCCATTTGTGTTTTGTCGAGGACTGGTACCACTAAACTAAAGGCATTATAAAATGTATCATTGCAGTTTTCTGTTAAGAAACGTATGATATACATTTGTGCTATATATATATTTGAATTTCCTCCTTTCTGGGTCTCAGTAATTTTCTCTTTTGAGCTAAAGGAGAAATTTAAGATCGCTCACAATTTTAATAGTTCCACATCGCAGCACCTAACAAACTCGCAGCGAAAAGAATATACGCCCAGTAACTCCTCTGCTGGGAAACATTGTACTGTTACTTGGTATTTTTACTACAATACATTCATGAAAATGGAGAAAATTTGTGAAATAAATAATTTTCTTTAATCAAGTAAAATAAAAATAAAAACTAGAAAATAATATTTTTGTTGTGAAGGGTTGATTGGACGGGGGCATTAAATAAAAGTTTTTGCAAATGGACTTACGCTTAAAGTTTTTAGCGTAAAACAATTAAAAAACTATACGACCTTTGGAAATTTTTATTAGTAATAATATTCTTATCTGCAGGGCCGTAGAAAAAAAATTAAAATACCATATTTTAACTATTTTTAGCAATTGAAAGAGAACTGATCACAGGTCCAAATGGAACATCACTAACTAGCAAGAATACAGACTGTTAAGAAAAATTTCGCTGAAATGCAACCATTTTACTATTCTAACTTCCTCAAAATGTGACTAATCATGGAACTGGATTGTTTGCACAACGCTCTGTTCACTGTTGTAGCCATCGACAACCAGACACTGAGTTCACGCATTTGTGTGGCTTTAATGTCATCTGTCTAGTAGATTTTTGTTTGAAATTATAAATAATCTCTAAATTTAGACTACTTGAAAATTACTTGAAAATATTATAAGGGTGCGAAACTTACAGTATGCTTTTTAATTGACATTATTAAAAATTATTGCTATATAAGTGAATAAGGAAATATGCTCCTTTTTTGAAAAGACACCAGTTTTATGTTGAAATAAATTGTAGGAAGCTTTATTCGTATCATCTACGGTCTGCATTCCGTTCAGGACTACGTTTCCTCTGAGTCCACTCGAGAAATTAAATGCTGACAAGGTATGGAAAAGACGTTAAATTAAACGAATTAGGCTCTGCAATTGTACATGCCTTTATCTCGGAAGCGACTATTTGTTTGTATGCAAAGCATGTTATACTCTTTAAATTATCGATGAAGATATGCAGCCATATTTTTATACAAATAAATTGACAATATTGACTTAATCGAATCATTTATTGTTTGGCTCAGCATTCTGTTTCATGAGTAAAGGGCTATTCAGTTCGATTTGTTTTGAAACTCCAGAGCTAGGATATCTGCGTATGTTTGCAGTCATTTCAACGCGACCATTTAGATAAACATCCGAGTACGGGATATCCATTCATTGTAGGATTAACATAATGAGTGTAATTCCACATGCTTCGTATTCACTTCATTTATTCGAAATTAACTTCTATCCACTGTGATGAGAAACCATAAAGGTTTGCGTCATATACTCTAGCCTTTTTAGTTTCGGTATACGATGAATAACATCAAAATTCATAAAAGTTGTTTGAAAATGTATTTGGCAATGAACTCTTCTACACAAGAGAAAGAATGGTTATTTGGTTATTTCACTACGAGAATGAAATAGAGTTCTTCAATAAACTTGAGTGAAAACTATGATTGAGCAGTGGACTTTCCGACTAAATGTACCTTTATGATGATCTCTTTTTGTGTAGTCTGAAATCATATTTATTTGATTGCAGTGATCTCTGGAAAATAGAGGAGTATATAGAAACATTCCAATACAATCCCTTTGGTGGCATCATATGCTTCCGTGGACGGTGAATAATAACTCGGCTGCCCGGGTTGCACCGCTCTTCGGAAATGAGTGCGACATTTTGGCCATCGTGCGGTGGCATCCTGAAACTGTTTAGATTGTTATTTTCAATGGGACTCCTATGAAAATTGCTGATTTAGAACAACCGAATCGTTGCTCTTTTTTCAAAGACATAACGTCTCCTGGGAACCCAGATATTGTTAAAACATTCCTTAGCTTTCAATGAAATTGAACCTTTGTAATTTGCACTTTTTTTATGTGAATGTGATGAATCATCGAGTGAAAGCTCAGAGAAAAAATGATGACGTAAGTTGCTGATAAAGAAAGGGATCGGAATAAAAATTCATGCTGCTAATGATGAAAATAAAGTAACTGAAGAAACTCATCTGGTCATTTGCACCCACTTTTTGTTTAATATTTTCATGAATGAAACTTTTAGAGTGATGAGTATACTTGAAAATAAACTGTCGTGGGCATAGTTTTTTAAGATCAGCAGAGATCCTGTAACTTCTAATTTTTTATTGCAATACACTAATTTTGGAGGTAAAAAAATGTGTCGATCTGATGTTTTATAAGTAGACGCCATAATTCTGAATCTATCACATCTTGTCACCATTGTCAAGAACAAAACGTGGGAATGTAATCCAAGGAAGAGAATTCAGTATTTTAAGTAGCATTTAAAATTTCGTCTCGATTCCCCCTAATCTTGAGCATTATCTACCAAAATATTACAAAAATAAATAATCATCTACTTTAAAAGGAATATTTATTACGCTAGTCAGATATGTTGCGGGGAGCTTCTCCCTTAATGAATGTTCTNTTTTTTTTTTTTTTTTTTTTTGGTTGGGGATTTAGGGCTCGTCAACATCGAGGTTTTCGTTCCTGGTTTGGCTACTTCATATATCTTTCCGTTCTTCCTTGTTCTGTGGAATGCGGACGATGGAGGCAAGATCCCCGTAACATATTTGAGAAGAGGAATAAATATTTCTTTGAAATTTTGTATTTGTGGTTTTATGATATCATCGGTGTTATGGATACCCAAGAGGTTGGTGCCACAAATGTTACAAAGTAAAAGTTAATGAGTTTTAAAATTCCCGTTAAAATCCATATAACGATGCGAATAGACCAACACAAAAAAAACTAGAAAATCGAACAGTAAATTTAGATCTCCTTCATACTATTAAATAAGGAAATAAAAAGGTAATAGGAAATAAGGACCGAATAATGACAGGATACGATATTTTGTGAGATTATTGTAGTTGACAGGAATAAATTGGAGGGGATGGTCCCCCTTTTCCATCTGATCAATCGACTTCAATCTATTTTTTTCAAACAAAGAATTATTGCGGATCATAATAAATATTCAATTACATATATGGAGGATAAACAAAAGAGAAAATAAATGCTACTACCGTTACAAAAGAGAGATAAAGGGAGTGTAGGGATGAGGTGAAGTTGGGTTTGAGTTTTCAATCGACAAACACAACATATCAATTGTGAAATACTCTCAAAACTATCGCCCATAAGTTCGACTCAGACACATTTCAAATGTGTTTCAATTTAAGCTGTCAAGTCGTTTCAGTCATTTTTACGTATTGACAATCTTACCACTTCTGTTTTGATTAAATCTTTACAATGTAGTCGTATGGAATAGCGATGCATTGGAAAGAGAGGAAGGGTTAGCCTGTTAATGCATTTCTCCCAGTAGCAGTATGGGTCGATCGGAGCCAAACAAATCATGGCAGTTCGGCCTTTCCCATTTCCGAAGCTGTCCAGCAACCAACAGTATTTCTATCAGACGACACGTAGCAGTGAAAGCCTTTTACATTTAGGATGCTTTATTTTTTCTATTTTTAGTCTCTTGAGTGAGCCATGACATATTTGTTCAGCAATTCAAAAGATAGCGCACGTATTGTTTACACGCTTTAGACACGCGGAATTACGTTCGGTTAACTTTTATCTCCAAACCTTTTTAATATGCTTTTTAAATATTCATTTTTTAGTAACCTCTATTTTCTAAAGGATGATTCCCGTTTTAGAAGGAAAAGAATGTGAAATATATTGAGTCGTCTTTTGTATTGCAAGTTATCAGCTGATCTATTTCCCACTGAGCCAATCTGACTTTGTCATTGAGAATAGATGAATCTCATTTGATAGAAGGTATACAAAATTGTATAATAACATTTTGAAAGTATACATTATTGCCGTACGTTTGTTATAAAACATAAAAATATGATTTTCGAAGATAATGGTGTCAACATGAACATCATTATCTCACCCTCAATATTGAATGGTAGCTCAAAAAAGAAACTGCATTGCAGGAAGTTTTTTCTGGAAGAGTTAAAAAAAATGTGTAGAATTTAGTCCGAAAAACATACATGAAACAAAAATATTAGTTATTTTTTAAAAAGAATATTACAAATTTAATTCATATGGAACAACAAAACTATACTTAACGGAGATACTGCATTTAGTGACGAAATTGTGGAAGAGAGATTTTCCGGGGAACACATGGTACCTCACTTTTATCTTGAGAAGGTACACAAGAGCTAAAAGTCTCATCTAATTCAGCCGAGCAGGATTTGTACCCGCGCTCTACCGCTCACTGGTATCTTGGAAGCAAAGACGCTACTACTAGACCACCGCCGTCTATTTAGTACTGGAAATAAAAAAAATACTATATCCATAAAAAAAATATTTACCACGGGAAAATATCTCGGGCACGGGGTCTGCAATGGCGTTGCCGGCCTCGAAGTGCCTAGGGGTTCCTGAATAAATCTCCGCTTGAGTCCTAAATGCGGCACTGCGATTAAAAGATTCATTCTTAGGTCCTCCTTACAATGATAAACGTGTATCTAATAACAATTGTTTACAGGCAGCTTTTCTTTATTTTTCTCAAATTCACCATTGAAAATACTAATGCGTCAATTACTGAAAAAAATATTGTTTTCCCCGCAAATTCGTTCTTAATTGAAATATTTTTTGCCACACCTTTTAAACGATAGGACGTTTTTATTACGATTAATCAAAATATGTGTCCAGTTTTTGATGGTCTTCGCGGCAGGTATTCACACAAGTGAAAACATATTTCGGGCTTCACCTCGTCGTTCGGATATACTTCTAATGTTTCTCCTGTAGTCTTCAGACATCTTCAGTGTCTTCAGTTACGACAATCAAACTGGTCCGTATTGCACAGCACCTGGACAATATCTGTCTGCTGATTTGAAGATGTCTGGAGGTTGTAGGAGACACGTCGGTATTACATCTGGACGACGCGGACCCAGAAATATTTCACTAACATTTCACTTTGTCCCGTTATTCATAATATTGAACTCATCAACTGTCTCAAATCATGCATCCTCGTTACGCATATTGAATAGAAGGCTGTTATTATCGTAATAATCGATTCAAAGTCCGTAATCAAAAGTAGTGAACATGGACATGTAGATGAAGGTAGTAAAAATGATAAAGTGTAAGCATTTATATTCTGTAGTGAGTGGTGGCAAAGGTATCGTTTTGAGGGTAACATTTCGAGCAGGGAATGCCACAGAAAGAGAGAGTGAGTTTGGGGAATGTTTGCTGAAGTGAGAGGGTGAAATGAATAGTTGTCATTGATTTGGCTTGGATCGTTTTGTTTGCGCCGGAATTAATTTTTGATTTTATTGTATACGAAACGTTTTAATTAGTTATTCGAAGGTTTCAAACGAATATTAATGACTCTGGTCCATCGACGGAACTTCTACCATTATCTGTGGCTAAAATTTTACACAGTCAACGGGGATAACACGTCGCTATAATGATTTAGTTCGTTAACCGTCTGCGCCCATTGGGACCGCTGATGGATAAGCGTATATTAGTTGCACGCGATGACTTTAAAAGCGGGGAGAACGAACATGTTCAGAGAATGATGATGAATGAAATATCAGGAAAAGAATAAATATATGTTCAGATGAAACTATGGATTGGTATCGATACTCTAATCCTTACATTATGAACGATAATATTTGAAGGAAATAATAGTAATTTTATAACAAAAAGATATCTTCGAGGATTGGTCAACAATAAAAAAAAAGGATTCTTTCTTTTACAACGCCAACGTTTCGGCAATTTATTTTTCCTTAATCAGGGGTACAAAGAACATAAACAATTTACATTATTTATACACTTTGAAAAATCGTATTAACACAAACAATATATCGATGAATACTCCCTATCATACTATGAAAACTGTTACAAGCCAATACCCAAAACATCTTATTATACAAAATCACACCATCATCAAAACATTGAGAAAACTGATACAAAAAATGTTGTATATCAGGTAGATATCTTTTTGCTATTTAATATATTGGTGAAGATCAACATCAATAATAATTTTTTTGCTTATTCGCTTAATATTACATTTTGCTCTTTACCTAAGTCAATAAATATTACATCGTTTTTGTTGTTCTTGTAAACACTCACTTAATTGTTTATGTCAACGAGCTATTTGAATTTTACAAGAGGTTCTAAGTCAGAAACTTTTCTTTTTTTGCGAATTACGTTTCCCTTAACAATGCTAATACTTCGGTAATCAGTCTAAGTACCTCCTGTTGTNTAATCAGTCTAAGTGCCTCCTGTTGATAGTTAAATTGTTATGACGGTCAAATGGTACCGTGGTTGTATGTATCGCCGCAATGCTAACATGTACTGTGCAATAACAGTCGGAGAAATTGGTATTATTATTGTTACTTTTTTTCAATACTTTTTCGGAACGCCGGGCAAAATGATGTTATCAGGCATGGCAAATACACTATTTTGGGTGCTATCTGTGGCTTTGGAGCGGTTTCTCTTTTTAGAAATCACAAGACATTGCTAACATTATACGAATATTAATTATTTGGCACTAGCATTAGTTTCTGCAGAACACCTTAACTTTGGATAAAATTTTATTTTATAAGAACCATTTGTTGCAACATAAAAAAGCAATCTATGATGGTTTTTACACAATTTATCATAATCAATTGTGGCGTTTTATTAGTTTTTTGTCTCATGTAAAAACTATTTTGGCATTTAGAACATTTTCCATTTATATATCTCAATTGTTCCTTGATGTTTGGATTACCTGGCAATAGGAGATCCTTTTATGTGTTTTTTACACTTTTAAAATGAGACGATGAAATTTTTTTTTTTTGTGAAGTGCAAATTAATCTTTTTTCTATTTAACATCAGTATGTTTAATGATCTTCTGTGGCTATGCAGCCTGTGGCGTATCTTCACTGTGACACGCAAAATGGTACGATTTGGTGCACAGCCCACTCTCACATCAACTTAGCATTTCGATGTTACAATATATTTAGCGAATGGATATCAAACAGGTATTAAATAATTGCTCTGTATGTTCAATATCGAAATAAGCACGGACAGGGTTTCATATTTTTAATCCGTTGGCTATTTATTGATTATTCATATTATTTAAAATACGAACCACCGAAAAGGGATTGTGTCACTGAAACGTCATGAAGTAACTTGTTGTTTAGTCGTGTGACTTGAGCACAGTAAAATATTTACTATGTGTAGCATATTAACATTTCATGCAACTGAACCGGCAAAGGAATGAGGGATAAAATATTGTATGAAGATTTGTGACTGTTTTACCTAAATTGATAAGTAAATATATAAGCACATGCCAGTATTGCATCTTCGTGATTGAGGGGAAAAACTTCAATCATGATGTGGAATTAAGGTAGAAATGGCGATTATTGAGTTCTAGATCACGATTTAATGAGGAGAAACCACTGTGACAGTAAACACCTCCTAGAAAAGCGTCCAACTCTCGACTGCGTAACAGAAGCGAGATACCTCCCTAAGAGAGATTTTATCTTGGGACATTCTTACACTAGAATGGGATATGACTGCTTCAAAACACAGATGCTGATGAATTATACCAACAAGCATGAAATATTTCACAGCTAGTAGCGGGAGCGGGCAACGTTTACATGTGAGATAATGAGAGTACAAATGATATGTGAGATCAATGAGGTTAATTATCAATGTCCCGTGAGTGTAGAGCGGGCAGTTTTTTAGGATTCTATTCTCTGCAGACCCTTTCCTCAACAAACATGTATGATATCGTGAGGATAAATATAGGTATTAAATCCGTTAAGAAAGTCTTTCTTCTCAATCTTTTCGGCTTTAGATAACACTGAAATTGCTAAATATAAAAAATGCCTCTTTTTATTCTACGTTAGTTCCGTGAAATGATGTTCCAGATCTCTATATAAAGACGAACTTTGATATTGAAGTCATTTTTATCTTGTTTCAGAAGCAGATGATATGATTTTTTTATTAAATCTGTATTCTTTATTGTCACATGCTAGAAGACTACTGAAAGATTTATTTTATGTCACATAGTGTCAATCGAAGCCATATATTTATGCATGTATGAAGGTCTTTCGGATAAGAGGTATTTGCTTAAATGAGCAATGTATACATGGTACGTAATCTTAAGATGTTTTAATCAATCAAACAGGGTAGTTAATGAAACTTAAATAGCGAACCACATCATATGTTGTATATGTAATTACTCTGCGCGTTGCATCACCATTTCACGTCATAATCAGAATTATATCTTTGAAATAAAAAATATAAATTAAAAATTATAATCAAACACCATAATTAAATAAAGGAAATAATTACAAATGTAAAACATACACAACTAGAAACTTAAATACACACCACAATTTTCCAACATTCTAAATTATTCTCTCTACTCCAAACTACTTGCGTGTATTTTGGATGTGTAAATATATTCTGCGGTTTTTCTTCATTATAATTGTATTTACGTAATAATAAATAGTTTTTTTCAACTTTATTTATTTATTATTAATACCACTGATGTGAAAAACCGTCGAAACATGTATAATGAGAATCTAAAATCTAGTTATATTGTTGCCTTTCCTTAATTATGGAACCATATCACATGATATAAGTGTCTGCTAAGGTAACAATAAAGGTATGGATGAGAAAAAGTCCCATTCATACATCTTTAAAAAAATAAAACTATATCGTCAGAAAGAAATGTTGAACGGCATTTCGGGATGAAACTATATTTAATAAAATAAACTTTTTAGCCGGTGTTTTTTTCCCAATGTCCAGAACTAAGAGATGTACGTTCCATTGGTAAAAGAATGTTTCCAGATATTATTTAACGGATGTGAAATGAAAAATGAATTGAAAGGATAAAAACATGTTTCTCGTGGATTTGAAAATAAAAAGTTTTCTAGATTAAATAAATCTATTACTCGAAATTATTTTGTATTCTCCTCGGATTCTTTCCCAGAGAGAAGTTGTAGCAGTAGCTTGTGGGCCTAATTAATCGTAACTCCACTCCGAACAAAAGAGAAGAAATAAAATGCTTCTTAGAAAGACTCTTGTTCCCTCTGTCTCGTGAGATTGCTACAGAGACTGGGCGAGGCGCACTTCACACAAGAAGGCGACACTCAACGGTCAAGTAGACTTCCGAAAGACAAGTAGACTGCTGTTTCTGGAGATGTGTACATTCCTTGAATGTGAATGGAAAGGTTGTCCACTGTTCCATTTAATTCCCAGTTAATTTACCACATCACTAAGGACACGATACCGAATCAGAACGTATACCTACTACTAATTGGAATCGAAATAAAAAGTATCGAGTAAGTAAAAGTATCGAAAGCGAAGTATCGACCCCTTTTGCACATAGCTAGTATTACGCTTGAAACAGTTTCTAAGTCTTTATTATTATTCTTAGAAACTCTATCGGTTACGTTGTTATGAGAGAGAAATTATTGATAGATTTGATCATTTCACTCCAAAATTATTATTATAATATGTAAAATAAATTCTAAGAAATAAAATAAATAATATTCATAATGTTTTCTGTAAGATTGATGACATACCAAATTTTCCATTCTTCCAGTCACTATAAAACTAAAGCTGTCGCCCAGGCTTAGTTATCACACAACACAACAGTCACAACCCGTATAATATAATCCTCTGTGTAAGCTATAGCAATAAGCCATCCTAAAACACTTAGTAGTTTTCTGCAAGTTCAAACACAGACAATCTTGTATATTGTTTATTAACGGTTAACTACGACAGCATATAACGCTAGCGTAGCGACAGCGCACTGTATTGCATTAGACTAAAATCGATACTCGCAAATGAGAACAATGAAAATTTAAAATTTGGAACTTAATAATAATAATAATATTAAGAGTAATAATAATAATAATAATAATAAGAGTAATATTTATTTACTGCAATTGGGCAGATCTTACCCGGTGGCAGTATATAAGTAAATACAATACAAAACATACAAAAACACATACCACAGAGCACTAAAATAAAAATTGTTAAAGATATCATTAAACTATATGATTCAAATAATATTAAAGTTTAAATATAAAAAAAATTACCCCGAAACATCTAAATAATTTATTAAAAAGCTTATCGCACATTTTATTTCACTCGATTTACCCCTTTCGTGCACTTCACTTCACATTTTCCTTCCCACCTTTTCTAAATCACCTATATCCCCCGTATCACTTCACTTCACTACCCACTATCACTCCACTAGCTTCCCATCTGCACTAACGTACCCAATCTTCCCGAACTTGCCTAATCATTTTAATTTGTCTGCTTCCCTTTTCTTAGAGCGTTTTTGAATTTAAGAGAGGTTGCTGAACCCGATAGCGCTCCCACGACATCCGCAGGCAAATTGTTCCAGTCCCTGTTTGATATATTGAGAAACGAGTATTTTCCTACGTCGGTTTTTTGTTTCCTTTCACGAATTTTGAAAAAGTGATCTTGTCTACCCAATCTAGTCGGTTTTTCTAAACGCTCTTTGACATCCCGCCACGCTGGTTCGTTTTGAAGTGTACTGAACAAACATCCCAGTCGGACTCTTTTTCTACGAATTTGGAGAGGTTCTATTTTTATGTAATTATTCGCATTATTAGCAAATGTTTATGAATATAATACCTTTTTCTAATTGTTTTTCTAATTATTTAATTTGATATTTTCTATAAGGATCCCATCCTGCCGATGCATATTTCAGTATAGGCCTAACAAGGGTTGTGTATGCTAACTCGGATTACTGCCTATCTTTGAAATTCGTTTAATGAAACTTACAGATTTCCATGCTTTTTGTGCAACACTGTTAACCTGATCATACCACTCTAAGTTATTCTTAAACATGATACCCAAATATTTGCTTGAATTTACTTCCAGTATTGGATATGAACTGATTTCATAGGACCAATTTTGCCTTAAGCGGTTACGAGTGAAACTTATAGCTTTACTCTTCTCTGAATTTATTTTCATTTGATTTATAGTTACCCATTTGTTGATTTCATCATGGTCTCGTTGCAATGTTATCCTGTCTTCCGGGCTGTTTATTGTTCGGTAAATTATAGTCATCGGGGAATAATCTAATATTTGAACTTATTTTCTCAGACAGGTCTTTGATAAATGCTATAAATAGTAAAGGTCCGAGAACGCTGCCTTGTGCCACTCCTGATGTGACATCTACATCTTCCGATAATATTTCCGCAACCCTAACCCTTTGCTTCCGATTATATAAAAATTCACGGATCCACTCTACCACTCTTCTATCTATGCCAGTATTTGATATTTTCTGAATTAATAAATTATAAGGTACTAAATCAAACGCTCTTGAAAAATCTATGACGACTGCATCTATGCTCTGTCCCTTGTGTATCGTGTCTGCGATGTCCTGACATAAAGATACTATTTGCCTTTCGCACGAGTACCCCGGTCGGAACCCATGTTGTTTGTCATGTAATTGCGCCGTTTTACTCCACTCTCTTAAATAATTTGCTATTAAATTTTCCATTGTCTTACACAACCGATGTTAAGCTCACTGGTCTGTAATTTTACACTTGATAAGTTTCTTAGAAAAAGGTGAAGCCAAACCTTACGCATTCCAAAATTTGAATGTGTAGGTCCCCCCTCAAAAAACACTGAAAAGAAAATCGACTACAAAATTTCAGCGCAGATAATTTTTGAATAATTATTTCTATGCTCAATATTGATAAAAAATTTGAAGAATTACTTTTTTAGGATTAAAAACGAATTTATATTTCTATTAAATTAAATATTTTTAAAAGGACCACAACTTTTTCAATTATAGTGTCCTTGTTAATGTACTAAAAGATTTTGATTTATTAAAATATTTAACTGATT
The DNA here is from genome assembly GCA_002313205.1 of Laupala kohalensis. Lineage (NCBI taxonomy): Eukaryota > Metazoa > Arthropoda > Insecta > Orthoptera > Trigonidiidae > Laupala > Laupala kohalensis. The sequence continues at coordinate 314,251 of NNCF01132544.1, read as the reverse complement.
AATTGTATGTATCCTTGTATGCCGTTTTTATCCGTTTTTGGGAGGAAATGCAACATTATACCGCGCCACTAGAACAGACAGCTTGTTTGTATTCTGTTATAGTCTTTGACATCGGCCACTAGTGTACCTACTATTTCTGTGAACAGTCAATAGCTTTTAAAAACTTAACTGGCGGCTTTCATACGTAGCGCTCACAATTTGTATGATTCTTCTTTCTCTCTTCTATGTTTCTTCTGTTGTGATTCATTTTGTCTTCATGTTTCGTTTCTTGTGACACGATACATGACACAAAATTCTCTTGTAAGTTTATGTTATAGAATAAAAGTATCAATATTCATAATACTATTATCGAATCAAAAGTATCGATATGAGCGAAAGAACTGATTCGAAATCGTATCCCTTGTCGAGAAAAATTCAAGAAATATACGTAGATTTATACATTCATATATATATATATATATA
>NNCF01132544.1:210185-313777 GCA_002313205.1 Laupala kohalensis | reverse complement strand
ATATATATATATATATATATATATATATATATATATATATATATATATATATATATATATATATATATATATATATATATAATATTCAATCATTATGCACACGATTGTTGCTGGTTTTAAAGAAGGGATAGAGTGATCTGATATACCATTCCACGATATTACTATGTGCACATTAGAGAATTGAACCCTAAAATTTTAACCATGAAACCTTTCGGCGGAGAATATTTCAATGAGTTTAAATAAAAGATATGCTATCATTGGGAACACTTACAATACAAGAAAATGTAAATTAAGTAGTACTTTTATCATGTAGTTGATTTTCCTCTCATGACGTGAAAATTCAAGACAAGTATCGTACGAAGTTTCCCAGTTGAGATACTATTTGTGGTTATGGTCTTTACCAATATTTTCACTTTTGGAATCTCTGAATGAATTGTGATCGTGTGCGAACTAAAGAAAACTCAGCTGTAAGCTCAACATACCAAAGTATAAAATATAATTTGTTAAAATAGTTCTTTTTCCAATGTAAGTGAATTGATATATCAATTGAAAATAATACTATTTCCTGCAAAAGTATTAAACCTGTAATGTAGTAATTTCGATACGTTTAGAATTGATATGGAGAAATAAAATATGTTTTATACGGAGAAATAAAATAAGAAATTTATTGAATTGACTGTAATGATGATGCTTTAAATAGCCTTGCCATAATATATTACAATATATTTATCCAGAACTGAAATAAATCGAGGGATTTCGATATGGAAATGCAAATGTATTATTATTTAATCACCTGATGAAATGGAGATCCGATGAGTTCTCCAGCTACGATTGGTCGACATTTAACTGCGACAATTCGACGAGTTAGTTGAGCTTGACCTTTGCACTCTCCTTTCAGGGAATATCTCCCACTGTTATCTGCTTGTAGGTTCGCTAACTTGCGTCTCTTGTGACCAATTTTGGAATTAGCGATGCCGTGTTCCTACCGGTGAGTTCGGCATTGGATTCAGACTATTAAAATTTATGCGAGAATAAGATGATCATAAACATGGATTTGATGATAAAAAATAAAGAAATATATTTCCTGTTGGGAAATATGTTTTAATAGCACGATTATAGACCCTAGCATCTCCACTTTACGTATTATCTTATATGTTTAAATGCACCTCGTATATTTGTAACGAATGGGTGTGAACTAAAGATTTTATTACCTCTGAACATTTATAAAGGTTGATAGAAGAATACTTATGACTTAGGGAATTCGGTGTTATGTTCATGGGTTATGCAAACTGCTTAAGTAGCAGAGAATTGGAACCAAAGAGCTCTCTGGAGTCACAAAGCTGGAATATTGAATACAACAAATGAGACTAGCGGGAACATAAACATAGATGAGATGCAGCGAAAGTACAAAGGGAGAATGATCAGATTTGCCAAGGCGAGAGATCAATGTATTTACTCATACGGATACATGGAATCAAACCGTACCCCGTCTGTCTGGCAGAAATTTTGGCCGTAATTCCAGAATAGATTTTCTTTACAATTTCCACCAATATAGTGTGTCTCAAAGTAAAATTTATGTTTATTATTTTAGGATGTTTTGTATATGTTAGTGTACCTATGACGATGGAAGTCGATGAAATCGAAAAAAAGTCAAACAGGTATCTTTGTGTACACTGTTAGTTAGAGATACGTGAAAAAATACCACAAAATGTTTGCTTCAAATAGTTCTACAAAACAGTCCATTATAAAAAAATATATCCACGAAGATTAATCGAAATATTAAAGTAACAAAAATAGAGGTGTAAAAATACTTCAAACAAAGAGTAATTTAGGTAGGAAATATGAATTGTTATCGCATTCTATATCTTCTTGATTTTGTTGATTGAAAGTAAGTGTGATGAAAACAATATTGGGATGAATTTTTTTAGGTACTAAAAGGGTTTTTCTGAACTCGTGAAACCGCCTCTGCGTTGTGGTGTGTAGAATTATTATAGTCGTGCCATTTGTGTCTACACTAGATTATACAGCAGAACTCTTATGATTAATAATCATGAATAGTCAACAACATCAATCTCCTATGAACCTTGTATCTGGATGGTGAGAGGACAAGTAGAAAAATTGAATACGATTGGCGAAATACGAGAGGAGGGAGAGGCATGTGCGTTGTAGCGAGTCCTAACCCAGTCTCTGTCTGAATCGTTGATGCGCCTGCTCCTGCCGGGGCAGTCACGGATTTTTGCGATTCGCCCAACGCCCTAAGCCGCTTTCTGGTCGCGGATTTAGCGGCGATGATACTCTTCAACGAACACGGCATTGAGGAGTCGCTCGGCGTGGGACACTCGAAGGGATCAGGTTGGCTTCCCAAGTCTGTATTAATACTTTTTGTACTGATGTTGATATTTTGGATGCACTTCCACGAAGCATTTCGCGAATTCGACGAAACGCTGGAATAGTTCATGGATGTATAGAAATATTATGGAATGGTATCCTTTTATAAATCTTATTACCTCTTAACTTTATCCTTGAGTACTTGGAATTACTGTAACAACCTGACAGAACCATTCTTACTCTATAGCATGAGCTTTATCTTTCTCAAGGAAATTTATTTGTATGCGTTGCCAAGATTGGGGGTAAAGTTAGCAAACATTCTAATCTCCCGTTGAAGTATTTACCGTTATTTCTAGATTTGTTTAGAAGAATATTGTGTAGAAATGCTACATAAATCTCGGTCACATAATGGGGGAATATACAACATGGAAAAGTGATGATATGCTATTATGTGTCTCGAACAGCTTACCAGGATGTGCACGGAAACAGCTAAGTAACTAAAATTCCACTTGAGATTTTATGTTACTCCATACGAGTTTCTGAAGTCTAGTTAAGTTTATTGGAATAATTATTAAGTTTTTATTTTAAATATAATTATTATTTATTTTAAATATATTTATTGTATAATTGTTTCAGGTTTCAATTCTACTCCCAATAAAGTTTAATTTCAGCTTAGATTTTTACGCTTTAGGACAATGAGCTTACTCAGCTAGTAACCCCTTTTGACAATAGCGGGCAGGACAAAACCGGCAAATACATATTTATATACTCTTCATAACTTCAGGTGATCTCTATAAAATATTTTAAAATTTAATACAGGTTTTTGAATACTGATTGAAATAATGATGGATCCAAATGATTAGCAATGTAATTTATTTTCGAAAATGAATTATTTTCATAAAAGAGACAATGTATTTCATCAAAATATTAAAAGTCCATATTTCTCTTATCGAGCAAGTAATTTCTGTTTTAAAATCTGGAATGGATAACGAAATATTCATAATTATATCCATTAATATTGAAGTTCTTGGCACTGTGGCATAGACTTTCGCTTTTTCCTGGACTCTATCCGCTCAGCAGGAGAGTGCTACGGGTTGCATACCAAACTGGCGAAGCTTAATGATTGCGAGTTCTAGGGTCATTAACGCATCGTCGTTTACTGCCACTGCAGCTCATTCTGTTAGCAGAAATGATTTACCCGTCGAGAACGAAGGGCTTTGATACAGTGATCGTCTAGTGTCAATTCCATCCCCACCTGAACCGGAAGGGTTAAGGGTTGAAGTGAGGGGAGAGTGTAAGAGCTAGTTTGGATAAAATAAAGGAGAACTGAGCAATGAACTAGGGTACACCTAGGGAATCCTCGTCTATCACACGTTATTTCTTACCCCATAACTTTGTAGAGGTGGGAGGGGATGGAGCTGGACACTTCCTCATTAAGACTGTGAAACCGAAATTTTTAAATGGAATGCATTGCCTACACATTTTCATACAAAATGAAATATAATTTTACACTCTTCAATCGACTTAAACGTAAGAAGCAAATTTTTAAAATGGGTTGAACTGTTTGAAGCTAAAAGTTTATCAGTAAATGATGGGAGAACACCTAAGCAGTGTAGTTTAGACTAACACACATCATTCTAAGAAGTTTTCGAACATCATATGGCAGTCAAATTCTTTGACAATTTCTATACTTGCTCAGCTTGAATAATGAGTTTCATATATGAGACGCATCTTCAATATTTTTAGTGAAATTATTTTAATATGTCAGGGAGAGATAAATATTTCTTCTTTAAGGTACCGGGGTTTAATGTAAAACAAGTGGGAAGATCACGGTCAAAAATATATTCGACAAATTCAGTTAGCAATTTGAAAATCTTAAACAATGAGCTTTATTCATGAGAAGGTAAAGTAAGAGTATATGAGGAGGTGTGATGTACACAAAATTAATGTCTATAATTACCCCAACGATATCTAACAAGTACTGTATTCTTTTAGTTTAAGTTGCAAGTATCATTTTCCATCATATTTCTAAGGTACTGGTTATTTATGTAACTAAGCATTATATCAAGATTTATACTTAAGAACATTCTGAAGTTTTAAAAATGGATTACAACTTCGTCTGTAATAGGAATTTAGTTTGAGACATTATTATTTATAATTAAATACTAAAAAACTAATTATGTGCTGAAATTATAGAAACTAATATTAACTCAGCTGGGAAGGTGTGAACTACTATTAAATGTTTGCAGGTAGAATGTCACTAAAATTATGATAAAATTATTTACGCAAAAACGTACGTACGCAGAAAGTACTCTAGAGCACACGAGAGGTCGTTTGTTGATGGTGAAGACCGAGTATAAAAGGAAAGAACAATGGGGAGTGGTGAGGAAGAACTAGGGAGGATGTAGTGGCATTGCTTGCGTGGCTAAAAGGCCCGTAGAGAGGGGAAGGCGCACTCGTGAGTTCATTTGCGCCAGACTCGGCCTCTGAAAGCGATGGATCTCGATTTCCAGGTATTTTGTACGCGCGCTCTGCAGCTTTTTGTTCCCGCGCTTCGGTGAGTCCGCGAAGCAACCACGGCTCGAGTCCACTGATTGGAGAGCTGAATGGGCTCCGATGAGGTTTAAGACTGATCTCAAAGCTTGTGATGCCGTGAAGGAATTCCACTGCATCTCACAATACAACATTTAAAATTTTAATCTTTAAAAGTAATAATATAGATTTCTCTGTTTGCTCTTAATGAGTGCGAATTGTTTACACCGTAAACGATGCTCTGACTTCAGATGCTGTCAGTGACAGAGAACTCTAATGAAATTTACATTGGTTAATGTCATTTTCTTTATTTGAGCGTTTGTGAACTACCTTGATTCAGGAGTGAGAAAAGAACTCTTGCTAAAATATTGTACTTCCAATACAATCTCTAAATTTGTTTTCAGTATTGACAAAATTGTTATAAAATTGGCTTCAAATACTGTTTCTGTTTGAAAGTTGTGTTACAATGGCATATAGAGAAGAGTATTTGCATCCCACCGTTTGTAAAGTGCATTCTAATTAAATGTAACTGGAGTGCACGTGTACCAATTTACAAAAATTATTTTAGGAATCATACGCTTCAACAATAAAATAATATTGGAATCATAATTTCAATAAACTTTTATGATAATGTTTATTGGGGTAAAGTATTTAGATGATGTGTCTATAAATCGGGGAAATCTCATTCTCCACCCGAATGCAGGCAATTTACTCTTTGTACACCCGAGAATGCTTGGTTTTATTTCGACAATATGGGAGTGACAAATATATTCTTTTAAATTCTTTGTAATTTATTTGAGGTGGAGTATCGTGGAGGTTGGAAACATCAAGTTGGTCGACTCATGATGTATCGGACAGGCGTTTGTCAAGAAGAGGTGATGGAAAGCCACGACTGGGAACCTCACCTTGGAACCACGTCGCCTCATGAAACGAGCAAAAGAAAGCTGGAAAGGAGAAGTCAGAGAACAAAACCTTTCCGGCTGGACAAAGAATTTCTTCTACCTACGCCAAAACTATTTCGCTTTACGCAAGGAAGAGTGGTAATTGCGGACGCGGAAACTGTCAGCAAAGATCACCTGGATTTTAAAAAGGGTTACCAACGTAGAGACTCCTCGAGGCAAAGAAATAATTTATGAATTAGTCAATTTATTAAAAACAAATGTATCGGTTTCCAATTTGGCTATTTTCACGATCACTGGACTAATCGCTTCATGAAGTGTCATGGTGTGAAATTTCATGGTGTGAAATTAGTTGCTTGTTAACGTATACATATACGGGTATACAACTTAAACTACGTTCGGATAGCGAGATCTTAACTGCTTGTTTATTGTTTTATGAAGTTTTGCTTACATACGCCATGCAAGTGATATTGAAAAATGAGAGTGTGTTGACTCATCCAGGTGACACGCGTCAACTTTGCAAGATTGGGAACCTCTGCATGCATTGGTGAGAAACATTACCTCTTCTTCAAATAATATAAAATGACATTGATTGTTGAAATTTTGGGACGATTAGTGTACTCTAATTGTTTACGATGCCCCAAGTTGTAAAGAATGCAAGTTTTTAAGTAACTTATGTTGATTAAGGTTAGTGCAGAACTTTTATAATCCTTCTCGTCAGATTCCAATAACTGACCAAATTGAAGATATCGTTCCTGCATAATTCGTGAAGTGTATTGTTTCTTGAACGGAAAACTGATATTGCGATACACAGTACCAGACAACGTTGGGTGTTCTGACGCTAAATTTTTACGAGCGACAACCCCCTCCCCACTTGGGTTGGCGAGATTGTGATACGAAAAATGAATTTTTGACAAATAACATGTATTTTCCTCTCATTTCATGCAGAAATCCCGTAATTTTTAGGTTACTAATATTGAAATATGATTTTGTATTTAATTTTTATAATCCATTCAATATTTATAACTATTCTCATATTATATGGAGGAAAACTCTGGTTTTATAACCTGCGAACTAAGATTTTCAAAAGATTAAAAATTGAAACAAAGGCGGGTAGTATCACGAAATAACACACCTTTTTGAGGTATACTATTCTCCAGAAATCGTAGCAATACATATGTAATAGTTTAGCGTGCATTAATTGGAAGAAAACCCTTCATCCAAGAAGGGTACCATTTATCACTTTTTGTAAACGACATAAAAATGTTAAATAGACTTAGTCGTTCTATGAGCCGTAAACGACTTTCTAATAAAATTGTGATTAGCAGTATTTACGCAAAATCCTAAAAATTAAGCAAGCAAAACTTTCCTCTATATAACACTAGTGTAATTATTCAGTGTCAGACAACACTTTACATGTGATTTATTGTCCTTCCCAAACGTGTTACCTTGGATGCTGTACCAAACAACAACTTCTATTTACTGTTGTGATGAGTAATGAACTTGAGAAACTGCATGATGAAGTTCTCATAGTATTTTCTCTCAAATGCTATGCATAGTGGTTGATGCTCTACTTGATCGTACGGAAATCTCATTACAGTAACAACGGTTTGATGAAACGTAATTTTCCTGCTTTGGTTTTACGTAGTTCCTACAAGAGGAAAGACTCTTTGCAAAAAATATACTAATATTGAAACTAATCTTAACTCATATTTAAACAACTATAATGAAACGTGTTGAAAAAATAATGGAGCTTCAGTATTTCTAGAACTCAATAAAAGGTAACCTCTCTTTATTGTGTCTGAGTTTCATTCTTCTGTACACATATTTCATCTTCAATATTGGTAGTTAAGTTTTACGAATACTTTAACATGGAAACAGTATATTAATGTGATTAGAAGATGGGCATCTATATTTAATTTTACTGTAATTGTACGTCAGAATTGAATAGTGGTAGTATCTGCTGTGTAATAGTGTCAATATTAAATCAATGCGAATTTTGATGTAACGGTACAATGTTGTTCGTTATATACTTAAATAATTCTATTTCGAAAAATAGATTCGTACTTAAGTGAAAAGGAGCATTGAAAAATGTTTAAATTGCACTGTTTTGTGAAAGAATCCAACAATGGTAATAATTCTGAGAGAACGTAGACTTAAATGAACTTTATGATAGAAGAACAGGTCCTACGACTTAAGCTATTTTTAGTAAAAAATGTGATTTAAAAACAAAACGTAACTCTAGTGCAGCTCATATTCTGTTTGTATACCACCAAAGAAGAATACAATTTGTAGTTCTTTCTATCTCATTTAGTAATTGTAAGGTAACATCACACATCGACCGCTTTTCTAATGCAAGTTCACATCCCGATGACCGTTTTAAACCAACCGAAAGCTATATAGATATGCGCTCTTAACTGCCTGGATCAGTCGCTTAATAAAAATTATATTTTATTTTGAGAATAGTTTCTTACGCGTTTTATCATCAGAATACAACAATAACTTGTTTTTTGTGTAATAACATTACAGGTAAATGGTGAGTATTCGTGGTATTTTGTTCATTATTAAACGATTCATAATTGTCACTCAAGATTCAGGATCGTCTGATTAAATTATTCTGAAATATATATAGTTCCCCCCAAAAAATATTTACAGGCAAATTCAACTGGACTGAGGGTTCTGATTCCACTATCTAGGAACATAATTATTATAGTTCTCACAAGAAGAGAATGACATTGAAAATTATGGCGTGTTGTAACTCAGGGATGAGTTCCAAGAAGAAAGCACCTTTTTAGCGGGAAAATATGCGAGAGAGAAAAAGTGGGGACGACTGACTCCGTAGAGCGTGAGCCTCAGTGGCTTAGCGTCGTCGCGTGGATTAAGCCCGAAAAATACATTTGCAAATGTTGTCCTGATAATTACGCCGTTTAATGTTCCCATTATGTCTTTTTCATGTCCACTGAGATAATGTTCAAAATAGACCACTTGCGTAGTTTGCTGTAAAAACTCGTTTTACATTTTATAAATTATTTTTTCTTTCCAATACACACATAGATAATTTAATGGATGGAAGAATGGAATAGAGAAGATAAATGTTTTCCAATATATGTGCTTTTGCTGGAAGGACTGAAGAAAAATGGGATCGTCCATTCAAAGACGTGGTATATGTAGGAACCAAAAATATAATTATTTTAGATTTTTTTACATTTTATTGCATTTTTCACATAGCTTTAAAGTTTGTCTTGTGAAAACGAAGGTTAAAGTTGTCGTAGACATTTGTTACTTAGAAACTGTACTTGTTGTACAATGGTATTCTCTTGAAATATTAGTTTCCAATTGAGTCAAATGGTATCAAAAAATGATGTGAATCTGACATGCTTTATTATCAGATATGTCAAGAGAGATTATTTTTTCGAAATCATTCCACAATAAGAGTAGAGATCGTTTTAAAAACTGAAAGGTTTGCTTTAAAGTAACAATCATGTTAGCAATAAGTTACATGATCATTCAAGATCATTTAAGAGTGTTGTTTAATTTTTTGGGGAAATCAAATTCAACCTCCAGCTTCATAACTGTTTAAAATATATGACATTATTCATACTAAACCTCTAAGAATCGCATAACAATCTCTTGGTACAGTTTTTTAAACTCTCGGAAAATAGTATTATTACTTCATGAGTTAGCAAGTTTACCATAAATAAAACAATATCAAGTCTTATAGCACCAACTAGAGTAGAATATTTCAATTACAAGTTATTATCTGACATGTTCTCTGGCCCTTTTCCTCTATAAAATGAGTTGTTCTTGATTCTCCGTTAGAGCTTCAGAGTTCTTAGAGAGAGACAGAAAGCAACCAGTTTTCTGCAGGTAACCACCACTAGGGTTTCTGACGCGCAAGTCATGTTTTTTTCACAACAAGACAAGTGCATGAAAATAAGAAGTAATTTTGTGAAATAAAGGCAAGAATAGAGAAATATAGTTAGTAAGCGAAAATTCTCATGAGGGATTGACAATAAGAACACACAGCACGGACAGGAATGTATTACGAAATATCGACAACTAATTCTGGAGGTGATAGTGAAGAGAGATATTCCAACAGAGAGATGGAATGTGATGGTGTGTTTCCAATATGCTTTCTTTTATCAAAGTGGTGAGACACTGACTTGGTGCCAATCTTCCAAAAACGTAAGGGTATGTTGTAAAAACTGAGGGAATTAACGTGTATTAATTTTCTTTGTTAATGATTTTGTTTTTCGTTGCTATTAGAATTATCAAAATATAATCTTAATGAATCGACCGCCTAACAGTCTAATATAATAGAAGTTTCTCAGTTAAAGCCTGAGCTTCTCGAACTTGATAATTCATGTCGTGGGACATGGAGAGTGACTGAAAAACTGCTAAATGTGACCATTTATTTTTAGGTATCCGGCAAAGAATAACTTTAATGGAACTTGAGTAAAATGTGGTTGAAATAATTGAAAGGGATAAAAGAAATTGAATAATACAAAAAATTACTTTTTAGAAACTATATGAAGAATACAATGTGACAATTTTCATTTCAAACAATGTTTTTGAATTTTCGATCATGAAAAGCTAGTTAATATTATTTTATATTGAAATACTTTACACTAAAATCATTTAGTCCTTGCTGCTTGGCTGTGTGTGATGCACAATGTAAGTATAGTTCTTTATTATGGAGTTGTAGCAAATTGTATGACCTATTTTATTAAGTTATTTATGTCATTGCCCCGGGCAAATGAATTCCACCTAGAAAATACTTGGGAGAAAGTGATGTAATAATATTAAATAAAATTAAACAATCTTTTTCTTTCTTGTTGAAACAGTTTCATCTAATGACATTTATCCATATTTGGAGACGACCGTACATTATGGAACGGATTTTGCTGGTTCCAAGGAAGCATTGTCGAAGTTAAAGAGCTCAATCGGGGACTACGGTCTCCAACTTGGGTGGCTCGCCATCCGCAGACTGTCGCCCCGCCTCTGTCAGCCCCGCGTAACCCCGCTCATCCCTTCCGTTCCTCGCTGTGCCGAGCCTCGCCGACCGATGCTTCCAGATTTCAGCCACGTGCCCCACCGACCTCGCGGCCAATCAACGACCGCCCCTGCCCTCACCCTCTTGCCATCGCCCTCCTTGCCCGTCTTCTTGATGGAGCTTCTTCGCCTTGCGTTGGACCATGGCCACGTCCAGCCCCTCCCATCCCTCTTTACAGCGTCTTTCTGTCCCATTCTGTGTACCGCTTCCTCCATGCCGTCGTAGGCTGTCCGACTCAATATCCTTGTTGTTTCACCCTACCACTTCGCCTACGCAGCTATTTCCCTTAAGACTAGGTGTCTCACCCTCTCTCCTTCTTACGTACTTTCTTGTGCTCTTTCTTGCCACATCCTTGCCGCAACAATGTGGCCACCTCTAGCGGTCAGTGTCGATTTTTCCTTTACCCACACCGATAGACTCTTGTTACTGGAAGTACTTCTTTCATAGTTTGATGCGGCGTCGACCTTTTACACTTTGCTTGCACAGCTACGACTTCAGCCCCCTTTTGCACAATGTTTTGCGTTTGCATACCATTACTTGTATATCAATATTTATTCCCATTATTAGAATATCGAAAATTTTCTTATCTTTAATAAACGTTTAATTTATGTTAATTGAACGTATTCTATGGTTGTTTGTGGCACATGATATTTCTCAAATTTTATCATTCTTGTGAGTTTGTTGCTAGGAATAGTTATTTCCTGCAACTAAACATAGGGGCGATACAATACTTTCACCCTTAAGAACGAGTCACTGGAAAGAGAGTTTCCGATTACTTTTCCTTTCTAGGAAAGAAGGGAATGCCATGTTGGACATTGTAGATGTGCTTTATTCAACCACAAGGAAAATCACAATGGATTTGAAGATATTTCTTGAAACGCAGTAAAAAGAATATTTTGTTTCGGAAGATCATTTGACTTTACTAAAATGTACATATTTTGCTTGAGAACTTCTTATTCGTTTTTCCAAAATAAATACCCTAATTATTTCAGGAATCGCATGAATGTACTATGAAAGTGTCGACAGCTTCGATTTTCTCCCGCGCATTTCTCGCCTACTCTTTATCATCCTCATTCAACACCCTATCGACTGCTCACTTGGAGCCTGTCTTTGCCGTTCCCCCAGCATTCTGTTCATCTAACCAAAGACAACGCATGGTCGGCTTTGTTTTTCACGGCAACCTACAAACGGCTTCGTCCTTATAAACAGCGGGCATCTTCCTCCCCGGAAATGCAATTTCATTTGTTTGCGATGAGTAATTTCACGCGGGTCGCCACAACTGCCTCCCTCCCCGAGGAGTAAAAGGACCAAAGCACGCATCGTGCTCATGTTCTCCAACATCCCCCATTCCCCCTCCCTTGTTCACTCCAGCACTCCGCTGCACGTAACAGGTTAGATAGGCGAAAACGCGCCACCGGCCCGCTGCTGCCCAGCCAGCAGCACGTTTTATTGATTCTATCTCACGGGCCGACCACCACCGCTCCCCTCCGCATCAGCTCCTGCCCATCCCACCCAGTCCTCCTCCTCCTCTCCGTCGTTACCACCTCCGAGCAGCTGCGCGTCTCTCTCCTCCGGCCGTTCCTGCACCCTCCCCTCCTCAGAACAGCGCTGTACGCCAACGTGCTCACTCAATAAACCGCGCCCCATATTTATGTCAGCCGGACGAAACAGCGCGCTTGCGGCGGAAAGGGGTCTAGCACGGGACGCGCGTCGACAGCGACGCCAGCTTAAAGCGAGCGACCCCTCGAATGCGAGCTGCGAGCCGCTTCAAGTGAGCATAAACATATGAAATGGAAGCTCGTAAAGGCTGTAATGACTACTAAGTAGTTGTGTTTGGCCCACCGCAGCGCGGTTGCCGCCGGGGAATTCTCTGCGAAAGGGACGGGGACGTCGATGGCATCCTCGAAGGGGTTCCCGAGAATGAAGGAATGCGAAACGGTCGGTGTGCTTCTCACGGGTCGCTGGTTGAGAACGAATAGCTCCGGAGGTGGCATGACGATGCACGCGAAAGCATTACACTGCGACCGAAGAGCGGTGGTTGCTGGACACGGCGTTCCAAACAACGCGGCTCGTAACGCGTGGAGCGAATTGACGCTGCATTGTCGAAGACAACGTGCGCGCTCTCAACGATGTGAACGGATGAAGTGAACACACCGAGAAGCAGATGGCGGAGTGTATTCTGCAAACTAGGAAGAGGAGGAGTGCTGCAGGCGTGATTCCAGTAAGCCGCCGTACGGTAGCTGTGGAGCGGCGCGGGGCGAGGCATTCTTGTCGATGGCTGAGGGACGGGCAGGGGTGGAGGATTGGGCAAGGCGTCTCGGCGGTCTTGCCGTTTAATGAATATAATATTAGCCTCTCCGGCCGCGCCGCGCCTCCACCCGAGCGGTGCAAGGCCTGCGCAATCTCATCCTCCGGGTTACGACTTAAAGACGCTTCATGAGATTAGGAGGCATAAAAGGATTTTGTCCTTGTTTACTAAACTGGGTCGTATGTTAAAACAAACTCGGTGAAAGTGCCAGGCGGCTGCGTTGGTTGGAGGGGATACGGCCCAGCGGGGAGCACTGAGGAACGGTCGTGCAGGGGAGGGGAGTGCGCCTTCGGATCGCACTACAGGTTGCTCGTAGCTTTTTATCTCTGCGCGCAGGGCTCGCGTGGGGCGAGAGGCGTGGCGGGCAGGGAAGTCGTTTCATTGCACCGCTTCGGAGTCGGGGACAGACTCCCCGCCGACGTCCCCGCATCCCGCGTCACCACGGGGAACGCGTTTCGTGGCAGTGCACCGTCCCCCAGGGTGTCCCCCGCTGTAGCGACCTCTTTCCACTCCCCCCGGCGTCCCAACGCACGACGGATTTTGATGAAATTTGACGTACGACTTCTCGGCCGTGCGTTTGTGCCCGTCCGTCCCGTTAAATATTCACGGACTGTTGAAATGTTTAAGTTATGGAACTTAATGAGTTGGAGATTTCGTGTTTGGTACATTTTGAAGGACCGGTCTCTTTTTGACATTCTGCACTGTTGGCTGGAAACCGCTGCTCTCGTTGCTCGCACCCTGCGCAGCTCTAATGCAAGGCGCAGTTGAGGCGATGGCTCGGAATCTTCAGCAGCCGAACACATGGAGATGACTGTGGGAAGGAGCATGCTCGGCATAATGGCATTGCGCTGACATCCGAAATCGATCAATGATACGAACCGGCAGAAGTGATGTACCAACGGACACTTTTGTTTAGATAACCATTGATGGAGTCTGACTGATGTATCGTTTGTTTTACTAATTGCGACGACGTGTCCATAAATAATCTCACTTTTAAATATTTGATTGTGTTCACACCATACCCGGATACCGTCACTGATTTTTTGATCACGGGCATGTACACCGATTTTTTTGGATATGTCAGAATATTTTTTTAACTGCTACCGAAAATGAGACTTTATATTTTTAGATGGGTTTCGATTGCTCCATAAATAAAACAATATATAAAGCTCTTACGATTAATGTTTTCCTTTGTGCTTATTCTAGGTTTATTGTATTTCATTACGTACGTCAGATTAATATGCGCGATATATTTGATATTGTACTCACCCAGATCTTTCAAAACTATCTACACTCACTGCCTTAACCCTCTTGACAGTGGTGATGAAAGGCGTTATATATAACTTTTTCACTTTGCTGTTGTCAATTTCTCAAAATAATATTTGACATAAATAATAATTAAAAAGATTTATTTGAACTATTATTAATAAGTATAGGAGCATACTTTTTGAAATGCTTTAATAATTTTTGTATATACCTAATGTCCTAATTGATTGCTGAAGTATTTTGAGTTTTTTTAGTAAAATGATAATAATGATTTACTAACTTAGCATTAACAAACTGAGCTTCATATTATGACATTTTCTTTTTTATTAACCCCAAGTGATATATTTTGGATTCACACATGTTCAATACTTTTCATTTGAACCTTCGAAATGTATGTTAAAATGTATCTCTACTAACCGATCTCGAGTGAATAACAGTTTAGAAAGTAACTATAATAAAGGTATTAATGTATTAAAATCCAGTACAATGCTTGACAAAATCCACTATTCTGTTTAAAACCCTCAACATTGGTACATTCACGTGTTGTATATTAGAAGCAACAGCTTGTGCCATGATTATGTTCCATGATCGCGGCAACGTTTACAAATCGCAGTGTCGACACAAATAGAAAAACTGTAGAGATTTGTTTGTTCCTTTATTTATTTATGATCTTTCGACTTCTAATGCTTCCACGCGGCAGATACCGTTTCAGGAAAATTGTCTATAACTGACGACAATTCGAAATTATTTTATATTTCAAAGCAAGTTATAAATGAAGTAGTACATACCATATATTTACACAGATAAGACGATTGTTGAATCATTAATAAATTCCTCCAAAATGCGATCTCGTCTTCTAGGACAGGTACATAAAAATAGATTGAAATTTATATGCATTAAAGCATTATATAATAAAATAAACCACTCATTATTAGATTTAAAATCCTGCAAAATTCTCACATTCATTATCTGAGAGACATTTCTCCTCAGGTATATACTCACTTTCGTTGTGTAGAAGCTCGTCCCATTGTATATCTAGCGAGTCGATTTCTTCGTCATCAGTTTCCCATAACTATTCGTCCTCAGTGACATGCATAGCACAAGAAATCTTACACTTTTTGGTTACATATGCTGTTGATATTTTGGGAATAGTCTTATATGACACATTTATTCTAAAACTACAAAACTTGGACGAAAATGTATCCCTGTATTATCTGAAGGTCGTCTTCTCTGCGAAAATATATGGAAGTTAAAATGTAAGATAAAAAAATTGTTTATGAAATGAAAGTCTTTTTTGACGGGAGAAAAGGGATGTTTCCAATACGTTACCTTTTAGAATTAATGAGTATCTCTACAGCTAGAAACATATCGATGTACTTGAAAGTAGAACTAAGAAATGTTGATAAACCGTTTGGTTGTGGCATCATCTCTTCTTTGTGTAAAGAAACTTATGCCTGATTCTGTATGTGAAAAAGTGAGTTTTATTTTTAAAATTGCATTTGTGCTCTCTCCAACAATATTTCTTTCCCCTTCGAGCTGGAGCTGAGATCCGAAAGATCTCATGTCTTCCCTTTTCTACGAGAAGATGAACAAGGGGTACAAAATATCTGAACCTCGAGTAAATAAATTTCATGATCTCATATCTGAAATGAGATATCTCGACTCAATGCCTCCCATGTTTCGCCAACAGCTTTACTTCCTCTTCAATAAGCCGTCGGTGCACACGGTCGAGTAGGGCGTTCAAAAGGAACATTCCATCGGTGAGAGGCACGGGGAAGTTGCGAACAAGCCGCAGGCGACCAGCACCACGATTCCGGAAAAGAAGCTGTGACGTTGGCAGGCGCGCCGGGAAATGGTCGCCTTTGAGGGATGTCGGGCCTCGTTTCGCTTTTGTGTCTTCACCACTTCTCGCGCTTTTCACGCGGACTTTCCGCACGATGGCGTTTCAGCGGATGTGACGTCACTCGCCTCAGAAGACAAGCGGGAACGCTTTCAAACCTCAAGTAGTCTCCTGGAGAACGCGTAACATAATTTCCATGGCGAAGGGGCAGTAAATTTCATTATTTAAATGTTCTTTACATGAAACGAATAGTTTAAGTGATTTTTATCTATTTTGAAATCAATGGAAGATAGTACGTAAAAATCTCTAACACTGTTGCAATTTAATTTGTGCATAATTAATCGTCTACAGAAAATCAAAAAGTAAATTCCTTCTTTCCAATATCCACGACAATTTCCTCCCATGTTCAAATAATTTTCCATTTTAAATTAAAATAAATAAATAAATGTCAACAGTATTTATAATGTTTTGTGTAGAGACTATTCCTCATCTCCGTTTCAAGAAGTTGGTCCTCAATCTATCCACAAGTTTCGCAATATGATGAATTTTCATTCATCAAATATTAGACTATAAAATCGCACCGTATAGAATATCCGACAAGAACGTTCACTAAATTAGTAATTGCTTAAGATGTTCACACTTATTTTGCAGCGAGATTTGAAGTGTATTTATTTTTACTTAGTAATATGCAATTTGTGTAATTCTAGAACTCACTTCAGGTGACAGGACTGTGCAAAAACCACTATTTGCAGAGCCTTTAAAACCGAAAGGGATTTATTTACCGATTACTTACACGCATATTGAAACGAAAGTAAGTTACACAATGTGTATTTTATGGTACAACAAGTTCCGCAAAATATACCTATTTGTATTGAGTCAAGTTGCCCACTTACGTTTAAAATACGTTATAAGGAAACACATCTCAGCACTGACTCAACTCGTTTTAATTGCGTGTTTCTCCAAGATGATATTATCCAATTTATCTCGAATATTTATTTTTATTTTCCCGAAGAGTACTATATTTGTATTGTTTTTATTTTACTTTAAAATTATAATGCTCATCGAAAGATGAGATGTTTTTCAAGTACATCGTGCACGATTTTCAGATAGATTGTAATGGACATGTGCATGTTCAGTGATCTCACAAATATTAAATATGCTAATCGGAAGCGCATTAGTTCTCTCAAATTTTTTAAATGTCAAAGCAACCTAAATATCACCACTAAAAGGTATTGTGAAGATTTGCTCATGACTATTTCCTTATTAGAAGAATGAAAATATTTCATAAAGGAGTTTTTTCATCGATGTTACATTATTTTACGTAGTACGGAAATAATAAAACTCTGAAGTTTCAAAGCCTTTCCAAATCACTGTTAATTACAAACATCCCTAACAGAGCATATGAAGAGGAATTCAACAAAATCAGCTACCAGAAACGTAAAGTCAGGCAGAATGGTGGCCAGTAGATCACGCGTAATGCTCGGACACGTTTTATTCTCACTCATTGGTGTTTGTTTTGTTACAACACTCGTCGTCGACACTACGGCATTCTTCAGCAACATGATGAACGACGCTGACATTCAGCCTTGCAATGAAAATGCAAGACGTTATTTTTTGTTAAGAAGTAAATATTTCCGGGTTAGTGTCACAGTAGTAGTAAAACTTTAATAGATATGTAGATACATAAACAATACTTCGAAACTAATATATTAATTACTGTATAATTTTCATTATAATGTACAATTCTTATATTGTGTTGTATATTGTTTTTGAAATGCATATAAAAATAGCCTAGAAGGTTAGACAAATACTCAATCAGTCAATCAATCAATCAATCATTTAAGTACGGGTAAAAGTATCCTTTGTGTGAAACTGAAAAAAAATTGAAAAGTCAACTATTAAATGTCTCCTCAAGGAGTAACAAGTAAACACAAAAAAAGGCAGAAAATAAAAATTAAGTATTTCCCATGTAGAGCTAAGTTTATAAAAAATTGTTAAACTTATATAAGTTAAAGAAAATAAACGATAGATGTATCCCAAAATGATGCAAATAATCGTCTTTGATCTAAGATCCATATGCTCAGAAATCACTATCTTATTTGTGAAAGATTACTTTTCTTGCTAATATACGTTTTCTCCTGTCTTTATTATTCAATAACTACAACTGAAGTGTCATTACGAAGATTAGCTTCTGGACGGGGATGGAATCGTTAAATTAAAATTTAAATTATTTCTTTTAAAAATCGTTTTAAATGGGAATGGGAATTCAAACTTATTCTCAAGTGTTGGTACTAACAGCTCTACCTTCTATACTGACCGAAGTATTTGAATTTCTGTTAATTCATAAACTGTCTCCCAGGTGATGCAACTCACAGCGTTTTTAAATCCACATTTATTTACCCCAAAAATCATAGACCGCTGTTCCCTTTCATTTTTACGTTTATTAAATTTATTTAACAAAACAACCAAATTCTGGACACCCGATGCATATACACCATTTAACGTCTTCACAAACCAGTGTGCCCACTGAGTGGTACTCTCTTTTTATCGTAACTGCTAAAACTTTGCAAGGACCAAATTGTTAGAATTAAATAATACTAACACAGGATAAAAGAGTAAAAAATTTGTTGCTGTTAAATACTACTAGAAAAGGGGTTTAAATGACACTGATTGACGGATGTTCGAATCCTGTCTTGAATTGGAGAGCGTGCTCCTACTCTACTTAATGAAATCTAGCACTGAAGGGCAGTGTGCCCAAAAATTCTACATCAATTCTTGTAGTGGAAGAAGAATAATGAATGGAAACTATACGATCTACTAATTTATTTATAATCCAATGCATCGCAATATATCGTACGGTACTGGAATTATAAAAGGGCTGACGAAAAAATATTCTAAGTCCCGCGCTCTTAGCAGTTTGAATTTGTTAGGTTTGCACTCGTCTGTGACGGGGAAAAACTCCCCAACTTTGTTCCACCAATCTTAGGCAAACTTGAAATTGCTTCCATATTTGGCAGACCAATAGAAGACAAGTACTGGTGAATATACCCCTATTAAATCGTAACGAGAGAAAATGTTTTATTACGCCGCTATTATGGAAATATTTTGTAAATTTTTATTATACACGTCATGAACTTCCATAACAAAAAATATTCTTTATGCTCTTAACTTCAATAAACTTTATTATTTTCTATATTTAAATGATATCTCAAGTTTTTTTGTCTCACAACGCCGTCCTAGGGAATATAAAACAAATTAAACTTCTCCGTAAAAGATTTGCTTCTTATTGTAAAATCGATATTGTTTTATCACAGATTTGAATACCATCGCAATATATCGTATGAATTTCGTGAGATACGCATTCAGGAATTACTTATTAATATTCTCATAACCTCTGAATTTTATTCAGTGTCGCAAAGAACTTAAGGTCATTGGCATCAATTATTGTGTTGTTTATTGTAGTTTCGAATGATATGCAGCTCTTTTATACTTTTTTTACAGGTCAATCGGAAATCAAGCATTATGGAAAGGAATTTGATATAAAATGAATGAATAACGCTAAATGTTTATTCTGATATCTTAAATAATTTTAAACCAATAAATAAATTACGTCTATAAGAAATGTATTGATGCTAGATACTACGCTTGGCTGTAATCGTGCAACATGTAAAACAATACCTCAGAGAGTAACATTACAAAAAAGTTTTATTTTTTGTTCTCAGAAAATATAATAAAAGAAACATATCACTTTTATTTAGACTTCAAAATGCAATTGAGTTGCATTTATGCACATTATCTAAGATTATCAGGCAATAAAACATCGCAAATAATATTGCATTCTATTAATTATCTTACTTTGTCCCATATACCAATTTCATTATTTTCTCCACTTCCTTTCTTTTCTATCGATATGCTGTAAAATTCATTCATTTCAATAGCAGGGGGCAAACGAGACAATTCAGAAGCATTCTTTATATAACTTATTACGAATCAACATAATTATGTATATTTGTGAAGATAAATATATTGATTAGACATTAAACATGATTTTAAGAGTAAGGATAAAACATTAGCGAAGCAATTGATGAGAAAACAATACACAACTAAATACGATGTTTTTGTGACTAGTAGGTTCTAGCATTCCAGATTCAGGGTCATTACGAACAAGAATGAGAAAGAAATATGTATCAAAACAATCCGAAAATTTAACTTAAGAGAAAACTGCTCTCAAACTCATGAATGTTACTAAATGTAGGTTTGATCTGAGGAAACACATTTAAACAACCACATCAATTGTATTTAAATTTTACAATATTTCGTTGTTGGATTTATGCTGGTCTTCGAAGATGAAACTTTCGTTATTTAGTGGGATTTAGTAGGATTTCATGTTCTATGACCGGAAATAATTCCTCTTTAGAATGCGTCGTTCTAGAAGACAAACAAAATTTTGGAGAGCGATCGCAATAGCAAATTCATCATTTCATTCTTTAACTATGCGTGCATAGGAAGTCAACTAGAATAATGGTAATTCGTTATTGAAAGCACAATATATTTTGCTTTTAATAAAGTGTTGAAATCAAAAGGTCTTGCTTACACGCATTCACAGAGACCTGAAAAACAAATATTTTTGATTTGTTTATCATCTCTACGTGTTTATACGTACGTTTTATAGATTCGTTTTTTAGTGCGACAATATCACTTACCAGAATATTTTTTCTTTAGTCTTGTTATTTTTTTTTCAAAAGAGAATAAGAAATGAAACCTGCAGAAAAAACAAAAATAAATATATCGAGTTACCAAAATACTTTAGCGGTTTTGGATTTATTATGCGGTTCCGACATAAATTTTTATGGATAGATTCTTTCTTCCTTATGACTACTTTTTCTTGTAAGTGAAGTTGTAGACCCCAGATACATGTAATTATAGCCTTGAGGAAGACTGACTAAAAGTCAAAACGTGGGCAATCCGATGAATATTTTAATGAGGAAAACATTCGCTTTCTTATAAATGATTAATATTTATATTTTGGTCATCACTCATTTCTTCTCAGATTGTGTGCTATGTATTTTTGTATTTGCAGTGCGTTTTCTGACCTATGTATTTTATCATTATCATATCTTTCATTTCAGGTTTTTTTTCATTAGTTTCATTTCAAAATAGTATAATCTACCTATGCTTGGTCCATTTACACTGCTAAATATTTTTTAAGCTTCTTAAAAAAGAAAACAAATGTGTAAATGTAGCAGATATTATTTTACTGTGTCTATACCAAACTTTTAAGCGAAATGCCGCTAATGCGGATGTAATGCATACTAATTCAACTTTACGTACAGAAAATTTAAGCAAAATCGTTGGACCAGATTTTGAAAAATATTCAAAAATGTACTTTGACCTTCATGAGAAGTGCCCTTTGTGTTCAAGTAAAAATAAAATTGTAGGTAATTCTTGAAGAAATGTTAGAAGTTTATTCTACCCTAAATACGAAAAATGAAATATAAAATTTTTCCATTCGGTCAGGAGTCCTGCGCGCAGACGGACTGACAGACGGACCGGACGGACGTCCAGCCAAAACCCACTTTTTCGGAATCAGGGGTCAACAAAACTGATATTTCCACAGAAATATCGTTTTCGAATTTTTTCACGATTACAATACTTTCTGTATATTACGTATATGAGAAAGTAACAATTAAAAATTTCAATAAGTGTATACTTAAATCATTTACTTATATTTTAATGAAACGATAACAAATTTGTTTATTAATATAAAGTTAATGTAATTATTGGAAGATTCTACGATAGAAAAATACATGTTTTTGAGTAGTTTATTATTATGAGGATTTTTTACATTTTGTTCGTTATGAGGAACGTGCTGAAACTGTATGATGTGAATAAGGAATTATAAAAATTACCATTTATCTTCAACATAGGTTTCACTCTGTGGACAAAGCACACTTTTTATTTTGATTATCGACTTGGAAACCGAAAAAAAGCCGCATTGGAAAGTGTAAACAAATAGTGTCCCGCCAGGTGGTCGTTGAAAAACATACTTGAAGAAGCTAGATTGTTTTTTACAAGAAACATTTTATGAAAATTGTTTTGTTTTAAATAAAGTTTATAAAATACCCACCTAATTTCAATTCGAAGCATTACATTCAGAAAGTGCATATAACATATTTCTATACAGAACATTGTGCTCCAAAAGTATTAAAAGATATTTTTGAGATGCTGTATTAATATATTTTTATTGAAAATATTCTTTGGTTATAAATTACACAATTTAAAGCATATCAATTTTCTGCTAAATATTCTTATTAAAATGGAGTTTGCTTTTACATAATTCTGAACTTTTGTTGAGTTCAGTAACCAGTGATCTGGTGTATAATCATATCACACGTATTTCTGGTAACTTCAATTCAACAAAGTATATTGCATAATTGTCATAGAAATTAGAAAGTCTAGAATTGTTTTCTTTATTTTTACCACGATTCTCTGTAAATTTTTGTAGAATATTTTCTTCTTAATTGAATATTTAAGAATGTGGTCATGGATAATTTCAATTTTAAGAACTAAACATTGTTTCGTCATGAAATATATTATTATATACTATCATTCACAAATGAACAAACTAAATATACTGAAACTTACGACTTCATATATAGAAATTATTTTACAGAAATGTGGGTCAAATGTATTAAAGTGTACGTAGACGTAGTATACTTGGGATATGTAACAGCACAATGGAGATTGAACATGGAAAGTATTTCAATTTCCTCTCCTTTAGTTGCTAGCAATGTTGCAAGATTTGTCGTAATGCGACGTAGTCGAATTGCCAATTTCTCTGCGTATGTTTTTGATTTTCCTAAGCAATGTGAGAGCGTTATCGAAGGTTTCGCTCATTACAGCTACCAAACAGATATTTCGAGCTGATTTATGCTATAAACCAATTTAAAAAATCTCTAAGCAAATGTCATCGGATTCGAACCAGCGGCGTAGCGACAGTAGAGTTACTGTGGAGCAATATTTCTCTAGCCAAATGTATTTTTACCGAGATGACTTATAATGTTCGTTGAAAAACGTATAATCTCTATCAATCACAGAAATAGACATCCAATTCAACGAGTTTTGAATCGTTAATTTCGGTTAGTTTAACAAAAAATGGCACTTTTTGTCAATGAAACCAATGGCATTCAACTTGCGTGACTCACAGACTTCTCAGGCTATCTCATCGAGATTAGTATTCATTCGTGGGGACTCCCTGGGAAAGTACTTGAATGAGAATCGATATTTACCTATTCTTGAGTTCAGAAACATACAGAAATATCTTGAATTCCGATGAACCACACCGCCTGGTATCAAATTAAATGCATAGAGTGTATAAGTTAGCATTTGCTAAGAAAAGCATTAATAATAATTGAAGGAATGTTTTTTTCTCAGACGACTGATTATATAATATGCGACCGTAAGATTTCATTACAAATGTCGATCCACTAGGGAGTCCCTTCAAATTCCCTCACATCAAGTACTTCTTATTCAAATCAACGATTCAAAACACGTTGAATTGGTTGTCTATTTCTATGATCGAAAGAGACGTCGAGTTTTTCAACAAACATTATACCACGTCTGAGTAAAAATACATTTGGCTGAGAGAAATAAAGATCCATAGTAACTCTACTCTCGGTACGCAGCTCGTTCAATTCCCGGTGACATTTGCGCACAGATTTTTGAAAATGGTTTATGCCACAAAGCAGCACGAAATATCTGTTTGGGAGCTGTAATGAACGGAACCTTAATTCACGCTCTCACATTGCTTAGGAAAATCTAAAACATACGCCAAGCAATTGGCAGTTCGGTAACGTCGCATTACGACAAATCTGGCAATGTGGGTAGCAACTGGAGACATATTGGAACACTTTCGAAGTTCAATCTGCATTGCGCTATTAAATAAGCTATGTGTACGACGCCTACGTATACTTCATTACATTAGTTCAACGTATGTATTAAATAATTTCTATGCTTGAAGTCGTAAGTTTCAGTATTTTTTGTTTGTTCATTTGTGAATAAAAGTATTCAATTATATATTTCACGAAGAATTTTTTAATGTTGTTTTAAATTTATATTAACTTATGCAGAAAATATTAAATGTTCAATTAAAAAGAAATCAATGCTACAAATATTTGAAGAAAACAATGATACAATAAGCAATTCGAGAGTTTCTAATTTTAACCGGAAAATAAGTGTGATATGATAATACACCAGAGCATTGTTTACTAAGCTCACCAAAATATGTTAAGTTATAAATATGTAAAAAAATACTTGATTTTAATACAAATATTGAGTAGGAAATGGATATGCCATAAGTTGTCTAATTTATATCCAAACAATATTTTCAGTAGAAATACATTCATATAGCATATAGATTTATCATGTTTTACATTTGGAGAACAATATTTAAGAAAGAAAAAAGTTATACGCATCTATTGGTTTAAACTAATACTATTCGTAGCATTCGTATCTGTATGTCTTGCTAAGAATAGAAATAAGTAGGATGAAAACTACAAGCCTTCATTACAAAATTAATAAAAGCCGTATTACTTTAATGATAATTAATAACCGTTAAAGGACGGGTCAAACGTACTTTTATTCATATAATTGATTTTCATATAATTAAAAAGATCTTATAAGTTAATTGCATGCAATCAGGAAGTAAGAGCGAAAGATTTTAGACAGGCTGTTTGACACATTGCTAAAGTAACTAATCGCTAGATGGAAAGTATGTAGTAAGATTATCTAGTACAAATCCACTTTTATTTGTATTTTTTTAGATTCAAACTTGAATTTAGAAGACTAAATCTCTTCTACTCAAAGTATTTAACGCTTACCAAGTTGTGGATTTGTTTGTTTGTATTTTTTGAGCCCTTAAAAGAAATTTTTTGGTCACTTAATAAAGAGTCCAATACCCGTGACAGTCTATCACGACTTGCAACCGTCTACGGATTGAATGAACTAATGTGGACGCATAAGTCGTGCTGTTAGCAATTTCCTCCCACGCTTCACATACAACATCCCAGAGCGCATCAGTGGTTGTAGGAAATGGATCATGCCTATTTCCGTGCGTGACACGCGTCGACTCCGCACACACGTTTTGGATGAAGTCAGGGGTATGCGGGGATCAGTGGAGAATTTCCACTTCCTCCTGCTCTTCAATCTATTCCTTTACCAATCGAGACGTGTGGTAAAATGAATTATCATGCTAAAAAAATAGTCTTCAGCAGGATACAATTGCCACACCGAAGGGATCATAATATCTCGCAAGATATGGAGATACTGATTCCCATCAAGACGACCTTGTATTCTGTGAAGGACGCCTACACCGCGAGAACTTATCCTGCCCCCAACACGCCATAGATACGCGACCATATAGTGCTCTCTCTCTCTCTCTCACACACATACTGAGGACAATGGCGGGTTACACGAGGCCGATATGCGCGCATAGGTCCGATATTTGCAGAGGAAAAAAACTCTCTCGTCTGAGAAAATCACGTTTCCTCAATTACGATTAACGTTTTCCTCGACAAATCCTAACCTCTACAGCACTCCATGTACAATACTAAAAACTACTTTATACTACAACATAAATACTATCAAAATCGAACCTCGACATACAGTTATTTTATCATTTGATGGTATCATTTGATTTTATCATTTTATTTTTTATGAATGTCCAAAATGTATATAATAAAAATTTACAAAAGATTTTTTTAATAGCGGCGTAATAAAACATTTTCTTTCGTTACGATATAATAGGGGTATATTCGCCAGTACTAGTCTTCTATTGGTCTGCCAAGTATGGAAGCAGTTTCAAGTTTGCCTACGATTGGTCAAACGAGAGTGAGGAGCTTTTCCACCGTCACAGAGACGTGGTGTTGCAAACCTAACGGCTCTAAATCTCCAAGCGCGCGGGACTTATAATATTTTCCTGTGCCCTTCTATATTTCCAGGAGTATACAAGTGTCTCACTCATCTTTCAAATATTGTGTTTTTTTCCTGTGTTACATTCGTTTTTGAAAACTCTTCTAATTATGATATTAATAGTGTATAGGGATTGAATATGTGAGTCTAGTATCTATAACGAAAGAAGTATTCCATCGTTCCCCAAAAATCCTCCAAGGAATGGTTCGAAGTATCGTAAGGAGATGCAGATGTTACCCATCAAATTATAAAATAACTGTATGTCGAGGTTCGATTTTGATAGTATTTATGTTGTAGTATAAAGTAGTTTTTAGTATTGTACATGGAGTGTATTATCATATCACACTTATTTTCCGGTTAAAATTAGAAACTCTCGAATTGCTTATTGTATCATTGTTTTCTTCAAATATTTGTAGCATTGATTTCTTTTTAATTGAACATTTAATATTTTCTGCATAAGTTAATATAAATTTAAAACAACATTAAAAAATTCTTCGTGAAATATATAATTGAATACTTTTATTCACAAATGAACAAACAAAAAATACTGAAACTTACGACTTCAAGCATAGAAATTATTTAATACATACGTTGAACTAATGTAATGAAGTATACGTAGGCGTCGTACACATAGCTTATTTAATAGCGCAATGCAGATTGAACTTCGAAAGTGTTCCAATATGTCTCCAGTTGCTACCCACATTGCCAGATTTGTCGTAATGCGACGTTACCGAACTGCCAATTGCTTGGCGTATGTTGGAGTTCGTACTCAGAAGTTTAAGATTCGTAACAAATTTATCAACGTGTTCATTTTGGTCGTATTCGAGGGGTTTTCTTGAAATTTGTGCGTGTGGCGAAAACAATTTATGCTTTCGTATGAATGTAAATCAGGAGTCTCCAAACTTATTTACGAATGGATCGTACAGAAAAGTTTTAGGAGGCTAACATTATATATTATCGGATGAGGTGGCCACGAACTTACATTTGGTTACATTTCTGTGGTGTTGATGTTTTTTCACCGCAAAGTAGTTGACATTCTATTTTTCATAAAACTGGACAATCACTGTCAACTTTCTTCTTTTTATACAAATACATAATTAGACTCACAGTTTTAAAGCCAGCATTCCAAACAAAGAGATGCTGTAGAACACGAAATCATGGCATAGAAACAGTCAGCAATAACACGGCGATCGGTGCTGAGAGTAGAGAGAATAAGGAGCTGCGCGATTGGTGGTAATAGGAATCATTCCGATGTAGTCTAGCGCTACTGTCACCCTCACTCTCCCAAGACACACTCATTGACGAGTTGGTCCGAAGTCCGACCGCGGGTCTGACGAAAATTCTTCGCGGGTCAGATCGGACCTGCAGGGTGTTTGGAGACCCCTGGTATAAATGATGCATTTCGAGGGTTTATTAGGCAACAAATCCATGTGCACACGAGTGTCGTGCGTGTTTGATCATGAGAATTTTCCCAGATTAAAAACATTTTGAATACTCTCTACAGGTGAGCAGTAATCCCGTATTGGATCCGTTCCCACAAATAAACGAAGCAATTTGAGTAATAACATTGAGAAGAAAGGTATTTTTACGGAATTCCCGAGTATTAACAAACAATTGTTTTATTTGCCTGTGATTAAATTGGCGTGTATGGTGAAAAAGGTGTGATTCTATCGTTTTGTTTTTAATGAAAAAAATTTATGAGCGGCATCAATTTATTTTCGTAATGCTATTCTTCCAGCAAAAGTACTTTTGTATTTGTAACGTGTTTTATTTAAAATCTGTGCTATTTTAAAACTATTTATGACATTTTATGGCAAAAACGTTATCACTGTTTGTTTAGAAAGAGGTCATTATTACTCTCATTGTCATTCGTGGATTTGTATATGTTTATGCTTTATATTCGCGGATAGTAATAAGTCAGTAATCTTTTTTTTTAAATCATGAAATATATCAAATATATTTCCTATTGATATATTGTCATGCATGTATTATTTAGTAAATAAATTAAAATAATGGTATTTATCATGCTATTTAATTATATTTACTCACTAAAATTATCATTTTTTGGGGGAAATTAGTTATTACATTTATAATCCTTCGGAGAAAATTGTTTTTAAAAAATCTTTAGAATTAATCACCATGGGCCACATAAAATTCAGTCTTCCAATGGTGAACAGCTCATAAAACTAAGGAATAATAAACAATCCATTGAAAGAGGTCATGAAAATTGGTTGTCACTGGTTTAGAAAGGAAAATGAGCGCGATATTGTTTTCAAAATTATACTTTGAAAATCCACATATTACGTAACTTTTCTGGGAGTACATTTCCCAACAAAAATATTTTTAAAGATAGAATATTTTTCAAGAAGGTTTTAATAGAAGTTTAATTCGAAACTCAGAAAAATCTGGTCACACCAACCTATATAATGATTTATTTATTTGTTATAAGCCACCTTGAATCAGAAAATAGCTTAATAATTTTTTTTATTTCGCCAAGTAATTTCTTCTTGTAATACTTGTTTTAAATAAAAAATTTTGAAGGAGATAAACAGTGTTCAATCTTAATGCTGATATTTTTTTAAGTAATGTTTAATTTATCCGTTTGAATTTAGTTTTGCTTAGGAATTCATTGATGTCATTGCGGTTTCGGAACAAATGCTCGAAAACATTGATAAAAGAAAGTTATTATTTTCAGTAATTTTAGAAATTATCTTCTTGAAGAATATACACTACACAAGGTCGATCATTTTCATTCATGTATTTACGTTTATGTTTTGAAAGGATAACTGATAATAGGTCCATTTGATTGCATCTAAAGACACTTAGGAGAACTAGAGTCGGACTCTATTGCCGATTGCCGAGATGTGGCGAGTTCAAGACAAAGTTCATGTTCGATATTGCTTCTGTAGGAGTCTATTACATTCAGCATTCAATTGTTTTCTGCCGGTAAGTTGCGGATGAAGATGGACGAGCGCAGCTAGTGCTCGGCAACTCTGAAGTTCCTTGCGGCGGTCGTGAGACATTGCTTCAAATGGAATCTATTACATGTCTACAGTAGTTATTCCGTATTCAGTGTAATTCAATGTGCGACGTAGTATCCGTCTATTTCTAGGTGGTGCATAGTAATTTTTTCTTATTTTTTACTTGTGCGAATGTAATTAGTGCTTAGTTGCAAGTGTAATTTCTGATAAATCATGAAAAACGATAGAACGGGAAGGATGGAAAATAGCGACATGCTAAACAAGAAGGATGAGACAATAAAGAAAATAACCAAATTATCAGATACTAATTTATTCTGACATATTTTTAAATGATAGTATGGGAATAATATTTGTGATTGTAAACGGAATATATTTTAATCATACAAATATTTTTGTCCCAGATATGGGTATTTTGCCTTTTCGCGTCCACCTATCGTGTCAGTAGTGTTCTGTTCGACAAATTAGAATACGTAAATAAGTTGTCAATATTTGTATTAATAAAAAGCTCATTCGGCTACGTTGCAGTGATCATCAGTATTACTCGCTTCAGCAAATAATTTTTCCACATATGGACAAATTTGTCAATACGCCTCAATTACGCTGTAGGATGTTATCTGTTTGTTGAAAGATTGACCTCAGTTATAACGACGAAAGACTATTGATACATTTTTTTCAAGATTCCTCTGACCCAATAAGACTATTTTTATTATTAATCTCGAATTTTGAATGATTTTAATAGATACGATTTATTAGAAATATTTGGAATGACTTAAAGAACAGATACCAATACATTATTTTATATAACAGTCATTTTATAGCTTATTGAAAACAAATGATTTTAATAATATGTTGATATTATAACAAGCAGCTAACTTTTTTGTACTTATTTTAGGGCTGGAGGTGCATGTCATGATTTTATTTTGGGGTCTAGAAATATTAGATCCGCTACTGTCTTTTGTTTTGATTATTTAATCAGAAGGGTTAATAGTTTATTGTCCGCCGTGTGGTCATACGCAGTTTTGCAACTGGATTTTATTAAGTTTATCACAACAATAAGTAAATTTCATCTCGAAATGTCACTCACCAACGACGTGTAGAAAGCCGAACTGGGTTTTGGCCGTGACGGTGTTAATTTGGCACATGTACCGTCCCTTGTCCTCTTCTTGCACGTTGTTGATGTGCAGGAACCACGTGCGGTGTTTGTCGTGAGTCACAGTGATGCGAGGGTTCCGCGTGATCACGTGGTTGTGCACTGTCAAGATGGCGGACTGCTCGAAGTGCATCCACGCCACCTGCAACACGGAAGAGATACAGTGATACCTTGGTGTTCATCGATGATCCGTCCAGAAACAATCTATCGGAGACAGTGATTTCCATATGAGTCAATGGAAATTCAATTAATTCATTTTAGACATTCTGGAGTAATAACTAAAACACATTTTATACAGAAGAAATATAAGTTTAAATATGTTCGTAAAATATTACTCTTATGTCGTCTTATTGTTATATAAAAATATTACTCTGATTCAATATTACTCTTATGCCGTCGTACTAAAAATGTATCTTGCTGGGAAACAAAGACACGTTTACTATTTAGTTTCCATTTAAATGCTTTTAAAGGAGAAACTTTGGCAAAAATAGCATGAGAAAATCATGAAATGGCATATTATACATACCGACTCAAAATATGGGTGTTAAAATTTTTTAATAAATAAATTTATTGTTAAATACAAGTACTAACAAAAACAGTAAATGATGAATGAAAATTTAAATAAAAGATGTTACTCTTCGAGTATATGAGTATAAACTTCGACTAATGAAAAGGACAAATGAATATTTCACAATCTCCCTCCATGAGGTCCTTGAGGTGGTACCAGTACTCCAAGTTAGTCAAATCACTAAAAAGTATAATGGTTATCTTTATGTTTATTCTAATTGTTATAAAACATAATAATACGAATAATAATGAAGAAAAAACTTGATTTATTTTTATCTACCAGTTAATAGTGTAGTACAAACAATTTTCTGGAACTCGCTTGACCTGTTTGAATTGCACAAAAGCATGCAATAACATGGCGGCCAAGCACAACGGTTTCGTGATTTATGTATCTCACCTTGGAAAAATTGAAATATCTTCTTCAGATGTCCGGTGAACCGTAGATAAATGTGATGACAAAATACTACGAAACTTTTACTACAAATTAAAGAAAAATTCAATCACTTTCGTGATTTAAAAGTTGGTCTTATTTTCTAAACAAATGTTTTCTCCGTAGGACGCAATGTATTTCGCTATCATTTATAATTGTAATTATTTCATTTAAATGGCCGGTGAGATACTTCTCCAAATTGAAATTACGATAAGTACGTGCTACTCCGTTTACTTACGCCGATTTAAGATATTTTAGTGATATAATTCTACCTACGCTAGTACTACCTTACGTTTCTAGTGTATCTAGGGTGGGTCATGGTCGTTGAGCACCAGAACCAGTTTCAGATTAAGTGGACTTTAGTCGCGCAAGGAACTTGTCAAAAGAGGTATGCTTTATGACGTCTGTTCAATATTTGCCTCAAACGGAGCGAAATATTATCGTTAAACAAGTTTGCAACACAGTTTTCGTGAAATAAGCTGTGGTCTTGAGAGCGCTCACTACACAGTCGCGACAGTCACGGTCACGACAAAATCCGAGTCAACCGGCGAAAACGAATATATTTTTTTTCTGAAAAATTCGAAGAAACCCTAAACCGACGATTACTGTTGTCAAGTAAAACATTGGTAGTACTGTACACTGCTTGAGTTGCGATTTTATACCTGGGTGTAGGGGTAGTCCAACCCGGGACTCATCCTAAGAGGATGTAGGTCACAAAATAACATTACGTAAATCTGATACTAAATATAGTCCTTACCTTTTTTCAAACCGTAAGATAAATAATATATATTATTATAAGAAAAACACAAATTTAATTCCCATTTTTTTAAAATACAGTGTACCGTTGTAGATGCAGTTGTAGGGTTGCAAACACATTTTGAATACGGCTTGGTTATGAGGACCTCCAAAATGACTCTTACTCTCATTGTCAGTCCCACGTCGTTTCTGGAATTAAAAACTTGCTCGAGGACAACCTTAACTCTTCACATAGGTGCGATCTGAATAAAAGCGTATTAGGCTAAATACTACTTGGTCATTATCGCACACGATTAATGAATAATTTATCGTAATTTGATGAAAGTATTTGAGAACGTTTTTCTACATGAAGATGAATCGCATTAGTTGATCTATTTTATCTGATTATTTTAAAATATCATTTATAAATTGTAACAAAATTCACCTATCCAGCCCTATGCACAGAAAATTTACTTAAATTCCTAACTAACAAATAATTTTTCACCAAAAATGTTCGTGTGGAGGAAACAAGTCATAAAAGGTAAATGGCCGAACGCGGTTAACCTATAGTAGAATACAAAAAATAAATAATATTATAATAACTCCAAACAGCAATATGAAGAACAATAAGTAGGATAAATATGAGCAAATATTTTACCACTACCACCAATCAATAACGTAATGGGTAAGAGGAAGTGAAAACTCAATGACAAGATATACGTTCTCAATAATATTGTTGCAAA
Source organism: Laupala kohalensis (assembly GCA_002313205.1). Lineage (NCBI taxonomy): Eukaryota > Metazoa > Arthropoda > Insecta > Orthoptera > Trigonidiidae > Laupala > Laupala kohalensis. Next base: position 280,976 of record NNCF01132544.1, on the reverse strand, counting down.
TATGAGTTTTGAACAAACTTTTGCAGTATACTGGAGCCGATAATGAAGTATTTTTGGAAAACTATAATTTCTTCTTCAAGAACTCATTCTACTCAAATCGCGCTGTCAGTATTTTCAGTCGACACTGAGAAATTTGTTTCTTCTAAATTTGATTAAAGCTCTTAAAATTCATATCACAATAAGCACGTAGCCTACAGAGTGATAAACTTCCAATCCAGTTTGCCTGGACCGAATATATTGCTCCATTAAGAAAGTAAATTTATCAATTTTTTCTTCAATCTTAAAACAAATCCAGAATTGAAAGAAAAACTTTTATTTTTCAGCGACTTAAAAAAAAAACAAGTGAGAAAAGTTATTTTTTCCAGTTTCTTACGTAATATTGGCCTCCTAATCACAATGTTTTTCAATTAGTGGCTTTATTTTGTCATTTAGAACGAGTCATTCGTCATGTGAAAATTTCCCCGGTTAAAATGACTCGATATTATTCAGCCACTGTTCAACTGTTCTAACCATCATGAGTGAATTACAATTTCCGGAGTGTACAGAAGAGAGAACTCGTATAGAGAATAAACCAATGGCGATATTAATATTCAATCTATGTTTATGTTAGTATATGCCATGTAATGATAAGGTAAAAATTTGTTTCAATATTCCATTTCGTTACGAAAACATTCGATAGTTTATCTAACACAAAATTCATGATTGCATTTTCCCAACTCACTACCATCAAAGAAAACGACCGTTCAATGTATTAAATTTACGTGCATCACTTTTTAATATACAAGTAGTTGGCTCTGGCCGATCTTTGCAATAATTTGTGATGTGGTATGTTAAATTTGAAATTACTTGAAAAAATATTGTAATATTATTACATTTTTTAGAAGAATGGGATGCGTAATTTTCTGCTTTTGGTAAAAACGTTTTATTACTTTATCTTCACCAAACAAAGACTTAATTTTTAACCTCTTTTATTCACTTACCTTAACGTCTCACAAAATTTAATTACAGCTTCTGTGTCCAACAGACTCCTTCCGGGCTTATAATTATGCAGATTTTGCATCTTCTCTAACGCAAAATAAAAACTGGAACTGATGTGTGCATAGAAAACATAATTACTACAGTGAATTCTAATTTACCAAATTCAGGGTATCTACACTTTAACTGACGATGGATTCCAATTCTTCAAGTTCACTTAAGTTATTCGATTTTATTGAGTTCACAAGGCACCTAATTCAGGAAACAACATTCGCCGCCTTCTGAACCAAATCATTTTGGACACCCCGTATCATTTTAGTCAAGTGTATTCAGCTGGTGGCATTGTACTTAAAGTATTTTCAAACTGAAAATTTTCTTGTAGATTATTTTTCCATATCGTGAATTATTTGGTTTAAATATTAAAAACACGTTAGAAAATAAGCAATTTTGAAATTAATTTACCGTTTTCAGGTACCAACCAACTTAGTTTTATATGGAGTAAGAAGCGCAAAGTTTTTTTGCGATTAAATGATTAGATGTGCATAGCGTCACAAAAGTTATACGGTACAAGCACAAAAGCTTGAAGAAATAAAGAGCAACAATATCATAATACTACCTGTTAATTTCAGTTAGTGTTCTTTACTTCTACCTCGTTGGTGGTAATATTTTCAAACTGCAATGTAGAGCAAGGAAGTAGGGAAGTCAAGCGGATTACCTTCATGTGTCAACAGCAGCATTTGTTTACATCTGTGTTGGAGAACGAAATTCATCGAGACGACACTTTTCAATTCTCGTTAAAACACTATGTTGCTAGTTTCATAGAGAACATTTAAGGTGGATGACTCGTTAAATGTGAAATATATGTATTGTTAATAGGGTGTGATAAATCATATGAATCTTAAATTATTTTATTTGATTGTTGTAGTGATTAGTTTAAAGAGAGTATTGATACGAGAAAAAAAAAGATTTTTTTGAATACTTTAATGTTTACTAACCCCGGAATTCAGACGCAGCTCAATAATGGAAACCTCTGTCTTTATAACAGCAGTAATTTCGCCGTGTAAAAGCGTAAATACTTGTTTCCTTTGGATGATGAGGTTTCCTTACGTGGTGTAAGCTCCTCGGTGTGAACCACGAGAGGATGATAAATGGCTAAACTGCCCTGGGGACATAGTATATTTTTTATGAAGTAACCGATGGAATTAATTAGCACGACTGAGCAATGAGTATTCGTTCCCAAATTAGAGGTCTGGCTTTCCTTTTTAGTGGATAGATTGTAGTTGTATGCCATTTAAAATACTCGAATATACTCTTTCCTAAATGAGAGAGCGAGCGAGCGCGAGTGAGGGGGTGGGGGGAGAATGAGGCAAGTGAAAGAGGAGGAGTCGGCAGGAAGAGAGCAAGCACTAAGGAGTCACTTCTCCCCGTTTTAGAGATTTACGGTGCGAGGGTAAAGATGATATGCTCATCCGTATTCAATTTTCGATGACGAATTTCAACTACATGTCAGTAAAATAGTAAAATTCAATTCATTGTACTGCGTCAGCTGTTGCAAAACTATCAAGGAATAAGGATTTACTCAATTTATACGACATTTGTGATCAGTTAATTAAAAGAAATTTGTCATCTGTTTTTAAGGTACAATCAAGCATCTCGAAGAAAGCTGAATGATATTTACGACCTGTTTTATTTCATAAAGCTAAGTCATACTTATGAAACTTATTTTTCATATAAATTGCCTGCTGATGGGAGCAAAAGGAGTCAGAAACTGAAGCCATTCATTGCTTCCATAGAGTTCGCCTTTTGTACGGAGTGCGACAGCGTTTTTCAGATCGTAATGTCAGAGGGAGAACGTTCAGGAAAAATGTTCATATCTGAAGGTCAAAGGGAGATGATAAATATTCCTAAAAGAAAAATATAAATCCTGAATTATATTGTTCATCTTCATCAGATATTTGTGGACAAGGAAACCCATGAACTATTATGCTAATTGACATTTTCTCTTTGACGTTCTGACTCTGAATCAGACACAGACTTAAGTCTGTTCGACTCATACGTGGCGATTGAGAAAGACAGATGAAATGTTGGTAGAGATTCAATGCCACCAGTCCCTAATTGTAGGTTTTGCTAATTTTGAGCAATTTTCAACCACCAAAAAATTGAAAAAAGTCATTGACAATTCACCTTTCAGAAGGAGGTATAATTATCGCCACCCCCTTCCCACTTTCACGATGGGAAGAAATAAAATGCCACATGATAATTGACATATTGGGGAATTATGAACCTATCAAAATTTTACGAGAAAGTTATAAATAAACAAATTGTACTCACACCCTCCTTTTTCGCAAAAATTAACAAAAATGAATTAATGAAACCAGCCCATTTACAAATATTGTTCATATATAACAACATAATTCAACTCTTTGGATCGACGTCAACTTTTCGAGTGGTGTATAAAAGTCAGCCATATTTTTAACCACCTTAAGCTCAGCCCTCAGGTCAGATCTCAATAGCTATGGAAATTTGTATGATACCTCTAAGAATTTGTCCCGGGTTATTTTCTTGTAAGCGTTTATATTCGTAGATCGGTAGAGAATTCTACGTTTTAGCCCTCAGATGAAGTTTTTGTTTTTTTTCAACCAAAAAGTGGGGCTAGAGAAAATTACTATAAAATTTTAATCTTCTCAAATAGAATTGTTAATGACATTTTTCTATAAAAGGTAAAAAATTATTTTTAAATTATGAATAGTTCAATTTTTCCAAAATCCAAAAAGGTTGGGGGGGGGGCGGCATTTATAGTATGTCTACTAACAAGACGCGGTGTGATCTGAACAACCAAGCATAATCAGGTTTAGATCGCGGAATCCCACGTTCGTACGTGGTGCGTTCAATTTACATTACAGTAGATCCCCTTAAAACGGACCTCGGCATACTCGACACGCCAGATTAACCAACTAGGAATTGTAAGCACTATCGTAAATATATTTTGCCAACATTTAATTAGAATGTTCTATCTATCTGTCGAGGGATACTCAACATAAAGATTATCAAACATGGAAATTTGAAAGGAAGATACAATTTACTTTCGAGCTGATAGAACTGAAATTTGATTTCTTATTAGCTTCACTAAGCTTGATAAATATTTGATCAATAATTCAGCCAATAACACAGCTAATAATGATGACTCATAATTACAATAATATTTTTAATCCCTGTTACACCCATTGTGGAGTATTTTCCTGAATTTTCTCGTTGGTTGGTCTTTCTAATATTGTCAGTGAAAATGTGGTAGATTAAGTTTATTACAGAATGTACTGCAAGATAATTGTGAAAAAAAGTGTTGATTCTCTTTATGCTTTGGAGTTTTTTAATGTACTGATTTAAATGACGATAAACAGTTTATTTAATATTTAATTTATTTAAAAGCTACAAACCCTGTTTTTAAATGTGATAAGTAAATATTAATTAAGTATCAGTAAATTCTAAAAATGTACTCTTTCAATGAAGAAAAATTTAATCAAAATATATTTACTTTAATACGTTGCATTAAAAATTAAAAACAGATTTCTGGTTAACCGAAAGTAAGTGATTTAGTGAATGTGTCATTTTTAACAAAATATTTTGACTAAGTTCTATATATTACGCGGATAAAGGAAAACATATTTGTAATATACTATTTCGCGATTCCTTAAAGTTAGTACTCTTTCCAAATAAGATATGAAATATTATTTTTTCTACAAACATTCAGATAATTTACTTTTTATGCCATCAAAGTTTTGTTTTGAATCATTATAGAGAATAGTTCGTAGAAATAAATTGATTAAATAAAGAAATTCGTTACTTTCAGACTATTTGTTTATATTTGTAAACAGTGGTAAAAGTAACAAATGGTCTGAAAGTGACGAAGATTTTTATTTAGTTATGTAAATCAGTTATCTAATCGATCTCTTTCATTCATTAACAAATACAACAACTTACATCAATATCAATTCATTGAAATATAAAAATAGAATTTTGCATGTAATTTTTTCTACTTGAATGGTTAAATCTCGAACAATTTGAATTTCTGATGAAACACGAATGCTTTATCTAGAGTCAGCGTGCTCCTCATTGAAAGTTTCGCTGGAACATGTGACCATAATTCTTCCAATATTTTGACACCTTCATCAATGTGTCATACTTCGTGAATAATGAAATATTGTGGGTCAATACGCTGTTCGTACTAGCGACAGTCCCTGATATATGCTTAATGTATGACCCATGCGATCGAAAGAGGTCGAGGTTAGGCATTTAGATGGGATATTTTCGTTTCTGATAACATGTGATACACCTGGAAAGTACATTGTGCAGTTTGAAAAACATTAATGAACTTTTGGTATTTTCACGATTATGTGAATATGATGGGCCTCTCGTGTGGACATATTTAGGCACATAAATAATTTTATGGGAGTAGGGACGTCATTTATGCGTTAAAACAATTATAAAAAAACATTTAGGATTTTTCAAAACTGCACAATATTTATGTGAAACACTCGGTAAGTTCACGTCTAACATCACAATATTTTCTCTGTACGAATTGTTTGACAAACTAGAACTTCCATTATTATCCCTTTTTTATCATTTATTTTCCATTTATTGGCATTATTTTAGTTTTTTTAAAACTGTTTTTTGACCAAATTACTGTGTGTCTGGCATGAAATACGTTTATTATTGTGTGTTTCATTACAACTACTTGTCAAATGGTCAGTCCGGTGAAATGTCAATTCTATCTAAGGAAGTGCGTGGTATATGCCCTATACTCCCTACTTTGCTCACTCAGTTAGGTATATATGTTTTGATTACTTCGTTTGATTTTTGAGCCATTTACTTTCCGTACATTGTGTTTCCAAGTATCCAAAATATGAGAGCATTATTGTGAATGAAGAATAGAAATAACCCTTTTACAAGCAAGATCATAGTTTAAGAACGATCAGAAAAGAAATATTCTTTCAGATGAATGTATTGGGGAGGGAGGTCTTCCTCTTTCGACATAAAATTCCATAGAACGATGGCGGTATCAGCCTGTTCACCATTCTTCTCTCCCATATGCCATCGCCTCACACGCTTTTCAACCTCCCCGAACAACATTTCAGAAACACTCCATAAGTTGCAACAAATACAAAAACAGTGTGTTGCGACAAATATCTCGAGATATTAAGTGTAAAAATGTGAAATTTCATTATAGCAAAGTGTTAAAATATTTAGAATTTTTACTAATTTCTTGCCTGTTCTACTGTTTATCGAATATTTTTATTTGCATTTCTTTAATTTATCAGTTGATAAAAACTTTTGTTTTGATGCGTTTTACGTAAGGAACGGTTAACCAAAATGAAGCGTTATCAGAATGTTGTGTTTGTGTTACGGTACTGCATAGTATGCGATGGAAAATTTCTTTTTATTTGATTATATATTTATTTCATGATTCAACGGCTCTGATGCCCGTAATAAATTATGAGCAGTCATGATTATTTTTCTTGGGCTACACGTGTGAGAAGCCAAACCCCAAGGCACGCAGAAAGATGAGACGTTTCCGTTGGTCAGGCCGCCCCGTCCTTTCGAAGTGGCGTGATTCTTGACTGGCCAATGCAAGTAAACAATTTCTCTATCACCATGCCCTTTTGAGAGGCTTAACGGGATTGGTCCCCCCTCCAGAGAGTTGAAATTTAAACGAACAAAGATCTTTCTCGAACGAGCGAAGAACAAAACGAAGAAATCGCCAGTGTTAAGAGACCTTAGCACTCCGCAACACGTACCTCCCGTACGTCTTGTGCAAGAACTCGTAACAATTCTTTGTACTTGTACAACTTTACTTGATTCAATATATAAAGATGTGTCGCTCAGACACTCGATTGTGTGGCTACATTCCGTTTCTTATTGTTCTTGTGTTAATGGATATCGACTCCATTCGTTGTACTTGTATAGTTTTCTCGAATCAGTATGTGAAAATGTGTCCATCCGACGCTCGATCTTTGTGGTCATGTTCTGTTTTTATTGTTTCTTGTGTAATGGATATCAACCGGGATTATTGTATTTGTAAAAATGTGTCTAAAAGACACTTCCATTTTGAGTATAATGTATTGACTCCTCTTGTTTTCTAAGGTTATTGATTACCGGCCCGGTAAAGGAACACGGCGAGTCAGGATTATTTTCTGTTTCTTGTTAATTGTTGCTTGCGTGATGTAGTGCGGTCGTAGACAGAATGTTTCTCATTTGGTGTTCTCTTGAATCAATGTATTCCTTTAGTGTTAATTATGTGCTTTGAATGTTAGTTATGTAGTATTGTTGATTCGCATGGCATGCTTGTTTCAGTTGATTCCAATAATTTTTGTAATAAATCATGTTTAGTCTTGATGCTGTCATGGTGTTCATGTAATTGTTGAGAGCAGCAGCCAATGATCCGGGGTTTGAACTCACATCCCAGCCAATCCACCCTCGCATAAGTGTACTGATACATGCACAGGCCAAGCGAGAGTGCTTTACAGGTAGATAGAGAAATAATTTATTAGATCAAACCTTTAAGTGGTTAATTTCAGTAGCAATCAATTTCAAGGTGGAGGTGCCGAGAGGCATTTTAAGACCCCTAGCGGGATGGTTTGTATCATTTGTGTATAAAAATTTCCAAAAATGTAATTTAAGCTCTAAAAATTTACTTCATCAAACTGAACGAATACAATTCCTGTTTCATCCACATCGAATTTTGTGTGTGACAAATAATTGAAAATTAGACTGTACGTATTGTACTGTAAAATTACTCTTAATACTTAAAGCATTATAAAAATTTAGTAAATGGAAAATAAAAGTGTAAATCAAATTAATAAGTATTAAGGTACCAGAGTTCAGAAAATAACAAAGTTGAATTTCATTTATATTGGTCTTTACTCTGTAAGTTGCTTTTACTCAGTAAGTGAAACGTAGTGTAAATGCTTTACGTAAATAGACCCCACCACTATGAAATCATTGGGAGCAGAAATCCTACGAATCTTTAATCCATTACAATCGATTGCAAAGAAATTTGATCTCAGCATGCTCTTCTTCAACAAAACGTAGAAAACTAACTACAAACATTATACTGTTTACGGTACTAAGTTCGTAGATTCCCCGGAGAGAGGCGACAATGAAGATATATTACAGTTACACAGATCTATCGCCTGTTCTTAACTACGGCTCACCGTGGAAGAATTCTTCCTTTCTAAGAACTTTTCATATTTATTAAAATGAAATATATCCTTGATACAATATAAAGTAAACTTTTCTGACATTTCTTTATTCTTTTTCAAAGTGCTTCAAGAATTTTCTAAATTTTCTTTAATTTTATTGAATTTGAAATGAAATATTATCTGCCAAACGTTTATGCTATACGCATGGCAATGACAACTATTTGGCTTTTACGTTGATGATTGTACGGTATCTCTATGATGAAAATTTCATCGATTTTCAATTCTCTAAAATTAAAAGTGTCAATACATATTTTCAAATCACTCGTAAGTTTCAATTTAGTTTGAAGCCCAAGTATATTTCAAAATACGTCTGAATGGCAAAAACTGTTGTGAATTGAATACAATTACCATTTACAAAACTTAATATATCCATGCATTTTAAGCTACTTATTCAACTGAACAGGAAGTAAACGTAAGTGGCTATAATTCAGACAAATATTTTAAATTAGTGAATCCTGTAATGAAGAAATATCCTTCTACCTTAAAAGATTTTGCACCATGAAAGGTAAATTTCTCCTGCTGCGTGACAACCCCGCTGCGCGTGCGGATGCCCGCATTCCTGCACTCCGTGCTGGCAAAAGGAAATACTCGGAAGGCAGCAGGAACACATGAAATAAACACGAAGCGAAAAGTAGAAAAGTGTCCCCGAGTTGGAAGCTGGACATCGCGCCAGAATGTTGCAAGCCCCTACGTCAATGTTTCTCAGCCCCGTTTTCGACTATCTTACCCTAATCCACTAAGTAAAACTTTTATTATAATTGGTCCCTTTATCTAATATTAATGTGGCGTATCATAAATTATATTTTTAAAATGCGTTGAATGAAGGTTTAAATTTACGGGCAGATATGGGAAAATTATAATGTACTTACAATACTATTTTATAACATCTGTATAACTTTTTCCTTGTTGCGAACATATTTTGTATAAATGTGTATGTATTATGTTTAGTTATGATACTACGTTTAATAATTAGTCATTACTTTTTGCCACGCATGAAGATAGTGCAAAGCAAATCGGCCCATTAGGAGCGATACAGACATCGCACCGACGTCGTGTGTATTCACGAGACTCCAGAAGGAACATATTCGTCAATCCATCCGACGTCGGTGAGAGGCCTGTATCGCTGTTAATGGGCAGAAATTGGAGCATCTGTTGTAATTTGGTGTTGTTGAACTTTGAACACCTATGCCACTTTCTCAGTGCCCCTAGAAAAGGTACATTACTCGCCTCTTTGTTTTTTGTTGTACTCTGTCTTTGTGTCTCTGTCTCCGACACGAGTCATGAACTTTGCAAGCAATTCTCGTGAACTTAAAAATTGAGTAATCTTTAAGGATTTCTGGTATGCAAACCAAATCGTTCTTAAATATTACCTGTTTGATTCGAAACCATTGCTCGACTTATCAGAGATTGAAAACATAGACTCATCAATAATGTAGCATTTGATCAATTTAATAATCTTTAACGGTAAAATATATAATGAGCATAAAAAATTTACGTACAATATGTATTAAAATGAGTTTCCATTAAGTGCAATAAAAGTATAATAAAATGAGCTTTTAATGGGTTTTGCGAATTAAATCAGATAAATGTAAATATTTAGAAGGTGGCAGAGTGCAAAATGAGTGAATCAGTGTTACACAAGCCATATATTCCGTAACGCTATTCAAAGAATTACGTATATTGTATTTTTCTCTCCTCAAACGTTTACACCAAACGATTCCATTATTTTATGGAATCACTGTCCTCGGGTAATTGCGTTAACCTGAGTGTAGAAGCAATAATAGGCGAACCGGAGTGGGATCCCGATCTCATCAGCTCATCCTCAGGACAAGAAATCGCGAAGCTCTAGCTTTCGTCAATACCAAGAATAGATCCAGTATCCACCTTCCTAAATAACACTTAATATTATTTATTATACCTTCCTAAACAACACCTTTGATATATTTTAATAATATATTGTACTATGGTTCTATCCATGTAATTTTTGGTTACTAGTATGTAACTTCTATATTTTAACCACTTATTCCGTGATATTTTAAAATACTTTTTAAATCCTCTATAAATCTTTTTGGCATTCCCTTGATTCTTTACCTCTTGTAAATATTTCATGTATTGTTGTCGTCTCTGTGCCTTATTATTTTGTATAAGATCCTTGTATTCTGTGATTGTGATTTGTGTAAGCTCTTTCTCTCTTTTCCTAATGCAAGACCGTTAGAGAGTTTTTTTTTCATTGATTGCCTTATGATGACCCACAGAGGGGATCGAAACGTTGTATCTTCTTAATAGTGAATACATCAGTCTATGTAATAAGGTCCTTTTATTTTATAATTAAATGAAGAAAATTTCAGACAACATATTTTTTCTTAATCAGTTGAAAACAATTAAAGAATTAAACACATTTATTATAGTTAGAGAAAACAACTTACAAAAAAACATTACCTCTTGGTGCGTTTTCGAGTTCTATTTCTTCCTTCTACAATGCATCAATTTTACAAGTGAAACATATTATTTTCTTTCGTATGTTCCATTTCTCAATTCCTGTATTTTTGAAAAGCTTTTGGCAAATCATCAAATATATGCCAAGAAATCTCAATGAAATTCACGTAGCCGAAAGTATTTATTGAGAAGATCAGTTCCGAGAACATCAGGTCGGAGAACTGCTAAAGCGATTCCGTTGGCGGTCTTCAGCGTAAGTCCAAATGAAACTTCACACTACCTTACAGCGCTTCAGGGTTTTTAAAATCCATTTATGGGACAATTCCTTGAAAAACTCTAATGAATTGAAGTTTCAGGAAACTCTTGTCCAAAAAATTGCGAGAGGAATACCATTCTCAACAAAGGACGTTTTTATAATCGTGTTACCAGGGAAACCAACACTTTTTCATTGTATTTTGCAATGCAAGATGAAGAATTTATGTATCTGTTCGTTCGTGTCTCAATCCAACAAGCCCATGATCTCAGTCTCCATTAACCGAGCGTTTTGTATTACGTGAGGTGTGTCTACAAATTCCATATTAAGGAAATTTCTTGTTTTTTGTTATTTAATAGGTTAAATAATTGAACAATATGTAGTTCTGTTCGGACGCTGATCTCCCCTATCAGCATCATATATTCAGTGTTAGTATTGACCTAACGATAGTTTATCAAATCATGGAATTCTTTTTTTATGATTCTATATATAATAACTCCGGGACTCATAATGCACATTGAAAATAAATATAAATATTTTTAAGACGCTCTGCTATGTGGTTCACATAATGTCCAATTAAAGTTCTATATTTTCACCGTACATTCAACTAAGACCTGAAGAAATGGCATATGTCTATTATATTATTATATCTAATCTTAAGACAACGGTAAATTTTTAGGCTTCTAATCTTTTTCTTGTAAATATATTTCTACAATTGTGAACTGAGGATAAAATAAACGGGGCATTAGAGAAAAAGCAATTTTATTTATTACTTGGGGGTCCTTGTGAAGTTTTTACAGTCATGCTAACATGAGAGAATTAGTCGGTGAGCCCTCCAAATTGTAAAGGCAATAGATGACATATACAATGGTTATCCTGAATGTAATAAATCCATGCAATGAACGTGTACTTAATCTAAGTAGGGGTCTCGATAAGGTAATTTGTAAACTTAATACCATTCAAATTCTGAAAACATTGAATTTGCGGCGGTAAGCAGCGTTACCTAGAAAGTGGATAAAATGGTACATAGTGAAAATGTGTAATTACGACTGTGTTCCCCTTTAGAAAAACATCTTCGTAATGTGTAACTTGTGTCAATTGATTTAAAAATGGCGAGAGAAAAAGGGAGATTTACAAAATGTTAACATTTAGAAATAAAATACCGCCAAAACATTATTTGCAAATGAAAGTGACGGGTGACAGTTTGGGACACTTCCCTGAACTCTACCGGTTCCTGCATCCTAAATGAACATACCACACCGCCTCTCCCAGGTTAAGCTCTTATTAAAGCTAAAATTGAAAATATTACCTGTTTCATGTAACATTTTAATACCACTTAAATGCTATTATTGCAGTCTACATACAAATACAAAAAAATGTATATATACACTGTATAATTAAGACAGAATTTAAATGTTGAGGTCAGATTCTTTCTTCCCTTTACGGTTCATCCTATCCATTTTAACTTTATCATAGTTATATTGTATTTGGACTAATTTTATCCGTAATTGAATATAAAAGACAAATGTTACATTATAAATGCAATAAAACTTTAAACAAAAACAGAAACATTGTCAATTTTTAAGTTCCATTAGGTGACGAACAGTTTAAAGGCCCGTATACACGGGGCAAGCTGCCGGGCAGGTTATCTACCCCGTGTAAACGGAACCCACCTCAAAAATGAGGCAAGCTGCCTGTAATTTCGCCAGGCAGGTTACTTGCCTCGGAGAGTAGATTTGAGGCAGTTAACCTGCCTCACCCCACCTCTCAAAGAAGCATGTGAGGTTAGGTGCTTAATTTTTCGTGTGAATTTCGTTACCTATTTGTGTTATTAATTTTGTTTTAATCTCCCTTTTCCACATTTCTAATGTTTTGATCAGCCAATGAACTACAGTGCTCATGTTCAGAATGTGAATTCTGTGTTAATGGATTTTCATAGTATAGTAACAGTTTGGGTAGAATTTTAATGCAAATTTTAATGTGTCTAAAATATCCGAAAATTTCACTTATTTATTACTTGCGGCGACGGGTCATGAGTATTGCAGCCAATCCCTAGTCCATGATTTCTTCTTTCCTGACTCATCTAGATTCATTCCTTTCTAATTCATCCAGTTTACATGATTCACATGATGGTTCACGAAATAAATGTCGAACCATATCCCTCATTTCACTCCCTCATAATTTACAGGCAAGCTGCCAAGCAGGATACTTGCCCCGCGTAAACAGATTTTGTAGGCAGGTAACCTGCCTCGCAAGTTGCCGGGCAGACTACCTGCTAGACAGCTTGCCCCGTGTAAACGGACCTTAACCCCTGGAAGGCCGAACGGTGTGCTCATTGATGGTGGAGGGACCGGCAGAGTTCGGGGAAGTATCCTAAGTTGTCATGAGCCACTTTCGTTTGCGAATAGTATAGTTACTTTGTTTTGTATATTAACATTGACACAAAATATTGATTAGCTTTCTTTTGCATTATCAAAGATAGTCGGATAGCCCTCACCCAGATAATCAAATAATCCTATGCTGTATATAGACAGGGCTCTAATGACCCTGACGTTGACGAGTCATAAAACCCCGAAAAAAAAAGAAAAAAAACTGTACGTAGACGATATGTGACTTAAAAATAGAAAAGTTAATACTCGCTTCCAGCGGTTTAGAATATTCATTATTATAACTTTGAACTTAACCACGTAGCGAAAGTGTAATCATAGGAAGTGACGCATCGGTAAGACAACGCATAACTCGTAGCTAAAAGTTTCATCTTCTCGAAGTTTCGAAACATATTTAATTATGCTGGAGTGATACATTAAGAGCAGGTAGCGTATTTGTGGGAAGAATGAGATCTTGTAATCAAAAGAAACGTGTTCAAGAACCAGTGCCGCAAGGTGCGTGCACAGAACGTTGAGATACCTGTGTATCCACTCCGACCAGACTCTGATATTCAGGATCCAAAGTAATAACTCGGCAACCCGACGCCTCAGCACGCTCGTCGCCAACGGTTCGCGATAACCTCTGTGAATTCGCCGGCGTCCCCGCAACCCGCCACTCTTACCCCACCAGCGACGTCCTGAGAACTCATTTTGCGCGAGAAACGTGAGCTTGAAATGAGATTTAGCTGCGTTTTTGTCTTCCTCGCAAGCTAGCTCCCCCCCCTCTCCGTCTCCACCACTCCTTCTGCACAGCGTTTCTTCCTCGAAAGTCCCATTTTTCCTGATACCACTTCCCTTGACTGGACCTATCAATTAAAGTTTCTCTCCTTCATTTATCACTTATTCCGACCAATTTTCTACGAGATTAAAAAAAACACCCAGCGTTTCAAATACTTAAAGCCACCTTCACTAAATGTAGCATTCATGCAATTCCGTCAGTAAATCTTCTCTGGCGTTTTCACCATTTCTGATTTTTTGAAAGGTAGTAGAATCTCAGCGTTTTCTTTTTTATAAAATAGTGTCGAAAATAAGGAGATCAGAATTGAAGCAGGGGTGTTATTTATATACATCGTTTACAATAGAATATTTAAACGATAACACTACTCAGTCATTTTGCAACACTTTCCTGTTATTCTGTAGCGGAAAGGTGTATCGGAAAGGATTTTTCCCGCCCACTCCAGAAACAACCGTCAAAATTCACATCACGTCAGACATTTTAAAAACTACAAAAATGTGAAAAACTATAATAATATCATCAATATTCAGAAACAATTAACCATTTAATTACAGCATGCCCCAATCTTTCTAACACAGAATATCTGCATCGGCACAACCTGACTGCAAGTATTGTTCATCAAGAACTAGCATTGAAATTAGGTCTCCTCTGTAAAGAAAAAATCTGCCCATGTTATCAATACAAATCTCTACCCACAATGGAGGATCAGCGTTACAGATTGTATTATGATATACCTATACATACGGATAAAACCATCGCATCCAATGGACCTGATATTGTTGTACACGATAAAGAAGAAAGAACGGCACTACTTATTGATGTCACACATCCATCATAAGGCAGAATCTGAAAAAAATTCTAAATATACTCCTGTCGATTGAATATAAAGAGATGTACAGGCTGAAGTCAGTAGATGTTATCCCGATTGTCATAACAGCAACTGGTTTGATGAACAGAAATTTGAAGAAATATTTGGAAAAGATTGGTATAGAACCAAAGTGTATAGTTCCAAGAGTTCAAAAATCTGTGATCCTGGAAACATGTAGAATCGTTCGTACTGTGTTGATCATGAAATAGCATGGTATGAGCTTTGCCAAAGTAAAGGCCCCTCATATAAGAAAAGAATCCGGACAATTCGAGATAACAAAAAAAATAAATAATAATAATAATAATAGTATTAATAATAATAATAGTATTAATAATAATAATAGTATTAATAATAATAATAGTATTAATAATAATAGTATTAATAATAATAATGATAGTATTAATAATAATGATAGTAATAATAACATTTGAATCTTGCAATATTTGTGACGAGTGCGAACGTTGTTCGGAGGGACAGAATGAATGTGTAAGGAAAAGATAAATACATAGCTAAAAGTATAACGAAAATAGGATTTCCCTCTTGGTATATTTCAAGTACAATTAATGCGATTACATTAAGCATGCGAAAACATTCCGTGTGCAAAATACAAAATTTCAATCTTAGAACTTCCCTTCCCATTTTCTCGAGATACGTAGCTAGTTAAGTACAAATTATTTAAATAAAACCTGTATTTATGACTTGTTGTTTTATTATGTTTGTTATGCTAGCACAAAAATTCGGCCAACTGTTATTTGTAAATAATCTCAGAGAGTATCAAAGAAACAAAAATGGTGCGCGAACAAAACTTAGGGAGGTAGGTTCTGTATTATGAGTCCTAGTAATCTATTCCATTCAGAAGTACGAAAAGTGAATTTTATTCACACGTAACAGAGTATAATGAAATCCTTTAACCCCTTTGCTTTAGTACTTTGAAGAGAGGAGAAGCAAAAATGACACAAACCGCAGGTTTCTCTCCCATAGTTCCATGCGTTTTATTTGCTTTCAGTTCGTATGTAGTCGGAACAACCTCTCTTGCAGATTATTGACGTGTAAATAGCTGTCAATTATCACCCTGCGCATTTCCTGTTTTGTGAGATGATTGCTGTGGAAGCCTGAAAATGAACGAATATAAAACATAATGCTCCCCGAGGATTTCATTTAATTAGTGGTGACATGAATGTTGACGATAGGCAGAAGAGAGCGTTAGTTAATTACTCGTAATGGGTGAAAAATAATCAAATGATGTGGAAAACCTTTGAAGTATCTCCTGAATTATTCACTGCAAAGCACAGCACTTGTGGGTTAGCCACTACGCTAGGTAGCCACTACGTTAGTAGAGTTAGGTTGTTCGATATTTCCTGGAAATAAATTAAGTTCTACGCGAGGGAATGTTAGTAAATAAAAATCATTCTACGAGTAAGTTAATTTAATACAGTGTTGCCAGTCTAGTGGGAGATGGATTCACCAGTTTCGCGCAGGTATAATTTTATTTACTTCGTTACAAGAAATGAAGTCTGAAAACGAAAAGGGTATTTTCGACCAATTTTCGAGAAATCGAGTGAAATACGCATGTATAATTAATATTTCTCTGTAATTAAATGATCTCAGAGTTAAGTACTCCGGGTTTAAAGTAATGAACGGACACATATATGCACCTAAACGGCTGTTTCAGCAGAGTAACAGTGGCATCCATATTACGAAGCCGTGTTTTCTCTATTTCCGCGTGCTCCATGTGAATATTATACAACTAAACTACATTACTAAATACGTTCATAATTGATGAACCCCAGCAAAATGAAGTTTCAATTGTGCACTACTTCAATGACATAACTTTCCAGAACGCTTGCATCAAATGATTAAATTGTGTTCCATTTCGTCTGTCCAAGAAAAAAGTTGGTAATTAATCGAAACAGAATTAAAGAACAATTTTCTTCAAGACTTTTGTGTATCAATATTTTAAAATTTAATAAACCGCTGAAAACTTTTAATATGGAATTACGCTTTTGTATGAACACACCGAAGTAACAAAAACATAAAATACGAGGAAAATATTTTGAAAAAAAATAACGAATCCAGAAAATTTTAACTGAAACTTTTAACATTTTTTACTGATCTACACGAAGGCAAACCTCGTAGGAGCGCGACGAAATTGAACTGTTTCAGCAATGAGAAACCATTTTAGAACCAAATAAGGATATAAAACATTTGAAGTCAAACTTTATATCAAAGCTGAATGAAATATTATTTAATATATGTTTATTAAAACCATGTTTTTCGTATATTTAATAATATGGAATAATGAATGAGTAGTTTTAAAAACTTGATAATTTTTAATGTGGATCTTTCGAAAACAAAATAATTGAATACGTTTAATTAGCTTTGTCATACGAATTAAATAAGAAATGAATGTTGTATCAATTATTTTATACGAATAATTATAATTATCTATTTGTTCCAATTTTCCATTGAAACTGTATTATTTTGTACATTTCCGAATCGAAGACAAAAAGCATTTGTTTCGTTTTGAGACCAGAACCCGGCATATATTTTTACATCAGGGTCCTTGTTCTTTCATCTAAAACCTGATTCACCGAAGTGTTCAACTGCAGAGAATTTTTTTAATTTTTTTAATTTTTATAATTTTATCTGTGAAGTATTATATAATATTCTCATTACTTTCCCATTTTGAGTTGAAATATTAATTCAATTTTACAATAAACATGTCACCATTTACGAATAGTAATATTGCGTTTTGAGACAGAATAATTTGGCCCTCAAGACAAAATAAATTATTCGGCTAAATGTTAACTCGCGTTATTTATCTTCCTTTCCCTTGTCTTGTCATTCAAGTCGTATCATTACATCTTCGCTCAGTACTGAAGCCTGAAGTTTCGACCATTCTTCTGTAAATATTTCCGAAGTGATGACATTATCATAATCATTTAATAACTGTACGGGATAGATGTCTAAAATATATATTCCTGATGAAACAGACATTTGTTTTCTGAAAGGTATGCGCATCCTTTATCTTTTCCCGTCATTTGGGAGGTATACAAGAAAAAATACATTAAGTTGGCTGCTATATGTCCAAACAGGAAAGATCTGTCCGGGAAGTAAGCACTAGGTCTTTAGATTCTTCACGAGATAACCGTCATGATTTATCATGCGTAACATTCCATTTAGTTAGATTTATTCCAGGTGGATATTCACTTCCCTCTTGAGAGCATGCGATGCAAATCCACTTAGTTGTTTACTTCTTGTATCTCATTCTCATCGATAATACCGTCTCATGTCCGCTTTATGTTCTACACGGATATTAACTAGTTCATGAATTCTTCGCGAAAGGTGAGGGGCGTCCATTTATTGCGTAACTCCCTCCGGGGGAAAAGGGGGTTTGTGATACAGCGTTACGTCTGGAATGGGAGATGTTACGTAACGCTAAATTTTTATAGGGTGCTTAAAGTTTGCGTCTCTAATTCATGTGCTCGTGTATTGCGCGAAGCTTTTAAAAAAAAACAGCATATTTTAAAGGGAGGAGAGGTATTGCCACAATTAGGTAATTATGGGGGGGGGGTAAAATGCAACGTTAAAGTTGATTAAGGAGGGGACATGGTGTAAAAAATAGTCATTTTTGTCTTACGGCATTTATTGACGACTCCTTACATTATACTGTTACAATGTTACTATAATAACATAATACGATATATTTATTTTCCATGAACTGTTTATGCATTTATTGTAAGCATTTTTGTTCATTATTCTTCGTTAAATAATTTTGGAATCTCATCTGTAGCTCTGAACCAGTTTGCGCTAGATCTTTGGGAAGAGTTCAGTCCGTAAATATTTACTGCAGCCTATCATTTTTCGTGAACCAATTCCGTTCTGGGTGACAAGCCGCACTACAATCCATTGAAGTATGCGTAAATCAACCGCCGACCGGTCACTTTGAACAATACGTCTCTTGAGCATTCAGCGAGTACTGTGTTCGCTCGCATTAGCACTCAGCCGCCGGAAAACGCCACTTGAAGAACGAGGAGCTGGAGAGTGCTTTGCCTTCCAAATCAGGGCTTGCTCTTCACCAGGCGACTTCCATGAACCCCCTCCGCCCCCCCCCCAACCACCCCCGCAACGGACACCCATCTGCTCTCTTCGCTCACGTGGATCACACGTTTTCCTCTAATTATCCCTTTTGCTTTCTGCTTCGTTCGTTACGTTGCGTTCTAACTTATTGTACATCTTCACGTGTGCTTGAAACGCCGGGAGTGAGGCAGTTCCGGATTCTACTATTCCATGAGATGTTGGACATAGAAAGAATATTCGTGTATATTGTTGTCTTATTTCTCAAAAGTAACTTTTCATTTATACCCCCTTTTCTCCTGTAATTCTTAATTGCCACAAATGACGTATTGCCGCAAATATTGAAATCTAGGTAAGTTCGGAACCTTTATCATACATTTTATGCATGTAATATTTCTTTTTAAATATTTATAAAATTTCATGCGAATTAAAGTGGAATCGTAGTTAGTTCATGAATTGCCTCCCAGATGAGAATACTCATGGCTCGAATTCTTCCAGAGACTTCTATATCCACTTATTTACCTTAACCAATTAACGCTCATAGATCTATTTTTTTGTGGGGCTTTAGGACTCGTCAACATCAAGGTCCTTAGAGCCCTTATCTATTTATAGATGAGCCAGAATGATCAGACATCGTATATGTCTCACAATTAACCTCACTTATGTTCTAAGTAGAATTTGGACTTATGTTCTAAGTATTTTGAAGGTTGATATATGTGTAGGAATTACTACATATGTTTTAAGTATGATTTTTGATGCTAAAAAAATAAATTGAAAACATTGTTTTTTTATCACAAATCTTTATTATTATTATTATTATTATTATTACTATTATTATTATTATTATTATTATTATTATTATTATAAATTAAAGTTAAAGCTTTTTCACTGATGTTGTCAACATCATGAGGTTAAGAATGTGCAATAAAACAAAATTGGTAGTAATAATAATACAATATGAAAAAAAATCATAATAACAATAATAATTGAGATAAAAATGAAAATACACTGAAATATTTAAACACAAGAATGTAAAATAAGAAGGAGAAGAAGGAAATCAGTAAACTGAACGACATATCTCTTTATTTAGGATAATTATTACTGATTTCCTTCTTATTCTTTTATATTCTTGCGATATTGTGAAATATATTGATTTTCTCCTTTTATGACTCTGTACAATGCTGTAGTTATTGACTGGTTATGTTTCTGGAAGTTGACGAATCTTCCAGTGGCAGACCCAGGATGTTTCTTAGGGGATACGGAAGAATGTGCCCTGGCGAAGAAAGAAATGAGAGGCGCGCACCACCGAAAAGAAATCTCGCGCGCTATTAAATATATTTCTTGTAAATGTTCTTTTAGAAGGAAACAACTATGTTGAAGTAATAATGAAGTTCATTGAACATGAAAACAAAAGCATTTGAAATGGCATATTTTGAGTCTGAAAGGGGGGGGCAGTGACCGCCTACTTCCCCCCCCCCCCTGGATCCACTTCGATAGATTTATAATAATAAATCATTATATTGCAGAAAGTGTTCGTAGAACTAGATGAAATTGTGTCGCTTTGAACATCTTTCAATCAAATAAATCGAACTGTTCAGATCAAATTGAAGTATAACTTTGCTTGAGACTCCCGAGTTTTAAATGTCATATTTGAGTGTATCACTTCCAGTCTAATTGGCAATTCTAACTCTGCATAAAGTATTCGGACCCTCTTGATGAACGTGCTGGATGACACTGCGCTTCCCTCCCCCCTCGTTCCCCACATTTGTACGCGGCTTTGCCAATAATTCTGTCAACCACCTCTCCTCCCTCCTTTCCGACACTCTCAACTCCATCTGTCACCGCCGCCCCCCCAATCCACTCATCCTTTCCTTCCGCTTGCCCCGCCACGTCTCAATCTCCCGGACCCCGCCACCTCTCGCTGTTTCCTTCGTCTGCGGGCGGTGCGACACCCGACCTGTTTGCCGCGCGGAATCGATAAATGGCGTGTTCTTGAGCGCCAACGGGTGGTGTGGCGGGGATTGGGCGGTAGCGGGGGAGGGCTCCGCCGCCGGCTAGCGGCTTCAAAGTATTTTCGCCATGTGCAAACCATTACGGGGATAAATATTGGCTTAAGTGGCTTTGTGAGGCGAAGGGTGGGGACTGGGGAAGTGAGTGGCGGAAGAGGAAGCTGGAGGAGAGAGAGCGTTCGCGGAGATGGGTGTGAACGTCTCGCGGAGATCAAAGGACAAGGGTTACTGTCATCTCCGGCGACGGGAACTTGAGACAATGCTTAACGCTATTAGCGCTTCGAGTGGCGTTTATTTCCCCTCACTCTTCCGCTCAGGAGAAACGTTTCATGTGCATTACGTTAAAGAACCGAAGAGTTCTAAATTTACTGTAATACATTTTTATTACTCTTGAAATTTTTGTACTGAAATAACGAAGTGTACAATTCCAATACATTCCTTACTCTCTCTGTATCACACTTGCAACACGTTTTCAATATTTTTTAATTATTTCAGCTACTGATTGAATTATTACGGTAAATAACAGATGATTATGGAATGTTCTAAATAAAATATTTTAGATGAAATAAATAGCATTGAAACGTTTTGTTCGTTAATTTTCTCTCTTTTTCCTGAATTCAAATTAAGCTGTCTTGAGGATGAAAGAGTGTAAACCAGCCGCGAATTAAATTATGATAAACATAATACTGTTTCTTATTAGAGGGTGTAATATTCAAAAATAGATTCCAGTACTACGTTCACATCATAAATAATATTTTAAAATATAGCTTTTATCATGATCGTAAATAGATTGTAATGTACATGAAATATAACAAATATGGCTTTACATTAACATGCAATTTTTATTGTGCGAACATAATGCATCAAAGAGTCAACCATATATTTTTTTAAATTTATTGTGTGACATTCTGTTCCATAAAATAATACACAATAAAACAGTTAATTAAAAACATTAGACTTAAACGTGCATAAAGAGGAGAAGCTACGTCATTTAACTTAATAACCATGTTGATTGTGCCGTGCAGGAAAGAGAAAAAGGGAATCTAAGGAAGTCTTTACATTTTCCCTCATTGTCCTTGCCCGTTGAGCATGAAGCTTTAAAGGATCTGATCTCGGGGAAAGCTGCCAAATGTCGCGCGACTGACTCGCAGAAAGGCAAATTCTGGCAGCATTCGGCAGGATCATTTGGAGCGGTGCGGAGGCGGAGAGAGGGGGCGTTCGAACACGCGCCGCCGGAAGAGCGACACCGGAAATGAGGCTGTGCTCCCGCTCTGGAGGCGCTGGGAAGGAGATAATTACACGCGGGAAGCGGCGTGTTGTTGGCGGGAGGTTTGCTGGTGGCCTGGAAGGGTGGGAAGAGGAGGGGGAATCTGTCGGCATGTGACAGTCCACCAGAGACGAGCGCGCACCGTGATAACACCACCATCCGGGTTGCTACAGAGTGTAACGGCGAATCTCCGTGGAATATCGAACCGTGTAAATGTGAAAACATTTCGGTATTACAATGTTCACACGTAATAAAACGTTTTTGATATCCCCCGGTTCCATTTTTTTTCATTAATCCCCAAACGTTACCTCTACCCTCATCTATCACATTGAAATACTCTGCTGGTGCTATTCACCGCTAATACCTCAAATTGTACAGTAAGAGAACTTAACTCTCAATAGAATGGCGAATTGTGCTAGTAACTATGTAGAGTAAATGTGCCCGGAAAAAATAGTGATCCATGTAGTTATTTAATGAACATCCATTCGGTTAGAGAAGTTTTGTAGTTGAGCGTGTGCGTTCTTCTGGACATCAATAGATGTTATAATGAAAAATACAACATTGAGAAGTTTTGTTTATTTTTTATATTTTCGTAATTTAGGGAGATTAAAAGAAATCATTAAAATTATTCGTAAGTTTGAAATAATGATTGTGGAGGGATTTGATACGAAAATAAACATAAAGTTTTTATTATTTAAAAAATAATACGTATTTTTAATGTGGAATATAACATTTAATTTGTCAAAAGGATTCAGTGCTTTTGTTTCAATGTTTTTGAAAGTCAATATGTATTAATTCAAAATGCTCAGAAACATCTCTTGTTTAATATGATTTAAATCAGTACTTCCAATTCTTTCTGCTGAGACTATATACAGAATGATCCTAGACTGAAATATTATGTCGAATTATTACTATTTAGTTAGTAGTTTGTTTTAAAAAAAGTTGAAATGAAATGTGTCATTAAATACAAAAAAATATTTCTTTATTTTCGATTATACCATAAACGTAACGTCTCTTTGCATTCTTCGTAATGTATTAAATATTAATTATGTGGAAATACTATAACACGAATGAGAAAAGTAAATTAAACACTTTTATTTAAAATTAAAACACAATAGTTTTACTGAGAAGGAAAAAATATTTATCTGATAACAAATATAATAACAGTAAAATTACGTTCAACAATCAACATTCAGGGAACATTAAATATCAATAATAAGAAAAGCGTGGGCTATCGTGCAATATATATAACCAAAATATTAATTATAAATTTAATTGGAAACTCTTCTTCTGGTTTCAAGTCACCAGTCATGGCAATGTCAATGGGTCCCAATCGTTGTTACTCATATTCAATTTAGAATGTACTACGTGATAACCTCTTTAATAGAAAGTTGCGGTTGTAACTATGCGTTGGGTATACACAAACATTTATTCTCCTTTAAATCATCCGATCACGACATAAGTAGAGGACGTTTCAACATCCTACTGCAAAGTTTGAGAAACATATGATAGCTGGTACTTTTCTATTTTTTTCCTAACTTAATGACATCAGATTTCGTGTTGCTTTGATTCATGAATTGTGCATTGTTAAATATGAAAAATTATCAGCCATTAGTTATTCTGAATACGCGGAATCAGCCGCAGTTTTTGTCGTTTTCTATTTTGACATAATAGTTTTTGAAAGAAAAAAGTAAGAAATATATTTTTTCAGGAAATTTACCGTTTGATACGTAAAAAATAATGATACACTTTAAATATATATGCCAGTATTTAAGTTAATATAATTAAATTACAAGTTTATGTAGGTACGTAAATTAACGTAACGAAACATTTAACT
Source organism: Laupala kohalensis (assembly GCA_002313205.1). Classification (NCBI taxonomy): domain Eukaryota; kingdom Metazoa; phylum Arthropoda; class Insecta; order Orthoptera; family Trigonidiidae; genus Laupala; species Laupala kohalensis. The sequence continues at coordinate 256,836 of NNCF01132544.1, read as the reverse complement.
TTGAAGTTTTGAAATTCACTATCATTTGTTCTTTAAACTTTAAATAATATTTGACAAGTGACTCTAAAACTCCAAATCAAATTATACAATAATTTTGATTTTTATGTGCAACAAATATTATTAGTACATTTTGCACCGTGGAAATCAATCGTTTAAAGTAAATGTTAAAGAGTTGTTAAAGGTACTCGTACGTCGCAGAAACATTCGGAAACATATGTTTTCCAAAACTGTAGATTGTGGGCGTAATTAAACTTCTTTCTGAAATTGTCAACTATTCCACGTTTCTTAAGATTTGATACGTCAACTTTTATGCGACACTTCAATTACGTAGAAATATGAAAATGATATTATTAATTATTGAAATATTTGCAAGAACGCGAACAATGGTATTCAAATGGTTTCAAAAAGAATTGTGTAGAAATGTGAGTTAAGATGNTATATATATATATATATATATATATATATATATATATATATATATATATATATATATATATATATATATATACATACATGTATGAAAACTGACAGAGAAATGAATTAATAAATAAATTAATCACAAGAAACCCTATTAGTAGCTTTCTTTCTCAGTTCTCGAGAAATCTTTGACTAGTCCAGATTAAGGCAGAGCTAGAGCTCCGAAATTTCGCATACGGCTTCATCAACATTTCATCAAAAATGTTTCGTTAAAAATGAAAAAAGTTTAATAAATCAATAAAATTACAAAAAGAACGTTTGAATAATTGTTGTATTGAAAATAATTTTTTCAGGACTTAAAAATTTGATGTAGATGCTTTTATTATCATTACTACAATCTTTTACAAATTTTAGATGGATTATTAAAACTAAAATCGTTTAGCGGGAAACGATTCCGTGAGTGTTATTTCTGTAGATCCTCGGTATTCCGAATATTATTCTTATTAGTTATATATGTACTGTACATTTATTAAATATTAAGAATTTGGGGTATTGTTGAAATTTGAATTAAAGACTCATCTTTTAGTTTCAATAATTCATTTAAATTTGTCATAAATATATAATATCACAAAAATGTATTCTTTTGTACTACAAACATTTATAAAAGAGTTGTTTTTAGAATATTTTTTATTTATTTTCTTATTTACTCGAGCCGAGACACACGTAAATTTTTGATTGACGATCAGGTCCTCCTCGATGTTATTCGATGCAGTAACTTCACTCTAACTTGATCGCACTCCTGCCTGTTCGTTATTTTACCCTAATGACTGTGAATATCAACGCTCTGTGTGCCCGCAATGTACGTCGACAGAGGCGTTTTCCGAGACGGCTGTTAACGCGTGGCTTCGCTGTGCCTCGATTAACCCCCCCCCCTATTTCCGAATCCGTCCTCTTCTTTCAGTGTCGCTGGTTCTCGCGTCTTGACTTCCCTCGCTTCAGGCGCCTTCATCGCCATATCATTCACCGCCTCTTAGATCTTGTTTCCATCGCCCTTTCGTTGCCACCCACCTCTACGCCCACTCCTTTTCCGCCCTTCGGGGAGCCGTCTCACCCACGTCCCCCAAGATGTCATCGAGAACGGTGCTTGGAAGGGGGGGGTGGCGGGGAGAGGTTGCTAAAGCGTGCCTCGCGGCGAGCAATGAGTTGAGTCAAGGCGGGTAGGGAGGGTAGCTTGTCCAAAGTTTGACACCCGGCCGCGAATTTCCGGCAGTGGTGAACCACCGGGGACGGGCAAACGGGAAACAGGGTCCAGAAGTGGAGTAGGAACAGCAGGTTGGAAGTACGACAAACCTACAGGAACACACGACAAGAAATGATGATAGAAATATGGACCGAGATAGAAAGTGAAAATGTAATTAAAAATAACTCGGTGGAATCAAATTGAAAAATACGAGATTCCTAAGAAAATATTTGTAGGAAAGGAAAGGAGATATAAAAAAAAAAAAAAAAAGAATACTTTGAGAAATATTGAAGGTAAAAAGTATCGTGTGGAGAAATACTACAGAAAGCCATTTTAGATTAAAATTTGGAAATAAGAAGTAACCGTATTTGCAGAGAGGGAACTCCGGAACGAAGAGAGAAATGGTTGAGGAGTGCGTACCCTCCGATTCATGCGCTTCCCCACCCGGCTCTTGATCCTCCCCGTCCTCACCACTTCACAATCCCATCCTCTACTCCTCGCGCCGTCTCTTTCAGTTCGAACAGCCGCCGGCTGTGTGTCGTGGGCAAACACCCTACAATAACCCAGTACCCGAGGAATCGACTTTATTTACTGAAATACATTTGTAACTCTGCAGCAAATTTGCTAATTTTACTGGTGTCACATTATGTGGTTTACTGTTAGAGATTAAAATTTGATGGGTTCCATTTAGGTTATCTCATTGTGACTTACAAATTTTATTATTTCAGAATTTCATTTTTGATGTATATTCTTGTATTTTAACCTTTCGTGATTATACTATTTTTTTTAGTATATTAGAAGTGTATGAAATTAATTGCATTCCTTAATGAACGATATGCTCTTGTAATTGCTTCAACGTATTTAAAACGGGACAAAATTAATGTGATACATTCTTTTGGATTTATTTGAGACAAATTTCTAATTTTTATTATTTATATTTGTTTTACGTGATGGAGTACATTTGAAATAATTATTCATTTAGACGTTCACAACCCTACCCTCTTTTGCCAGATCGATATTCAAGCAAACTATGAATAGTATGGTTAATATAAAAAGTTTTTTTAAAACCTGAATTTCAGTGATGAAGCAATGGAATAGTTTAACTCACAAACCTATTGCATATCCTCTTACTTCTGTTACTTAAAATCCTGTGAAAACTACATTTGATAGATGACACTTCGTTAGATTTTGTGAAAAATATTCAACTTTGAATAATACAACATTTTCTGAGCCGTTGGAGCACAGTAATATGAGTTTTGATTATTAACGAGATTTAATAGAGAGAATTTTGTTTATTAACCGTAATGCTTACGTAAACAGTATATTACGTAGTAATTTTATTTAGCATTCTCTTATCTGACATAAGTAGGTATTTAGTTTTCGCTGCGTATCACAGCAATGGTATATATGGTATAGCTATGCTTTAAATATACTGAATCTACTGTCACCTTATAAACAACAGATACACATGTTTACACTTCAACGGAAAGTGAATCACAATAAACATATGACATTTAGGTACACAGAAATTTGGCTTTTTTGTATTGTCTAATAAGAATATAAAATAAGGCATTCATCGCTTTTGTGCTCATACATGATGAGAAGATAACGTGGAGCATACTACCAGATGAGAATGTTGACGAAACCGAATGGTGTAGCGGTATACGCTCGGTGCAGGAAAACCCGGGTTTCTCTCCCGACTCATTGCATCCCCGTAAACTGCGATGTCATCACAGAACAATGTCAGACTTTTGCATCGGAAACGTAACGTCGACTAAATCCGTGAGCGAGGACTTCATGTGATGTGATGAATGGATTTGGGAAAGCATGGAAACAAGTTTAAACTGTTATCAGAAGAAATGCATTAAAGATAATATTCTCAAAGTAGAATAGAATAGGATGCAGTGCACTCAACATTCACTACGTTCCACGAAAAGTGGGAAACTCGTGATTAATTTACGAGGACATTACCAAAAATCGAAAGGCATGGCTAAGAAAAGCATAAATATGTATTCCTGAGGACATAGTTTATACGAGAAAGATGAGATAGGTCGTTAGGCGATCAAGAACAGATTGGGGGTTTACGGGTTTACTCCACTCCTGTTGCCTTTCTCCTAACGTGTGATTTAACTTTATGAAGAACAATTCTTCGGCATTCACCCACTACCATCATTCGCATTCTCTGGCATTTCAAGCTGGTTTCTCAGTTTCTATCATTCTCACATGACATGGGTAAATGGAAAATGGCTCTAAGAACCGAATTGGGTGGTACCTCCACTTGATGTTTTTACCCCCGCGACTTTGCTATTCTTACAAATTTGTTTACTTCTTCCTCTAGCTTTTCGTACCATACGAGAGGAGGAGGTGTGCTTGTAATTTGTTTTTCGCAGTGGATTCTGTTGTAAAATGTTTCTCTGATGACTCTGTATAACTGCTGCTGTATGGCGAACATTAATCTTTTATAGTGAGCATCAAGAGAGAATAATGAACCAATAGGGTAGAGATTCATTATATTTTATAAACGCTATTCCAACATGAGAATCTTATCTCATCAATGAAAATTTTTTGTTGAGCATGAGGCTTAATTCTAGATATGATACATAATCCATAGTGGATAGACTAGTCTCTGAACTGCTAGAGAACTCAGAGTTAGGAAGATGTTGATCCTTTACATATTTGAATAAATATTTTCAAGACAGTATAGTGATGATAAATTATTCCTCAGTTGAGAAAAACAAAAACAAATACCTTCGACATAAATAAATAAATTAGTTAGCAAGTAAATATTATCAATATTAGTTATGAAAATCCCATATGAGGTGAAAGAACGGAACTGAAAATGGCGGACTATTTGAAGATAAAACTAAGAAAATAGCGAGTTAATGAGATAAAATTAGATAAATAAGTATGACATGTTGAGTAGGATTTCTTTCTCTTAAATAGAAAAAAAGACAGGACTACACATTTGTAAAATGATGAACCATCGATGAAATTTTCCAAATATGAATATATGAAAAAATACGCTCAATTAGATTTCGAACCTAATTCTATGGTCTAAATAGGCCCGTTTTAAAGGTTTCGGATGAACGTACGATTTTCTCAGGAGAATCTACTAAATATGTCATTTCTACGTTGATGAGTTTCTTCTGAGTGTTTGTTAATTGTGCCCAAAAATATTACTCCCACACTCTTCGCACAACTACGGTTTCGTGAAGGGGCCTGTTACGTTCTTGGAGAGCAAAAGCTGCGCTTTATCCCTACCATGGCTTCACTTCAACATGAAACTGTTCTTCTCGCCTTCGCTTCCTCGAACTCACACTTCTCTTTCTTGTGCGTCACTTGGTGTGCTCAGCTCCCATGGGTGCTCCTTCCACTGAGCGTCGAATTCGCTTTGCGCGTAGCCTCCGAGGCGCTTCGCTATTCTTCTTGTGCATGTGGACCTCCCGACCCATACTACTATCTTTGCTTCTCTACTTCCTCCCAGAGTCATGTTCCCTGACATAGACTACATCGGCGTCTCTTTAATCCCTCGGTTTCACTCTTCAAATTCCATTCTTTCCAACGTTTCTTTCTCAATAGCTCCTGTGTTCCAGCTCCCATTGCACCTTCATCCAAGTCCCTGTCCACTCCAATTCCGCATATGTTGGTCTCTTCTGCCTGTTCCTCCTCTCCAGCACTCTTTTCTGCTCCTCCACTTCAGCACTTGCGCAGCTGCTGGAAGCTCCCCGTCAACTAGTAGGAGCCGTCCCCATTGTTCCCGAGGACTCTCCAGTGGCAGGTCTCTTGTGGCAGGTCCCGCGGCGGGCGCGAGCGCCGCTTGTACGCTGGCCGTGGATTACCTAAACAGTCGTCACTGTTGTTGCGCCTCTGCTGTGGAAGGAGAGGTCGAGGCCTCTTGGGTGGCGGTGGTTGCCAGCTTTCATTTAAGAGATCTCTCTCTTAGCTGCTGACGAACGGGGAATGTAAACGCGTCATTGTATTCCAACATCACAAAATGCTTGCTTCTCTCACAGTTTTCATATTTAATTTTACGGATATTCTTATTATTTCAAGAACATTTTCATACTTAAAATTTTAAGCTGTAAAAATGGAAATGTTTTCAAGAGATACTTCGAAACTTGAAGTACGTTGTTCTGAGAAAAGAGAACCTAGTGATCATTTGCAAGTTTTGGCGACATTACTGCTCGGTCCAAATAACAAATGAACAGAAATATGAAAATTACGATAAAGTAAATGTAGTACCCGCAAGCAACATTCTTTCTTAGGAAGGTTGCCTTGAGGCATAAGCAACGGTGGCGTGTTATCAGATTCCGCGTTTCCGCCTCATCCGTAACGGACCTGATTCCAAACTCAGCGGGAGGAGATGTAGTGTCATGGGCCCGACAAATGCTGGTTCTGTACCTTTCCAGTCCAAAATAATTTTCTACCTTCCCAAAGAAGGCTTTATGGTCTTGAACTCAATACTTTATCATAAGTTAAAGAATAATAATTAATAGTAATCAAAATTCTATTATTCTTTTACCGAAACAGCGAATAACTTGCAAAAAGAGTCATAATTTTCCAATACATATATTTCTCATGTATCCGAAAATTTACCCATTGTTCTCAGTTTTGATACACTTTGTATTCTTTTTTGATTCTTTATATAATGTAATCTAATTTATATATGTTTCTACATCCGATTTTGTTTTAGTACCAGTTTGCTTACTGTATTGGTATTCACAAACGATTTCTTGAATATGGGGTTTTCCACATCAAATCAGACCTCAAATTTTTTATTCTTCCAATTTCAACGAAAACTTGTACTCTTGTTATGCCTGATACTTTACCTCCCGTGCAGTATTTGCTTCATAAATTGTTTTGTTTTATTTCTTACAGAAATGCTCAATGGGTTTTTCTTAAATATGACAAACTTCTCTGACATGTTTTTCTTCAGAAAAGAAATTTTGGAGAAAATTTGATAGTCTTACAAAAATGCTGTTTCTAAGATAAAAACAAAGCTTATTTAATTACCATTAAGATGAGACAAATTTCATGATGGGATCATAATCTGTATTGAATATGATGCGCGATACATGCACTTTCCGAATATTTTAGTAATAGTAAGTAACGTTGTTAAGTGTAGCGGTGTCAAACGGAAACTAAGAGAAAAAAAAATTAAACACCCCCGCCAGAAATACAATTTTGGATGTTAGATATATTTTAGCCAATTTGTTCGAAAATCAATGATGGTTTATTTTAGGAATTGAATTTTCAAAAAAAAATCGTTTTTTATCTTTTGACCCTAAAATTTCTTTTGGTGAAAAAATTACTGAAAATTTTTTTGGCTCACCTCAATGGACGCTAAATATTAAAAATATTACCGGAATCGGAATATAATGATTCATTTTAGTACAGAATTTATATTAAATCGCTTTCACTGCACACCAAAATTTTTGCAGAAAGCGGAGCAAGTGTAATATTATGTGAAATAATAATAAAATTGTGGAACAAAATACCTCTATCTTGGTTTTAATGGATATGAACTGAAAAACAATTTTTTAGCGAATTCTGAGACGACCTGTTATATTTTGACCGATTATGATAAGAACGCAAATATTAGAAATCAGAAAACTGTATATTACCGTAATTGAAAAAAAAAAAGATTTTGGTGTTTCGTTGTGCTCAAATTGTGGGCTACTGCAAAACACTTATTAAGAGTACCTTCTGCTTTGAAGACATCATGGTGAATAAGACTCAAAAATAACACTCAACATTACGGACGATTAGTACATTAGAAAAAATTTAAATAACTAAAATCAAATAATCTAATTTTGCTGAATTTATTCGGTTGGTACTTTCAATTGGCATCAATTTCAATCAATCAGGTATTACCTTCAATTGGTAATAATAATAATAATAATAATAATAATAATTAATAATAATAATTTATAATAATAATTTATAATAATAATTTATAATAATAATAATAATTTATAATAATATTAATTTATAATAATAATTTATAATTAAAATAATAATAATAATTTATCTATGTATATTAAGGTGACCAGACGTCCCGCTTTTGGCGGGACAGTCCCGATTTTTAACAATTGTCCCGCGTCCCGCGGCGTTTTAAATAAGTCCCGATTTTTTGAAAGAATGCACGAGAAGCTAGGGAACGGAGGGAGAACGGGAAGGGAATATACGGTTTTCGGCGGCCATGTGGCTATTTGGTCAGGATATGAGTTTTATATTATTTTTGTTAATTTTATAATGATAAACTTTAATAATAACAAATAATTGTTGAGAACTGATTATCGAGAACTGCTTATCAAAGTTCGCATTGTTGATCATTTGTTAGAATTCGACCACCATTGTTTGGACTTAATGAACAATGGCATTTTTTGGCATTGGCAACGACGAAAACATTTTGTAACTGTCTCTCAGACGATATACATCGTACTGCATGCTAGTGCTAGTTAAACAAGTGATGTCAACAAATCAGCTATTCAGATAATTTAGGTTATTTATTTATTTCATAAATACATAAATTTTCATGAAATTAGCAGACAATACTCGTATTATTTATATTTTATAATGGCGGCAAAAAGTCTAGCGCCGGCCTTGAAAGTGACACGACTCAAATTAATTTAATTTATAAACTACCAATAAATTATGTTCATGTAATTATGTACCTACTGCCTGTGTTTTTCAGCAATATGTATATAATAATTTATAATATAATTGTATATTATTTTTAACATAATGAGTAAGAAAAGAGGATGCAAATTCAACAATGATCTTCCTTTTATTAAAAAAACCCAAAAGCGATTACATGGTAAAATATGAGAAATGTAATGGTGAATTTTCTATTTCGCACGGCGGGAAGAATGATATTTAAAAGCACTTGGAGACACAGAAATATAAAAGATTATTTAAATATTGCTGCATCTTCCTCCAAAATACACGAATTTTTTCGGAAAACAATTAATGGAGACGAAGAAAAGAAATTTTTGCCTGTGCTAGAACAAAATCGGAGGCAATTGTGTGCTTTCCCCATATGCATTATTTTCAGAATTCAAAAAAAAACTAGAATTTTTTTTTATATCCATATATTCTGACGCATCTAATCATAAGGATATAAAGTTATTTCCAACCATTATTAGATTTTTTGATTCAGAAACTTTCTTTGCCCGGCGAAACTTCTGAAATAATTTTCACTTCCATTATTAATATTTGGGAAAAAAACAATTTAAAACATAAAATGATTGCATATTGAGCAGACAACACGAACGAAAATTTTGGAGGAAAAGCGAGAAGAGGTACAAATAATATTTTTTATAAATTAAACAAAAACCTTAATCAAAACATTATTGGCGCTGGTTGTGCAGCGCACATAATTCATAACGCCATTAAAACAGCTGCTGACTTGTTCCCGGAGGTGTGGAAAATATTGTTTTAAAAATATATTCTTATTTCACTGCGCGCGTTGAAATGCTTAAAGAATTTTGTGAAACTGCGGAAGTCGAATATCAGAAAATAATTGGTTACAGTAAAACGCGCTGGTTAGCTCTTTTGCCAGCTGTCGAAAGTATTGTGAAAATATATGATCCTTTGAAATCCTACTTTCTATCACAGGAAAAATGTCCTAGAATTTTAGAAGAGTTTTTTGAAAAAGAATCTTCAAAAATTTGACTAGAGTTTGTATACAATCAAGCAGTTCTTTTCCAAAATGCTATAAAACGTATTGAATGTGACAACATTTCGGTAATCGAATAACAAATGAAGTTAATAATTTAAAATATCAGTGTCAAAAGCGGTTATAAAATAATTTTCTTCCGTTAACTATCCATAATAGTATAAGCCAGCTAGAAGAACAAGGTGCAATAAATCGTGCAGATATCATGAATCACGTTAAAACTGTAGTTACTGCATCGATTATTTAGAAGAGTGAATGGTACATTACAATGATATTGAACATTTTCATTGGGTTACATTAAAACAAGAACTTAATTGGAATGATGTGCAAAAATCATTCGATCATATTACTTAAAATTTCCCATATAGTAATATATCCGAAAATGATCTTTTTAATGAGGTATCATTATTTAAAAAATATATTGATAAGGTAAACGTTAAGTCTTATGCATCAGCAAAAATAACAATAGGGAACAAATGGTTAGAAATATTTCATCATTTTGAAACAAACCATATTCCATACAATAATGCACTAAACATTGTGGAATACGCGCTGTCCTAACCAGGAACTGATGCTGCGACTGAACGCGTTTTTTCTACGGTAAATAAAGTGTGGACATCAGAAAAATCACAATTAAGTATTGAGACTTTGAAAGCCACTTTATGTGTGAAATATAATTTAACAAATTATTGTGAAAAATTTCATGACCTTTTAAACGACAGCAATCTACTAAAAAATTCACTCAAATGAGAAATATTCCAAAGAATAAAATAATACTATACATAATTTTTAAATGAGTTATATTAGTAAATTGTACTTATGTTGAAATTTAAAAAAATATATTACAATACTATTTTTGCGTTCTATGAAAATTTTTGTTGCTCCATATAGACCAAATTTTAAATCAAGAACACCCTCTCCAGGTCAGTGGTGTCCCGCTGTACCACTGTTAATACCTGTTCACCTTAATGTATATAGAAATATAAGAATAATTTATCATAAGAATAAATACGTTAACTCTATAAAAACCATGACTTCTAGTGAATGTCTGAATAAAATATGGGTTAAAGATGAATAATTTCACTGTGCCTCGTATGTTATATTTCACTCTACATCATTTAGAATAAATAACCTGATGAAAATGAGGAAATGAATTCCGAGAGAAAAACATGATTCGTAGTTTTCATTGCTTTTAAGGCGCTGTTGAAGGTCTTGAAACAAATGTATCAACGTTGTAAAAAGTTGTAATTATTAACGAGACTGCTGTGGTGTATAGTTTACTCTATTTTCGTTACAAAAGGTTATCCTCACTAACTACTTCCTATTTTGATTGGAAGAGGGAAATTTAAATTGTTTCATTGTTCCCCATCTAGCCTTACTTCCCACAGATTCAAGTCCGCTGAATTTGACTCATGCATAAATTGTAATTTAGCTGCACTGCCCGCCGTACGGTTGCAACCGTTTCATTAATGGCCGGCGTTTTCATCTTGGGAGCACTCAAAGCGTCGATGGGCGCAAGACTTGCAGGTCCCATGAAGAGGCGCAACAGGTGGCGCATGAGGGCGACGCACGCCATCGGCGCTGTTTCTTTCCCTGCGGCGTGATCTTCCGTGAACGGGGGAAGCAAATGAGCAGTCGGATCGCTTTATGGAGTTTCGACTTCATTTGCTGGAGCGTCCAAGCTGGCGACGGTGTTCTTTGTGGCGATGGGTGACCTAAACGAGGTGAATACTTCAATCGATTGTTTCATGCAATTAATAGAAAAGTTGCATTTATTATGTTTAGAACGATTATTTTGTGCGTGTATTAAATAGAACAATTATTTGAACAGATTATTACATTTTGTTTACTTATATTTAATGCAAATATTTTGTTTCCATTTGCAAGTAGAAAACGTCTGAAAATAAAAATATAGCATAATGTGAGGTTATGTTTCCTGGATAAATCTAATTATTCCAAGCTATTATGAAGAGGTAGTTAATCTTATGAGATTCATGACATGTAATGTGTTGCAATTCTTGTTATGGGTGTCTTACTATCTGAAATAAGACATAAGATCTTCATTCCTCGAAATGAGATATTTTTATAAATGGTTAGTAATCTGGGTTAATATGAAAATTCAAAATTTAATTTATTCTGACCATCCGTTTTTCAATTATTTATCTTCTAAATATGGATATGCACCATTTTCGACGAGTTTCGAAATATTTAAATGTCTCTATATTCAAAACTATTTGACACAGAGTTGAAATTTGCAGTAATATAAAGTACAACTCGATTATTTAAAAATGAAATAGTAAGTTTTAAAAATATTTCAAAACAATATTTTTGAACATCTTCAATTGAAATTTTTAAAGTTTTTGAAAAAATATATATATATTTTAGGAACCTTTTTAGAACATATTTACCAAATTTGAAGATGGAATGAGAATGGGATTATATTGATATACATAATTGTTTATAGCGATGCTCGTTAAATTGACTGATTTAGAACTGTTTTTAGCTGTTCGTGTAAAGTTTGATTCAATGTCACAATATACACATTACCATAAGCTTGAATGTAGGACCATAATAAATATAAAGTTCGTTTGTTTAATCATGCAATCGAAGTCATTATAAATTAATTTTAAAGTTTGCAATGATTTTTGTGAAATTTCGAAACACATAATACGGGGACAATAAATTTTGAGAAAGTTATTTTCGGAAACAGAGGACCTTCACTTTATAATGCCTAATGGTATCGTTATAGTTATTTTTCTGTTGAAATATTCGTCTACATTGATTCTCCGTGAAAAACAACTTTACGTCACCATTACTGATGCATTGATCTTGCATGTAAATGAAAATTACTTTGAAACGCTAATCTAGTATTATTGGATTAATCAATAAATAAACAACGATTAATAGATGAATAATATTCATACAATGCAATTATTCGATCACTGGTAAATCGCGATGTTTTCAATAATCGTCCATCCCTAGTTCTTGGAAGGATTATCTAGTTCTTAAAGGACTACGGACATCTACGCGCGAAGGGAAGTACAATGGCACAAACGAGAAAAGACTTCAAGGGGATGTGATCATGATTTACTACATTACTTATTCCGTCAAAGTTGAAACAACGATAAAGACTGTGACATCAAATTCCGTAAAGCACGTTCAATAACCTTTCAAAGTAGCAAATAAAAAGTAAACTCACTTTCTCAGTTTTGTGTTTGTCTCAGGATGCGGAATATTATTTACTGAAAATCACAATTAACGCACATTCGGTATCACATTGGTTCGATATATATCCGGTTGAAAAGTAATGTACAGATAACTGATCAAAATCCTCCCAGAATACAATCCTTCCTCTCCGTTCTTTCGTGCGTAAAAAAAGAAATTTTTTTCTTAAAGCAGAGTGCTGTAATTTATTTACAGCACCTATAGTTATAAGAAATAATGGATTGGATTGGTATTTATGGAGAGCAGAGGTAAAATTGAACTGTTACGTAGAAAGAGATGCAAGTAGGCAGATTTCATTTAATAGCATTGTACGGGGGAGGGGGCTTAGATTAATTTCTCATGTATTCAATGTGACATAATCAAAAACTATGGATAAAACCATTTGTCTCCTGATACATTATCTAGTGAACACACTCTTACATTAAGAATAAAGAAGACAAGTATCATCGTAAAAAACGTATTACGTTAAGGTTATTTCGAACCAGGTGTTAATTTTCGGTTATCCTTTCTATTTTACTGATCACATATATGTGGTTTCTGTTCTCCAAATACGTGTACTAATGTTCGGAAGTTTTCAAGACTGTAGGAACTCTAACCTAATTTGAGAGTACTGCGGTAAAAACGTTTTTGTCTGCTGTACACCTACTAATACTATACCACACTTTTAAGTTCAATACTACTTATACTAATTACATTCTCTGTGTTCAAAATTTTCAATATAGTGAAACCGTTTTTGAAACTATTCAAAACTATGCTTTTGTTTTTCACTTGAAGTGATAAAAACTCTAAACCACGTTCTTCGAAAGGTATCGGTTACTACAATCAGTACGATATACAAATGAAACTGATTCATTCGTTTGATCATGTGCACAAATGGGATTCTCATAACATGTTTTGCGGTATCAGGATAACACAATACAGACGTTTACGTTAAAATCTCACGATCGGAAATTTTCACTATCGCGACATTTTCCATATTTTACTTAATATATTATTCGTGATACTTTATTTTATGTTTCTATTATCAGATTCATTAATGAATATTTTCAAACATAATTTGTCATTGGGTCATTCCATCTATAATCAGACAGAATTGACCCGACCATCTCAGATTTAGTTGATATACGTTGACATCTCTTTATTTCCTTACAATGAACAAGAAAATGAAGTTCTTTTTAATGGTCTCTCTCGCCAGTACATTTAAACACAATTAGGTCCTTTTCACGAGGTTCAAAGACGAATCTCTGAAGACGTACTATAAAATTATAAGTTTTAATAAAAATACTAGTTTTTGCTGTTTTCTGATCTTCTGCATTTCTTGGGATATTCAGTAATGTTTTTCATGCACCAAAACCAAAACAATGACCAATTTATTCATCAGTAATGCACAAAATGCTATAAATGTGGTGACATTTTGAAGAAACATTCTTTTCTCAGAAACACCATTACCAATTTCTTTGAAATTCAGAGAAAATATCGGAACAAATTGTCATATCAAAAAATCAGAGAGGCGGTTTTTAAATTTTTAAATTATTACAAATTGAATATACGCAATATGAAAAAAATTCAAAAAACAGTTCACGAATGATTCACATGATGTTGCAGCAAAAACAGATGTTGAATATTTCGCTTCAAAAAATAAAAACAATTTGCGCACTAAATTTACATGTTGTAGGCAAACGTAATACAAATTTGTATTATAATTTCTGCGTATTACATGCGCTGGTTCAAGTGACTCACGACATCTAGGTGCGTTCCATGCAAGTTGAACTTTGTAATTCTTATATAAGAGATACAGCGTAACCGCACTGTCGACAGCAGAACTCAACAGCTAGCCTCCATGCGTTGTGAGGATGCAGTGGGCGACGTTCCTTTACGGGAACTTCACCATCTTCCCAGAGGATGAACGGTAATACGACGTTCGAAATTTGTCTTTACGACATGCTGCTTGTCATCTATAGACGGCAAGCGGATTTCTATCCATTTACGGTGAACCGTTTTTCCTTCCATACATTGTACAGTCTCTACGTTGTAAGCTGTTTGTTATCTCACAACTAGAACCTTTATTTAATGGTACTTGAATTAAGAAGAAGACCTCTTTACGACAATTACTTAAATGAATATATCCTAAACAAAACTCGTGATTGGGATTTTATTGTACAACTTTCATATATTTTTATTGATTGTTCATTATTTCTGCATTAAAACTATATTTTCATTAGTTATTTCATTTGTATCTTTTTTATTCTGATTTGGTCACGAAATCCTTATCTTTTAATACGTATTTGCCATTTTAAACAATAAATAAATTCGATCACTATTTAATATCGTTAATTGTTGATTATCTATTTGATGAGCTGATGGATTTTATTTAATGATAATATCTACAAAATTGTGTAATTTTCAAACAGAAATGCTCCCCCATATCCCTCACCAGTTAACCTCCCCACTAAATTGTGGTCTAAATCCGCCACAGCTTGCTATTGCCTATTTTTTCGAAAATTATTCTTATGTTTTGCAAGATAGTGCATAGGGTATGCTATGAAATTATGCTCTAGCCACCGTGCATCCATTTGCGTGTTATAACCAACTGAACTAGAGTCGTTAAATCTCTTAATAATGTGATAATTTCGGACGATCTCAATCACACGACAGGTTCAGTGCATTATGTAATCATGCAAATCTGTTCCATAACCTCTTAAGATAGTAAGATATTAATCCGCATATTTGTTGATCCATGAATCTTCGTATACTTGTAAACGAACTCTGTTATAGAATGAGAACAAATTTTGTGTTTATGAGCGGTGAACATACGCGAGTTCATTACAAGTGAGTATTCTATGTAAATGACGAGTGCAAACTGGTTGTGTTTCTTGGGAAGACTGTTGACTCGGGATCGACCGGAACAATTTCACTTCGAAAACATCAAACAAAGATTTTCCCCTTCTGAAGTAGTGGTCAAGTATTTATCTATATTGTTGTGGTCAAAAATAAGTTTGCAGAGGTAAGGACTATTTCAAAAAATAAAAATAATTTTAAGTGTCGAATATATCTTAGTTACATAATGTTTAATTAGTATAATTTTGTTCATGATTACAAATGACCTTTCTTAGTTACTTTTGATTTATATGAGAATGAATATGCGATTGGTGCTTAGATATTTTTGGAACCATCTATGTACAAATTTTTCATGGGTGAAATTGGTAGAAAGTCAGAACATTAATATTAAAGGAAGACAATCATGATAAAATAAATGAAACTTTACATTCTGCTGCAACTGGGTGATGAAAACATTTCTGAACTTTAATATTCTAGACGATTTCATTAGTCTTATTTCTCATGTAAGCGGATATTGCCCAATCAATGATAAAAAGAAAATAATATCAAAAATTTTAGTATGAAATTGGGAGCACGATACTGGAGACTCGCATACAAAATAAACATAATATTAGAAAACTCACAAAACTGTTAAGTATAATTGTTATGAATAATACATGCTCAATGATTTTAAACCTTGGCATTTTATTAAAACTATTATCTAAATTTTATTATTTATTTAACCTTTTCGTGTTTATTGTTGATCGACAAATTTGAATTCCTCATTTGCATAAATTGCCAAACTATTGAGAGAAAGAGAAGTGGTGTTAATAATGACAATTACGTCATTTTTCCTTGTGTTATCACTTTCATTAGATCACTGTTATTTCAGATAATTAAGTTTTCACGGTGACATCAATGGCATGAACAAAATGATATTTACTGCTAAGGTCGGGTAAAATGCTGTTTCACATCTGTTGTTCGTGAACTCGAGTTATAATTGACACCTGAAAATGAGCTTTGGATGATGGTACTTTACGTCATACAGATCGAATATGAAAATGATTGACATGACATTCAGGTATTTGTCGCGAATTTGAATATTTGTCGGTTGTCTGTTACGATAATTACTGAATTAGCATGTGCATAATATCTCATGAGACGATCTCTCTCACTCGAATGCTATTGGGTTGGGACTATCTTGCCATCTACGAGCAGATCGGGTGACATGTTATGGAATTCTAAACGCGAGGGTAAATGGCAATTGGATGCAGTAATTACGGCGAAGTGTGAATAGGTGAGCTCATGTTTTAATATAATACACAACATGCGTTCCACGTTCTAGAAATAGATATATTTTGAACTTCAACAGATTTAGATGCTCGAGAGTTTCTGTAAATTAAGGAATTCGATATAATACGTCAATAAAAAACCAATCATAACAAACATAATATGATTGCAGAACATCCAAATAAAAACATAAATTATTACAAATTTATACAATAATATTTCATAACAAGAAACGCCTAAAGAACGCGAATACTTCACTCTTATCTTCATTTTCTCTAGTGCACACTTAGATATTTATACTCAATGAAAGTTGAACACCTTTCAATCTTTGCACTACGTGCTAGTCTTTAAATACTCGGATAGAAAAACTTTAACCAATTATATTCACAAGTAAAAACGGTATAAAATATTTTCGCAAAGAATAGTCCCCACGGAGCTTGTGTTCTCTCGCCATGAATAAACCCAGGGATCCTGGGACAAACGGAAATTATTTGTAGCTTCTTCAATACAAGATCTCAGTTCATATAAATCTGTTGACGGAAAAGTGAACAACAACAGCTAACAACCGCGTTGCAAACGTGTAAACGGCATTCTGGATTTAGTCCCGATGCTGTTCCTTCCATTATATTTCACGAGACGAGTACCTAGTGAGTGAAACCCATGATGAACTGGGTCTCAATAGCACTCGTGGTCATTGACCATAGTTGGCCCAAACGACAGTACGAAGAAAAAAGACAAGGGCGTGAGATATATTGAATAAATTAAAAATAAATCACTGACTGGTACGATCAAACAACTTCTGATGAGGGTGATTTTTTAAAATATCAACATCTACACTGTACATTACTGAGTCTGGCACGTGAGACTAGCTCTCCCTGAAATGTGATATTTTAGCTTAGTTTTTGCACATTTCGCAGAAGAAAAGAGGATCCTGAAATATCGATGATTTTTCCAGTGCTGTAGTGAATAAAGTATTAAAGCATGTTAGGAAAAAGTATTCGGTGATATGTGATCTATTGTTTTGCTTAATTTCTCCTGTAATATTACATTTGAAATCAGCGTAGATCAAGTTGACAGAGGTTGTGTTGCTGATTGGAAAGTCTGGTTTTTACAACCCGGTGTAACTATAGGATTTTATCCATAATTCACTTTGAAAAATGTTTCCCATTCCTCCTCTATCTGCTATAAAATAAAAACCGGTTTTACCCGAAATTTTCAGTTGCCGGATCATGAACCGATGTCAAGAAACTTCCAAGCTGTACTTGTCATTAACTCCAAGCAATGTATGTGAGGCGGTTGAAACTCTCTCTTTTTTCTTCAACACCTCGACGTTTAAGAACGATAATATCGTAAACCCCACTACCTCCCACTATTATTGGTGTTGGATTATATGACATAATGAGGAGTGTGAATTCTATTTTCAAGCTTTCTGGTTGCTTTCGTCTCTAGAGTACTTACATTGAAATTGGGTATAAAATTAATATTTAACTTACTTTTAACACATAAATTAGACGAAGAAAGAAATATATGTACAAGTATTGCAACTAATTTAATCAGCGCAATACTACTTTGCTTTAGAAAAATTGATCTCCGCATGAGAACTCAACAGGCATGTATGATATTGTAATTCTCTGCATCGATTGCATGAAACTCACAGCGAATGTTAGTGAGAAAAGGAGATCATTGTACCCAACAAGTAAACTAATGAAATTAGTACGCACAGCCCACGGTACATTTTGGGGTCTCTGTAAGGCGCACGGCTATTAAGCCCCGCCATATATATTGTACATTTTTGTTTTTGTTAAAATATAGCCCTTTTGAATTGAATTGAAATGAAATTAGAGATCCCTCTCGAAGAGAACGGGAAATGTGTGCTCCTTAAATTAAGCATTCCTGCTAATTCTAATTAAGTTCATGCTCAAGTCCACCTTTTTGCAGTTGATTCTCACTTCCTCCCAATTTTGAATTAGGAGACGTAGTATCCCTTCCTCTGTCCCCTTCCATTCCTTCACCCTTCTCAGCGTGGGTGGATGACGTGGGCGAGCAGCCAACTACTGGACACGCCCCCGCAGTTTGCGGCCACGCCTCCCGTCTCCATCCCCTCCTCGTTGTGTCCTTGAGTACCGAAATCTATTAGACCTTCTTGCGCACCTACTCCCATTCCCCACTACGTTATTACGAAGTCATAAGAGCCCTTTGTGAGACGGAGATTACATCTATATGAGGAAGTTGGTCTCCTCCATTTGTTTGCTAGTAACATCTGAATGTGTTAATTTTCTCTTTTCAATGGGTTTAACGTAAATGAAACGATGAATTATATTCCTGGAATATATGGTTTGTTGGTTGCGTTAACAGAAGCACATGTAGAGATCATGATATCAGCCAAAGGATTTTTTTCGAGGACATTGCCAAAATTCTCAATGGTTTCGTGCAATAAGGACTCGCACAAAATTCAACTAAAACGGACCATGTGATTACCCATCTGAAGCGTTCTAGCTTAAGTCCACTGGAATATTTATGAAATATATTTCATACTTCAATTCTACGCACTTATATTTTTTACCACAAGGTAGTTATAAGTTAAAATCAGCTTCTTCAATCTCGTAATGACAAACTACTAATTCAAGCTATCCGACCAACTTATTTTTATCGAACAGTTTCACTTGAAGAACGGAGTGAACAGCTTCACACTAAGTTGCGAGCGAATTATCGCTCTAAACTAGCAGTGTTTCAGATTAAGCAACAGTTAAAAATCACATTTATGAAGCTTAACATCGTTCCAACGAATTAAGACTATCTACTTATGTACATGTAAATATTACGGCCCCACTTATTCATATTCATTCAACGTCAATTTTATTATTTTTCTTATTTTTACGCAGTCATGATTCTTTCTCTTTGTGTGCTCGTGGTGGAGCCTGGCCCCATGAGGATGCAGAGGACGGATATTTCGCTTCCGCTGAAAATAACTGTCAGCATTTGAGAGGTGTGGGACCAGCGAGGTGAGCGATGCGCCTTGGTGGCGAGGTTCTAGACCGACCAATAAGAATGAGTACTGATACCGTCATAATCACGCCATCTCTATAAACTTGATGTAATTGGCTTCCCCCCCCCAAGGCGTCCATCCTGAAATCCCCAACGTGGTGGCCACGAGGCGAAGGGCCCAGTAGGAGGTGGCAAGCCTCCTCTCCCAGCGCATGTGGAACATGCGTTCGTAAANGTGGGACATGCGTTCGTAAAACTCTTGTTTTTGATCATTGTATTAGCAATCTGTTTTGTTTATTTTTCTACTCAGTATCCTTCAGATACGAGATCAATGTAGTTATGATTTATTTACATTACTCTGTGAATTAATACGTATCGCTCAGATGCTTCTGAATATCATTCAAGATACTTTCGCTGTATTCTAAATTAGTATCTCAGTTTCATTGTAAACTTTTGTTGTCTCGTATTGAGTAATACGCAAGCTACTTCTTCTTTAATTGTAAAGTTATCTGAGTTGAGTCCAGTATATCGATTACAGCTGTAATCAATGGTATTAGTTGTTAGTAAATAACAGTTAATTTGTTCCTTGTTTAATTGATCCTGGGCTTATTCATATCCTGGTCGATCCGGCTCTCTCACAAAATGCGGATGTTACAACACGTAGCCAAGCGAGTAAGCTGAGTCAGAAGACAAGCAAATAACTTAATTAAATCAAGCCCTGAATTGGGTTGTGTAAAGCCTACTAATTCTTGAGTAGCAGGTACTGCTATCTAACGATAGCGAGTGGATCGATTTTAATAGGTGGAGAGTCGAGAGTAGAATGCTGGGCAGATATCTTAGGAGCCAGGGGAGCATGTAACATAAACAATTTTCTATCGCACGTCTTCATGCTTAATTACATTGCAATCATTATCAAATTTGGTTCAGATTTCAAGTCTTCATACAAACAGAGTTGAATAATTACAACCGAGAATAAAACGCCTAATGGCAAATAAACTCACTGATATAAATAAAATATTTGTTTCCTTCGCGTTGCATTAGTCTAGGGGTTAACTCGCTGAAGTTGTTGAAGTTCTATGGATCGAGCCCTCCTTAGTAAATTACTTTTTGATTCATTTATGTGGATACGGCTAACGATTTTCCAGGATAATGGGAATATTTCCCATTAACCTTTTTGATAGTTTTTTATGTCCTATTGAACCTTACGTTTAATTTTTTTCTGTTACGTATTTTGAAAATTGTTAAATGGCGCTGATTGGTGCAACTGTTCCATTTAGTAGAATTTACAATATTCTGCGTGAAATGCCGGTGTAGACATCATTTTCTGATTCATTGATTCATATTTAAGCTTATCGGAACCACTTTAAAATATTCGAATAGGATATAAAATTTTGTTGATGCTGCGTAGAATTTGTTTTGAAAAAATACCTCCTCGATCAGTCTCACTTTGAATGTTCAAATTTTCGGAAAATTATTCTGTTTTCAACTTCCATGTTTTCCTTGAAACCTACTCAGCGTTTTCTCGTCAGAGTGCTCTTTCTTCCTCTTACCTTATAAGTTCCAAGATGCTTGACCGAGCACGCCAGCTTGACGTTGCGCCCCGCGGGCACCGTGATGTTCTCGATCAGCTCCGTGAACTCTGGGTCCTCAGTGGGAACTGCAACACACAGATGCACCTCCCCTTAGTACCAACGTTACAGTAATTCAACCCACGCATTGTTTCTGAGGTGGTGGTATTGGTATATGTTATGAGATAATCGCGAAAATGTTTTATTGAACATTTTCATGTTCACGTGTATTACATTAAAATTAAAATGATAATTGCAACCGAATGCGGCGACAACATTCATTAGAAATGAAATTGTAATATTTACTTTAAATTGTTGATAAAAGCCCCCCACTGTATCTATGATCATTTTGTGATCAGAAAGGTTTATCTTTCAACTCATCCATAATTATCAGATTTACATTGCAAATAAAATAGCAGAAGTTTTATGTGTTATAATACTATTTTGGTTGATGGTAATAACAGAACTCAATTATCAGTATAACAGTCAATCAGTCGGCTGGAGACAGAGCAAAGTAAGGGTAACGACTCGTATTCCACCTCGCACCCACTACTTCTTTTGTCGACTTTTATATGGGATATTTGAGTTTTAAGACTGAAAGTAATAAAGACCTACATCATTTCGTTCGAGAAAAAATTAATTCTACAGAAAATTGGGCATGCTTTTTCGTCAATCGGAATTTAAAACTGCCTAATCGAATTCGTCTGTTTTTATGTTCCACGAAATGACTCATGATATTAATTTTATAATATGTTTATTAAATAAAACGTGTTCACAAACAGAAATTCACGAATTACATTGTTTGAACTTTAGAGTGTGCAGTATCATTTTCTGAAAATTTTAAGTCGTTTCTTTAGCGGCAATATATTTTCACAAAAGTTTCGTCAAAAATGATACCAAACACTGACATATATTAAAGAAAAAGTGTAATAGAAGAAATACATAAATGCGTTTCTTATTTGTTTCCGGGTTTTAATCCCGAGAACTTTTAAGAAGCTCAAATTTTAAAACAAGTTATATTTTGGGTAGTTTTACTTTGGGTTTATGAACATATTTTTTTGGTGAGGTGTTCGAATAACCATTGAAATACGGAATGAGCTATTGAAGATTGTTTTGATAAAATATCTTAATAAACTATGATCTTTTCCCTTTACAAAACGAGATTGCTATTTTGGGACACTGATTATGAATAATGTTGAAACGTATTTATACAATTAAAAAACACCGGCAGTTAAAAGGGGGCAAGCAGAAGTGTAGAAAAATATACACATAGTACATCATACGAACAAAACACATGATGAAACATTAGGAGACAAAAATGTAAGAAAAAAAATCTAAACGATTAAATTGACAGTGCCATTTCTTACTAAATATTAAATGTAGATACTGAACTTCCTTTTCCCAACAGAAATTGCGTTGAAAACCGTCAACAAAACTTCAGCACGAGTAAGAATACGTTATCTGCTTTTCTGTGATACCATAAATAGATGGTGCGGTCTTGAATTTCTTTCTGTGAGGATTGAGGACCTTCGATAAACCACTTTCCACTGCACGGTGCTTAATACAGCACATCATATGATTCTAATATCTCTAATGAGGACACTATCCCATAGTACGGTCCCTTCCCCTATTTGAATCATACATACTCTTCATAAATACTCTATTTCTATGTTTATTCCACAGCCATATCGTCCCCAATTGCCACTTCCACATCGTCCCCACTCGACTAACATTAATAAAGAACGGAACGAGACCATTATACTTTGCCAGTCTTCATTAAGAACAAGTGAATGTTTGGTTGTTTATTTTTGGCGTCGCTATTGGATACAATATTTCACCTTCCTCTCGTTCGTGAATACCAGGCTTGAGATCCGAGGTTTCCGGAATGTGATACTTAGATTTGCTGACGCAAACTAGTGATTTTTGTATCTTACCGCACCTAGAGAAGTTTCCACTGAAAATTCGACTACTTTTAACGTCCATTATATAATATAATTAAATAAATAATTAATAACTTACGACCTTTTATGGACGAATAATATTTACATTTTCTGTGAAAAAAATTGTTTCAGAATACTTCGAATCGACACTTGGCGGGTCCTAAAGCCTCATAAAAAAAGAAAATACTTAACAAATACTTAAATATAAAATAATTTTTCACCAAACAGACCGTTAAAAATACATATGGCTACTAGTAGAACAACGGGCTATTTCACTTAGTCTATACGTAGCGATTACACGAGTGACAGAGATGCATGGAAATACTCTATCTTCAATCTATGAATCGCCAAGAGGGAGCAATTAGCGAGTTCATCATTGATTCTCGAACTAGTGAATCGTGTGATTCCATTGTCAGTACCACTATTTCTTGTTTATTTTTCATTAAATTTTTTACGTACCAAGGCAAAGGGAATGCAATCTACACTTTGAGAGACTTTTAGATATTATTTTTCTTGAAAAAATACCAAAGAAGATGCACTAAAACTTGCTATCATGAATTGCAAACGTTAAAAATTGCCCGTAATAATTTTTTACGTTTTCTTCAATTTTATCAATTATATGAAATAAGAAGTACTGTAAAATCCAAAAGTGTTTGTTAAAGCTCTGGCATTTTGAACCAGCTACTCCACTAAAATGCGAGCGAATTGACCGACGAGCGGCGGGAATTTTTACCGTAAATTTAAGGAGATATTTTTCCCGCACAGTAAACAAGAGGGATCTTTGTGGATAAAAAATGCATGTCTACATTATGTGACAGTGTTTGTGTTTGTTTTTAAAAACAACTGAATCAGAAAAAAAGTCTCCCGTTTCCCTCTGTGTCGCAGAGGTAATGAGCAAGAGAAAGATTAGTTGCTGTGGGGTCATTTTCAACTCTACAAATCTGTGGTAGTTGCTCGTCGTGATTCGAGCCTGTTTCCCGAGTAATCAGGCGTGACAGAAGAGAATCGGAAGAAAGAGGAGACTTCGTCATGTTTTCCGCTTACAAGCTTAATGGGAACACATTTGTCATTTCTGGAGGTATGAGGAAAAGTTAAAAAGAAGTTAAGAGACAAGTCACGAGCACTAAAAGCGAGATGAGGATATCATAACTGGATAATTCAAAGACATTTATTTGTGTTACAGAAAACTTCCGGAATGAAACATAACCTACGTTAATCAAATTAATATTCAATGTTTCCCTTTCGAACGTATCGAACATATTTGTGCGAAAATCTCTCGAAAGGTAACTGCTAATTAATATCCGTTCAAGGACTTTTTAGTTTTAAAAATGTAAATTAATTTATCAACCGATATTTTAATACACGAAACTAGCCGATTTCAACACAAATGTCATTAATGTACATATCATTGCTTTGGAGTATTATTTACGTTAAGTCGCATTACTATATTAATTAATGTTCTTCAAATTAGCAGTGCAATGCAAGATCCTACATACTATTCTTCAAATAATGTTCCTTTTTCGTATAAAGATGATACAAATTACTGAAGTCTAAATATATATAGAACACATCCAAAAATGTTCCATCAAAAGAGTAAAATTTTTATCGCGTTCCAACATCAGTTTACGTCGTAAAAGCAACTATTTCGGACTCATCAATCATCCGTGACATTAATTTCATTAGTACTAAAGTACATTTTCAATTTGTCCAGTACTGAAAAAGATTCCGAAACAATGGGAATTTTGGTGTTACGTTCTTCGTAAGAGCTTCATCGCCCCTCCGGTTGTGTTATTTAAGACGAGCAGCATTTGCGCGAAATGTTCGTATTTCTCATACACGTTCGGCGTAGCGACATCCGCTAAAATTCGACGCGTGACGCATATCAGATCCACGCCACATGTTTCACCTCTTAGCACGTACCGAGCTCGCTTGCGAATGCTCATCTTCGTCAATTATATTTCGCCACACATTGGAGTCGGATAGTGCTACAGTTAGATTCCCCGCAGATCACGGCGTCATCAATACTCCCATTCTGTTCCTGCCGGGCTCTTTATGGATGGGCAAACTATGTTAACAAGCGACCTTCAGCAGTGAACGACCCATTTCCACGCCGCGCCGCTGATGTCGTCTACATGTCATTCCGGCAAATGCGAAACCTCGTCTAGAAACACGACAACTGCCTGATCGCTTTTACCTGACTATAAAGGTTTTTCACATGAATACGTGATGAAACATTTAATCGAATTCGCTCAGTGATCTAGTAATATTATAAGTTCTCTCTGAGTTTCACGTTAAAAAGAAACTTAAATTTCAAATTTCCCAAAGGAACTAAAACAGTGGGATGTCAAAGTATTGCCCAACAGTTCCTGGAAAATACGGCAAGGTGATTCAATAATGTCCATGATATCGGAAGAGATTGAATAAAGGAAATATATCCATCGAACCTGAAAAGTCCGAGTACATTTTGTTTCAATTAAATTTTATTTACTGTTTAAAATAATATGTCGATTATTGAATGATATTTTCATATGATAAATACACAAAAAACTTTAATTTCTCAATAAGAAAAAAATTTTGATGAATCAAAATTATACTCAGATAAAGAAAGATAAGACAAAAAACGAGTTAACGTTAATATGTTGTTTGGCATATTCTATAGTTGGCAGCCTGTTGATTGTTGTATTAATAATTTAACACTCACATATATAGGATTCAAACATTTTTTTATTATAAAAACTTGATTTTATATTATGCAAATTTATGTGTGTGTGATAAAAGTTTTATTCAATATTCTGCTTATGTATTATTTTCTTTCAATGCTTTTGGGCTATAAAACGTTGTACACTATATAGAATATTTTTAAATTCCTTGCCTTTTATTCTTTCCGACACATTTTATTCATAAGTTTGAAACATTTTTAATTCTGTAAAATATTTTATAATAGGCAGAGCACTCTTGAAGAAAATACTTGGTTTATTAGTAGATTTTTTCATAAAAAAGATTGTTTAATGTTTGAAAGTTGAGGGGATGGAATTTAGAAACGCGATAAAATTGCATTGCATTATTTTGTCAAAACAAGTGCCGAAAAATATTACGTTGCTTCATAAATACCGGTACTGTTGTGGGAACTCTACATTATCATTAATTACTTTAGAACTTACAATTTCGTGGCACAAGGAAAAATATCAAAATGCGAATTGGTGACCAACGGAGAAACGCGTTTGAGTGATGTTGCAGAAAAATAAACAGTGAAAACCCATGAATATTGGCAAACGTGGCAGGGAACTCAGCTTGACAGACCTATCGGTGCTGAGTCACCCTCCTGAAACACGACAATCATCTCCCCCATGTACTACGTCTGATGTGTGTAATAAGGAGGATAGCTCTCCCTCTATTTGTCTTCGCAAGACGTTCCTCTATGCTGATTTTATCACAGGATTCTTTGTTCCATTATTGGACTTCGTCAAAGCAATCATACAGAGGTTTGCGGGAAGCAGGAAAACACCCATTTTTCCGTGTCCTGTTGATTTCCATCAAATACACTCCGACCACAAAATACGAAACTTTCAGAATACATTCAGCTTTCGCCAAGGAATGAGGCGCGTAGTCATATGTTCTTTATGAAAGTTTTTATATATATATATATATATATATATATATATATATATATATATATATATATATATATATATATATATATATATATATATATATATATGAAAGATACAAACATAGTGTATACGTGTATTTAGTTTTTATTGGGTGACGTTGCAAGCCGATATAGAGCAGCTACCAAGTAAAAAATTTTGTGAGGTTAGTAGGACGTTTACTTTAAATATCCAAGAAAAAACGATCGAAACGATATTTTTGAAAGCATTACGCTATCTCTTTCTGGTAAGGTTTCCTTTTTTTATATATATTTTGTTGTGTGTTTGGAACAAGAGAAGTGAAATGAGAATATTTAAAACTCAATATATTTTATTGTTTTGCTTTAGGGGACATTGAAACAGATTGTTATTTTAATAAAAATAAAAATATCCTGAATTTTTCTTGTCAACTTTATTTTATTTTTCGTATTTCAATACAGTACGTAAATCCCAGATTTAAGATCTGTGTTAACGAAAAGGTAAAGCAAAAACATGCGCTTTCGCAAAATTTGTTGTTTGTTTAAATGAAACACCTGACTTATCGTGGTTTGAGGAGGGTTTTAAAATAAAACATGATTATAGTGGACGTGAAGCTACATGATATGCTCCAATCATTAATATACAGAGATTAAATAATATGTAGAAGTATGTAACACTATTCAATATTCACTCAAACTTTAATTTATTTGTCTATTAAATTACAGTGATATAATAGCTGCATTGCCATGTTGGATACGTTGGTCCCAGGTGCCAGAACCACAAAGGATATCAAACTCAGTTCTAAAATAGTGGAGATAACAATGACAAAATAATATGTATTTAGCGAACGTTTAGCAAAATATCACTTCAAAATTACAATGAACTGAATCGTATGAATAATTCCATTTTAAAATTTTTCTTTGTATTACTACCGCTACGTGATTTTATAACTATTATTTTTTCACACTTTATAGTATATGAAAGTTAGTGTACTGAAAAAGCTTTTTAAAACCCAATTTCATCACATTCAAGTCATTATATATTACTTTTAGTTAGTTAAATCGGCAGAGGTTTTCTATTTTTTCCAAACTGACGAGCCTTTATAACTTATTGATAGCTTATTACGTGCACTGTTGCCTAGCAGATTAACAATGAAGACGCGACAAGCTATCCTGCAACAGTCCTCTTTGAGGTCTCGTACACTGCGCCAGAAAATAAAAGCATTTTTGGTATTACGTTGATGCATACCTATGTCAGTGTAATTATAACTGGAAAATTCGTTGAATTAGATAAATCAATTATTGTGCTGTATTAATATATTCTGTTTTACTATTGTATTGACCTTCTTTTTTGGTTCTGTAGTACTTTTTATTTTCTACCTCTATTCCGTTATTCCGTCCACTAAACCTTACATCTGTGTCAACTTTTCCACTCCTTTAATATTGAGCATTTTCTTTGTTGCTTGTTCGATGGTCACTACTCTTTCACAATACATTACGCTCAATCGTTTATTTAAGCTAGACCCATTTCCACGGGAGTGCAGTTACGTTCATTTAATTGCATTGATGGGAGAGTGAATTTAGAACGAACAAAGAGTATGGGAATCACCCCTTCCACAAAAAAAAAACAATGTCATTAAAATCTATTTCCGGTCATTTCTATTCGATTCTTTCTGTATCCAGTTATGCCAGTATATTCCTGTATTACGTTTCGGTTGCTCACGTTTAGGTAACGAGGTGTAATTCATTCGTTTTTCTTTCGTCTCTCCGTTAGTTCATTGGTGGTTACGTGTGTTTTTCCCTATTGTCTAATAGTTCTCGAGTTTCACGATGTTTGCGTTATTTTCCTTTTCTCTCCCAGGATCAATTTGATAGGAATGTCAATACTTCAATTCAAAGCTAGTTCAACTTCTCCTGTACATCGACTACAGACCTCTGCCCATGATTTCCATTTTCATTTCCTATTAATGCAGCAAAATACTACATTCAATTGTTTAATATTTCGAATAAGTGATCCTGCATGAATGGTTTTTTCAAACGGATTATTCATTTAAAGAAGTGAAAGAAGACTTGGAAATCACAAACGTCAGCAAGCAAAAACCTAAAAATGAGCTTTCAAGGTGGTAGAAATAGTGGATCTGTCATTTCATGAATTATTTACGTAGATTAAAATTCCTTAAAGTAATCTATAAAATATTGTTCTTGATCACAGAATAAAGATCATACAGGACTGTATATACATTACAACATATAAATAGCGAGTCAAATCGTAACTGTAATCACAAATATATTTGTACGATATTTTCCCTGCCATCAGCATTGTTTTGTTTTACAATATCTCATCATTATAATTTCATTTCACTTTTATAACAACTTGTATAGATTCAAAATAAAAGTTTAAAGAAATCAAAAGTTAAAAACAAGTCTTTAAATCATAAATTTCTTATGACATTTTTTTCTTGAAATAAGAACCAAACCAAAGTAGAAAATAGAGTAAAATATTTTTAACAAATGTTAGGGTACCGGCCATCTTAAGTTGAAATAATGCCTTTCTCTCACAACATAAAAAAGTGAATTTGGATATCCATGAAATCCATCCGTATAATTAAGGCAATAACTTAAAATGTAAGTTTATTTCATTTAGATAAGAAACTGTTAAGTGATAGTATAACTTGTGAGGTCTGCCAGCGAGCAAAGCGAGTTCCTTGAATGAAAGCCAAAATTAGAGCGTGATTTACTTATATTTCATTTTTTTGTTTTTAGTATTTAATAACAAGAATATGTATGACATAAGTATTTATTTTGTAAAAAAATATTTTTTTCGATACATTTCACAGAAAACTGGTAATTAGTGTATTTTCGCAAGTACTTGCATTAGAGTTGCTTTACAAATGCATTATTGCTCTTTGCGTCTTCGAAATTTAATCCTTTTTTTCTTTTCTATCCTTTGTGCAAAAAAGGATCGTTTGTGAGCAAAATGTTTCAAGCCGATGAGCTTTAGCTCAAGAAGTACGTTTTCGAAATCCGACCTGAATCAAGTGCGGCACTTGACAAAAGCGAGCACATCCCCAAAAGAAAACAAATTTCATCGGCAACGTTCCGTTCAAGGACTCTACAGTGATCCATCACTCGCTGCCATTACGCACCACTGGCAAGTAAATAAAAATAGGGAGAAAAACCGCTTGGCATAAAGTGATGAAATTTCGTAGTGATAGCGTGTTTCCAGAAAAGCAATTAGCGTCATTTAATTAAACTCCGCATTCATTTAACTGCGTTGTCGAAGCGACGCTAGAATGGATTGTGATACTCATGTCCAATTTGATGATTCTCTTTAGGGGTGGCCATGCAGATTGCAAATCTGATGCCTGAGAAAACGGCCATCGACACATTGATAGTCACCGATGAGAAATCCTGTTTTAACAGTTTAATTTTATCGCAGACTCGCGCTGAGACGGGAGCAGTTTGTTGCGGATAATACTTCTAACAGAATGATTTACGATTTGCCTAATTGTCGCCGTGGACGTAGATTGTAATTTTGTCATAATATTTTAATGAAAAAAGGTAATAGAATTAGAGGGTTTTTTCACTGAAACTCGAATCGTTATATTACATTTGTTTCGTTAACTTCACAGGATCCTTAACGTTATTGACATTTTTGATTGAATATTAACAAACCATAAGTGGAGGGCTAATGCTGATGTTGCGGATCAAATTTTCTAAACCATATTGGAAATATATTTGCGCGGATATTCCAGTAATTAGCAACTCCAGATATTAATGAGGAGAGTGAAATGAGTTCACTGACATCACTTCAATATTCCCCTTGATACAAAAGCATCCACTAAATGAATCATACAAATACTTCATTTTAGGTTTTGTGAATCCTTAAGGTACGTTTACACTTGTATACATGTATGAGCGACTTGTACGAGATGCATGTCAATTTGTATGAGCTAGTGTCCTCAGACAAATCCCGATACACTTCATTCAGGATATTCATGTCGCTCATACATGTCGCAAACGAGTATGCGCATGCTCAGAACCTACGGCCAGTTCACGCTCCGCCATGTTTGTTTACAATCTATCTGTGATTTTTGTAGGTTACATCTTTGTTGTCATAAGTCTTTATCATAGTGTATTGACTCCTGTAATATGATGAGTATTGTACATTTTATTAACTAGTTAAGTTTATAATAGTTTGTTTCTTTAGTAGATTAGTATATCAGTTTGTGTTCCTCCCTCACGATACACCAAGAATTCACTTATACAAATCACGAATGTTAGCGCTGCCGTATACGTGTGGTAGAATTTCTGAGCTTATACAAATCACACACCTTCGAAAACTTGCGATAAACGTATCTCATACAAATCGCTCATACAAATCGCTCATACAATTATACAAGTATGAATGTACTTTTAGTGTGTATTATCTCTTAGTATGATAAAATCAAACTAGTGTGGTCTTTCTTGTAAACCAGAACAATTTAGTGTATCTCAAGTAAGATGCGGCAGTTCAGTAATTACATTGAATAATATGTATTTGTGGTCCATAACTGTTTAGTATAAACCGCAGTGTTCTCATAAGTTTAAAATCGAAATCCACAGTATCTTGCCTGCAGTAGTAGGAAGGTGAAATTAGTTCAGTATGACATTTCGACGAATTTGACTCAAAGCAGACGCAGTTATCATTGTAAAGAAGGCTAAATGCAAACAAAGCGTGGTTAAAACATGGGTAAAATTGACTCAACTCTCTAGAATTTGAAAACCAGAGTTCAGTCAACATCTATTGATATCTATATTCGAATATTAGTCATCCAACTGACTCCTATTTAATGATGAATAAAGCCCGAAAAATCCATGCAAACTTTGCTTATCTCTGCCATTGTTCCAATTATTGGTCACATTTCTATAGTTTTGAATTTTCACTTTCATTGTCCTTTCCTTCTTCTCCATTCCTGCATGTTTATTTTCCTCCATTCAGATGCAATGATTCGTCTCTACTATCTGCCACTGTCTCCTCCTCGATGAAATACTCAAAATTTGAGAAAAAAAACACGTTGGTTGTTCGGTAATTTACGCAAGTGATGATCATTTATCATATGATTAATCATTTAAAATTAAAGGTGAAAATCGTTGATTTAAATACACTTTCCTTGGAGTTAGTACATGCTAAAATAGGTTAAGGTCGATGATTCTATTATATCGCAGTAAGGCTGAAAGGTAAAAATTTTGTTGGATGTAAACGCTCTGGGTTCATACAGTGCAACAAACGAGTACTTCGAAGGTAGATTTGCAGTATTTTGTGAGTTGAGGATCGTAACCCGAATCCTCTTAAAATGTGTAGTATTGATTCAAATCACGCCATCTACTACGTATTTTTTGCAAAATTCACTGCCACTTTATCAAATATTGAAATTACAGAAAAATATCGTTCATATAAGTGTTGGCAATTTGTTCACTACGCATTGTTGTATCTTAGCAGTAGCTCTTTATCCAGGTACTAATTGAGATAACTTTTTTCTTTACCTTCAACCTTCGTTTTAGAATGCGAGTCAAGAAACGTCGGAGTGGAAACACACAAAGTGAATTTCTTGGCTCTTTTCACTCCGTTGTTGTATACCAAAGTTGTATTCAATTTTGTCAAAAGATTTGCTTTGTCTTGATTATAAATAAAATCACCTTTCTTGAGTGAGAATCTTAAGGATAAGTGAATTATGTTCTTCCATACCTAGGTCTACATCTAGGTCACAATTTAGGCTCTGTGTAGCTCCGTCTAGTTCTCATGTTAACTAAGAACATTTACCATGTTTTATTAGCGCATTCCCCGACTGAAAGTACAGTAATACTTAATGTTTTATTTACTTCGATTAACGTCGATTTCTGTTGACAGTTTTTACGAAGAAAAGTGTAGGTTTTCATCGGTCACCTCGGATTTCGTTGTCGTGCCCACATATTTCGTTGACGTTGTTGCTAAGTTTACGAAAACAATGTGTATTAAATTGTGTAATTACTGTCGTGTCCCGTTTTAGGCAAATCTTAAAGAGGTGGTAGAACCGGACGTCTTTGGGTGGGTTTTGTACGTGACATGTGTCCACTGACTGCAGCTAAAAATCGAAACGAAAACTGAACCTCAGATAGCACCTTGATATCCCAAGTCCCTTTTGGAGAGGAATTGTTAAAAGTTAATTTATTGTTTACATTTTTATTCTATATTCATTTTATATGAATTTCTGATAATTTTTAAATGTAACTCATATATTTTCAATAAAATGGGTTTTTCATATTTTTTTGAGTATCTAGAATGAGTTAATTGGATTAACATCGATTCATATGAAAATACTTTTCTCCGTTTTTGTCAGTTGTGGAATTCGCCGATTGTTTTCGGACGAATGATTGACGAAAGCCAAAGTATCACAGTAGCTCTTTCTTTTGCTCATCCGCTCACGCTTATTTTTACACATATCTTCTCATCAACTAACCTG
Organism: Laupala kohalensis; assembly: GCA_002313205.1. Taxonomy (NCBI): domain Eukaryota; kingdom Metazoa; phylum Arthropoda; class Insecta; order Orthoptera; family Trigonidiidae; genus Laupala; species Laupala kohalensis. The sequence continues at coordinate 223,566 of NNCF01132544.1, read as the reverse complement.
TAATGTTTTGCTCCAAAGTATCTCATAATCTCTAAAGCAACAAACACTGAACGACCGCAGAATTTGTGAAACATAACATTAAATTCGAATTCATATGGTTGGAAATAACAGTGATAATACGACTCCTAATTCGTCAATGGGTTCGTGAAACTAAAATGAAATTGTAGTCGACGTAAAAGAGTATAAAATTATTCATAAATTGATATAAAGTGAAATAATCACTATATTGCGAAGACGAATGGTCGAATGAATATACAACAACAGATTTTTCTACACCAATGGGTACGGAGGTAGGTGTATGACGCTTCCTGTGTGAATGTGACCCAGTATTTCAATCGGAGGCCAGATGAAACCAGCGAATCAGCGCGTGTAGTCACGGGCGCCAGTCTGCCGCTGTGCAGTGGACCAGTGGCACGGGGAGACCGACTGTTATTCCATTCGCGGCTTTCCTGCGATAACGGCCCGACGGAGATCTCGTGGCGGTGAATAGCGTGACTGGGATGAGGGAAATGGAGGGTGAGGAAATTGTGGAAGGATGGAAAGCTAATGGTAAGGAAAGAGTGATGCTGTTCCGTTGGGTGGAAGTTGATGAGGAGATGAAAGCATGACTAGGAGTTGATCGCGATCTTTGCGGTGTGATGACTACTGGAGAAGGTGATGCAAGAAAATGGAACAGTTCTTGTATTAGTTACAGCTATTGCACCCGTTCGTTTCTTTCGTTAGGTACCGAATGTCCTTCACCGTTACTATTTACAGTAACTATTTCTGAGAGTAATAGCAATTATACTAAACTTTCAAGCAAATCTAACAATAAATATTAGCCATACGTTTATACTCGTTCACACACTTTAAAGAGGTAAAATGTGTACAAATGCCGAATTTAAAAAACATAGCCATTCAGTCTAAAATAATGTTAAAAATGTAAAAATTGTCGACGTCAGACCTGTCATTGCAGAAGTGCGAGCCGATGAGCAAACGAAACGTCAAAGGAACTTTTCGAAAACCATAGAATATTTTGAACGAGCTTTTTCACCATCACAACATTACAAGTCCAAGAGACAGGCTGGAGTTCGAGTGGACGACATACTTGGAGACAACTACAGATGGTATCAGTGAAAGAAGAATGTTGCTTAAAGTTTTACACAGGAAAAATTTGATTGTTGAACGATTTAATGAGTTAGTTATCGATTTATGAGCTCTCCATTTGTTTATAGTTGCATTAAAGAGTGTACATTAGCGATGTTTAATATATGAAGTCTTGCTACAAACAGAATCGATGACGGAGCTCGTAAAATTATAATATCGTGGTGTGTAAAATAAAGTAGTAATATAGTGGTGTGGTATTAACAAGAACAGTAACAAACGACGAGTATAGCTAGAGGGTGTAAGTCTGGAAAGAATTATAAGTGAACTGTGTCAAGGAAATATTATGGATGTAATCGGTTAGACGTTTATATTCAACTATTACAGGTTAAACGGTTGTAGCTATAAAAGAGAGAACTAAATACAAAATTATTTTGGGAAGTTTTATTTAATTATTTTGGAACTTTCATGTTACAACTCAGAGACATAACGTGAGAATCTCTTTCTAAATTGCGTTTGGCGGAGATGAAGTATTAAGAATCTCAATTTAATGGCAAAATGGAAAAAGCAGGGAATGCAACGAATAATCAGAGATCTAATTCAATTATTTTCCTCATTCTCGATAAAACAGACTCGTTTATTCGACCAGTAGTTTCTGATGCATTTGAGTGAGCCGGTAAAAGCAAGCGACAGTGACGAAAATTGACAGGTGGGGGGTGTAATCTAGCGAGTAGTTAAACGCGAGAGAAGGGAGACAGCACGCGGTGTTCTGGGGGGTGGGGGGGGTTTGTGTATTCCTGGGGCGATGGCGACGCTGCGCCGTGCCCGATGTGTTGCTGTCCTCGTGGGGACAAACAAAGCCCAACAAAAGAGCGCCTCGCGGAACGTCGCTGCCCATAAATCCCGCTGTGGAAGTGCAACGTGACGGCAGGGGAATCCCTTCCCCTTCCCGACCCTGGCCGCTCACGTTCGCCTACGGTTGGTTCCCTGGCTCATGAATGTGAGCATGCGCTCCTCCTTGCACTCGATCATTCGGGGTGAATCACTCGGGATCACGGGTACAGAAGCAAGATTTGTCTAGTAGAGCGATCCCCCACGTTTTCACATGTAAGCATAGACTTAGTGCGGGGAAGACGTAAGGGAGAATATATGGCCACCGTGATGTGGGTTTACATCGATTATGACACGGATTGAATCACAGGAATATAATCAGGTTCTGACACTTCAGTATTCGCTGAAGATATCAAATTTCTCCAATATAAGGAAATATTTTCTCCGATAGACCACAGGATCGATTGTCAAATAATGATAAACTACGTGAATTATTCGAGGGATATTAAAAATATATTGATTAAAAATGTTGGAACTAAGTTCATTTATTTTTCTTACTTAAGTTTAAATAATTATGTGTACCTGAAATGAAAAAGAAATGTCAATAGTGGACGGGTATCGTGAAGAAATCTTAGCTGATATCCTGTTAGAATTAGATGTAGACGTTACACTAGTTATTTATTTCATAGAGCATTTTAGTTGAATTTTTAAGTAAAATATCACAATGGATGGATAACATAAGGGATCAGAATTTCTTCCAAAATCAAACGTTTTTATATTTCAAAACTCAATAACAGACCCGAATTTCATAATTATTTTCGTAAATATAAATCCATTCTTAGAAAAGTGGTCTGTGCAGTTAAAATGATTGAAAATGACCGACAGATAATAGAATCGAACAACCGGACTAAATACTGAAATATTGTTTAAAAAAATACACATCCCCTTCAGAAAATCGCCAAGGAAACATTTTCCTACTAGAGGATGGTAAAATCTATCATATCCAAAGGATATTGATAATTTGTTTAATTCTTATTTCTCAAAAATAGATAAAATATTGAAATCAGTAATTCAAAACCCATGTCCACCAAATACATCCACCCACGTACCGCATTCTATATAATCACTTCCGAAACTAACGTTTGTGAAGTTATGAGTGTCATCAGTTAATAAAAAATAAATTTTCAGCAGGGATATATGATTTACTTGAATGTATAGTAAAATCTTCGTCTCACATTACATTACATCCACTCATATTTTTAACAGCTCCTTGTTAGAAGGTGTGTTTCCTGACATATTTAAGAAATCTATAGTGAAACCATCACATGAGAAAGGAAATAAATGTGATGTTGGAAACTATCGACCCATATCACTATTATCTACTTTCTCAAAATCCTGGGAAAACTCTTCTATAAGATAATTTTAGACTTCTTATCGCATAATAATATTGTATCAAACGATCAGCACTGTTTCAGGAAATCCCTTTCACCTAACTGCGCCGTATTTTCTTTTGTAAATGATGTAACAAATTATCCTGACCGTGGAGATAATCCAAAATATGTTTTTCTTGATTTATCGAAAGCATTTGATGTAATCGATCACGAAATTCTTCTCTCAAAACTGTACTCTTACGGCATTCGTGAATTAAATAAATAAATAAATAAATTTATTGTCAAAAAACAGTACAAACTGCGTATGACCACGTGGAGGGGAAAAAAAACTAATTTACTCTCCGGAAGCAAGCAAGGGACCATCCCATCAATTCCGATCAAGGGCCCTAAGGCAGAGGCGGATTCAAAAAATTCAGCAAAAATTCCTAGATAAGATAAAAAGTTAGCTGCGAGTTATAATACTAATAGAATGTCAATATGTTTGTAATTTTAAGCAAAAAATTACATGTAAGTTATTATCGAACTATAGATTATTCTGAGTATAGTGCTTAAAAATTGAAATAACACTAAATTCACGATTTATTGTTACAATAGACCCGCCCCTAGACAAAGCCTAGAGAACCTGTATGATAAATCCGCCTCTACCCGAAGGAAAACCGGAGAAAAACCCGGGCCAGGATGGGGCTACAGAATTTATGTACACAAACGTGCCAATGTTGAGTACACATAAAACTAAATTAATATGAGCCATAAGACAACACAATCATGCAAGAAAATAGTTTTTGAAATTGTTATAAGTTGTTTAAAAAGTACTACAGCAATGGCGTGATAAAGCACAAGACGAATTTAACTTTTGTTAAAATCAATAAATTCTTTTACAGTGTAGAAGCACTGGTGCAGGAGGTAGTTTTTAACCGCGGATTTGAAGATATTCAATTTCATAATATCTTTTATATTCTTGGGCAGGGAATTATATAGAACGATTCCCGAATGGTATGGTCCCTTTTGGCAAAGAGTGGTTGACACTCTAGGGCGATGAATATTACTACTATTGCGTGTATAGTGTTCGTGAACGAGACTGTTTCGTATAAAGCAAGGGTGGCACTTCAGTAATTCGGACTTAACAAACACGACTGTTTCATAAATATAAATGCAGGGAAGTGTTAATATATTTAATTCCTTGAATAAAGGTTTACAAGAGTTTCGGGGGTGAGATTTACAAATTATCCGAACTATCCTCTTCTGAATTCTGAAAGTTTGAATACTCTGACCGGAATTACCCCAGAAGGTAATGCCGTAACGTAAATGGGAGTAAACGTTTGCAAAATATACGCAACGGGAAATACGTGGACTAACTGCGTTAACTAAGATTCGGAATGCGTAACACAATTTGCTTAATTGGGAATTAAGATTGTCAATGTGACAATTCCATTTGAGGTTGTCTTGAATTGTGTCTTGAATTGACACATCAATGGCTAACATCCTACTTGAAAGATAGGCATCAGCAAGTTGAAATTACCCATGTTGCAAATAAAGTATGCCAACATTACCTTTCAGAAATAAAGCTACTTGCATAAGGTTCTCTTTGCTGATGGCACAAATCTACTGTGTAAACACGTAAATGCGCCAAAAGTTCTATCTAAACTCGTCTTGATTTCATTCTAATCGTCTCATCGTTAACACAGATAAAACAGTATCCATGTCATTTTGCAATAGTGATGCGAAATCTCTTCCTCCTACATACCTTTCGATACACCTTCTAACCTAAATATAAACTGTCAAGATAACAAAATTGTTAGGGCTTTATATTAAGGACAACCTCAAATGGAATTACAATATTGTTAATCTGAATTCTACACTAAGCAAATTGTGCTATGCATTCCAAATTTTACTCATTATTGTTAGTACGTTTCTCGCTGCGTGTATTCTGCTAATATTTATTCTCATTCACGATACGGCATTATCTTCCAGGACCAATCCGCTCAGAGCATTCAAACTTTTAGAATCCAAAGAGAATAGTTCGGATTATATGTAAATCTCTCACACGAAATTCATGTAAACTTATTTTAAGAGAATTAAATATTCTCCCTCTCCCTTGCATATACATTTATGAAGTAGTCGTGTTTGTTAAGACAGAACTATTAAAATTCCACCTCTGGTTTAGAAGAAACAGTCTACTTCACGAAAACAACGCTAATATTCATCATCCTGGCGTGTCAACAACTCTTTGCCAAAGAGACCCATATCATTCAGGAACAAATTTGGAAAATTCCCTTTCCAAGAATATAAAAGATATAAATAAATTTAATCTCTTTAAATATGCTGTTAAAAACTTTGTAATGTGCTATATAATGAGAAAGAATTTAAAGATTTTAATAAAAGAAGTTAATGAGAGTTTAAATTTCCTAATAAATATTGTTTTTCTTGTGACTTAGGATGATGTGGATGATGTTGATATCTCTTATACTTTATCACGCCATTGTTATAATACTCTAGATGCTGATTAAAATCCTTCTTTTCATGCATGTTGTTTTTGCCCCTTTTCTTTTTAATAGTTTATTTCTAACTGTACGAAACCTTTGCACGGTTGTGTACATTATCTCTGTGGACCTATCGTGGCTCTGGTTTTTCTCCGGTTTTCGTTGACGTAGTGGTGATTTTTTTTTAGGGTGGGAATGGCATTCATACTTTTGTTTTATTAATATCGAATTTTTACTGCACAAATATATACAATTTATTTTAAGCTTAATTTATTGTCCCACTTCCCAGTTAGCAACTGCTTTCTTTACAATAAAGTTTATTTATTTATTTAATCAAGCAAATATCTCAAAACGAACTTCGTTTCCCTTTTCATGAGATCCATATTCAATTATAGGTGTTTTTCTTAAAGTTGAAGCACAATTGAAATCATTTCTCAAAACACTTGCACTAAAAACCTGAAATTCTAAAAAAAATTCTTTTCGAACCATCACTCGATTTATTCAGCTTCATTTTTGTTAAAATGTTGGATTTTTTAAACATTTGAGTTGGAGCTGAGTAAGTCAAATCTACACACTACCAGAAGAGTGGTTCAGTATTTCAGAAGTAGCATGGAAGGTCTTTTACCGGAAATGAGGCCTAAATTTAATTTTTAGTTCCTTCAAGTCTTGTCTCATGCCAATTGGTTATTACGCGATACTGGTTGACACGAAATAACTCAAAATGCCATTTATATCAAGATGGATATAAAATATACTCGATAATATTCTGGAATGTATTTTATGCTGCATCGCAGTTATTTTCACTAAACATTTATCAAAAGTCATTTATTCCGCCAAAAGAAATGTTTGCAAAACTTCTCTGACATTTTAATGGCTACTTAAACTTGTTTTTTCAATAAATTGATTAACTGCGATTATTAGAAACTATTTATTAATAAATACATTATTATTAATTTAATTACATTGTGAAATGCATTCAGTTAATATGAAGTATATGTGATTTTTGTTTGGTGACGTTTATCCGTTTAAAATATCTCTGAACAACCTTCTATGTCACTGAAGTCTCTCCAGATTTCTACCAAACGAAAAGTTATTCAAACATTTTGCCCAGTGATTCAATGCGTATAAATTACACAATTGTTGCGTGAAAATTCTCTCCACGAGATCAACATCGTCATATTCCATCCTCTTCCTGCGACTATTTCGTCGACCACATGGTATTTTGGTTGTGTCGAACTTACATAAGCGGAATAATAGCATTTTACTATAATCCAGACTTGAGTTCCATTTGCTGACAAAACAGCGTCGCAAAAGTCTGGCGTCGCTCTTGCCCGTCTTTATATGAGGCGTCGTCCGCTTGGTTTTAATTACCCCGTTAATGGAAAGCTTTAAAGCGTTTTCTGCTGCGCGTTTCGCCCCTGACGCCGCCTCCGCAGCTGCGGTGGAACGAGAGCAGAGGCACGCTTGTACCGCGGAGGAATTCCCGCTTCGGATGCCCACCGCGAACAAAGACCCGTCTGATAAGAGATCTCGCGTTATTTTGGAAGAGTGCTGCTGCAACTTTTCTAGGGTTTATAAATCCACTCTCAAAATCTCTGGTAGTTATTGCGAGTAAAAAAGCTGGAGTGTCCCAGAAAAACTGTGGTGTGCTATTTGACGCATCTACTACGAGTAAGATTGGATTTACGAGAGAATCGCATCTCCAATTTTCCAGTTAAAAACATTTTACCAACGAGACATTCTAATAGCTGGAGTTTAAGTATATTTTCCCTAGAACATTAAATACGTATGTAAGTCAATAAGTCGCAGAAGGGGGTAGGTGCAATAATAATCAAAGTAACTTTCTGACATTTATTTCACTTTTCGACATTATCACCCTGTACATTCTGACACTTATCCCATCTATTTACAAGTCCTTAAAAGCCAGAGGAGCAGAAGTCGTTCTGTTGCTGTCTCAGCGTACGAGTAACTTCTTGGATTACATCATCATCAAAATGAAGGCCACCCAAATGATTTCGATCGTCAGTGATCGTCACACGCCATTCGTTACGAATGATTTGTTCCACACGCTGTGACTGCAGTTTACACCTCCTCGGGTCGACCAGAACGCTCCCCTTCTGTTGCTTTTGCCTTCTCTTGTTAAACTTCTTGCTCCAATTGAACACAGCTTTCCGTGAGAAATAGTTGACATCATACACGAGATGCACTTCGCGGTGCACTTCTTCTGTGGACAGTCCTTTCGCCCACAAGAAACGCACAACTGCACGCTTTCCTTCTCGCGTACACTCATGCAACACAACCGCCATCGGGCACTGGCTGCCTCTGACTGACTGCGTGTCTACGAGATGTGACGACAGCCTATACGTCAAACATACATATTCTGCCATCTGCTGGCAAAATACGCGCTGGAAATGGTGTAAGGTAAACTGACGTTTGCGACTTATATATGGACTTGTCCTCGTATAAGGTAGGTCTTTCAGAAAAGTTAAAACAAATTCTAAAAACTTTTGTCGAGAGAAAGAATTTTTACGTACTTGAGAAATAAATGATAGAAACCACTACACACAGATGAAGGATGTGACCATTTTGTCGGCTAATTTATGGCTTAATTAATGAATCAAGTTACCCTCACTTTGATATTTTGCTTATATAACATCTTGTGTACGTTTCCATTGTATTATTATTCACCCTACATTTAGTTCTCCATTGGGATAAAGTTACATCTGTAGGATTGAATGGATCAAAATCTTTTACGACCAGAATTGCTCAATCATAAAATAAATCTTAGATCAAAAAATAGATATGTAAATAATTCGTGACTGACACTCTTCACTTTTTCGGTGCTTGATCAACTCGTCTTATGGTATAAAGAACAAATAGGTCCATGGGGAATTGCTAATATGCACGTAATATCTGCTTCATTGTTTCATTCTCTTCTGTGTATCTAAACATTCTTTAGCCAAATATTGAATGAAATATTCTCACGCCTATTCTTATACATTTATAAGATTGTCATGAAAAAATTTCTCATGAATGAAGAAATCGCTCTTGTTGATGCATATTCGAATTAAAATCTATACTAAAATACTCTTAAAATGCGCTTCATATGATGTATTAATGCGATTGAGATTGTAACATTAATCGAAACTCTCTGATAAAGAAATTACAATTTTTGGATCAAGAAAATGAGTTTTTTGTTGTTTAACACTGGCCAGTATATTCCTTATATCTTATTCCAACCAATTTGAATCAGAGTAGAAAAGTATTGTCTGTAATGAGAAAAAGTGTACCAGTCGTTTTGTCACAGAAACATAGTCATACTCGTTCTCATCCACGTCTATTTCAATAAAAGAGTCGTTTATGTTTTTCTGAATCTACTTGAGATAAACAGTCGTTCAGTGTATGTGGAAGGGGCGCATTTTCTTTTGGTTTTGTGTGCTTGTTTTCTATGACACGACAGCATAAAATTGGAAAGCTTTAGCATTCAACGAAAGGAGCTTTTCCACTTTCTGTCCCTTTATGGAGTTATTTTCATTCTGAGCTGTATTTAGGATGGGAATTGGATTCTCTTTCATACTTTCATTTCAAGTGCTCGTAATATTCGTTTGAGCTCGATATGAATTTGGTTTAAAATTCTTCATCACTGTGAAAGCGTTCACGTTCCCCATTGTTGTTCCTTGGATGGTATTAATTATTGAACAGATACGGTTATACTACTCAATTCCGCAATTGTTAGGGAAAGAGAGATGGGAATGTAATAAGAATATTGAAAGCAATTGTGTGACCAATAAAATACGCATCCAGAGCTAACAAATTCAAAACGGTCACTTCACAGATCGTGAAAGTGTACTGAAGGTAGAGGCAAGTGGGGTAAATCTCTAATACACTCAATTTCAGAGACTGGAAAAAATGCGGAATACTCTATTGACTGCTTACCGCGGTACAGAAGGTTGAGTTCGTATGGTATCTTTCTTGGCGCGTAACGTCTAGGTGGGTATAAGTCACTTCGAGTATATGTATTATTACGAAACGAATAAATTAATTCCTTGTGTTGGAAAGTCAGTATATGCTCTTCACAAATGAAAAACTTGCTCCACCCCACACGATTGGGGTGTTGTCGTGGAGATAGAACGAATTGTCATATGTAAAGAATTTAAGTCCAGAGAGGAGATGGAAATATTTCGCTCTCATACATTCGGGAATGGACGAAGTTACATTAACTTGTCACTCATAGAATAAAAATCTTTTAACAGTAAAATATACTTCAGTGCTACGTAGATGGAATAAAGAAATAATGAAATTGCTAGTCACTAAAAACATGCATTTTATTGATTATGATAAAATATACTACGTGCAAAACAAAATTCATTAATATTACATAAATATAAAGATATTCATAATGACAATAAAATTAATGGAAGTGAAGCAAGAAAAAGAAAGGAAGAAAGAATGTGATATTACTCCATATAAACAATCACATGTCCTTGGAATTATCTCTGCACGCTATTGGACACCGGTTTCTATAGCACTGTTATAAGCCCGCTTTCTCTGTCCGCGAGAAATCCTGGAAGGAAAATTTCCCAAGTTCTAATTAAGCCAGAGTTTTCAAATGCAGCACACATGAACAATTAATGTGGCAATGAGATGTAGTCTTTATAATATTGTTATAAACTTAATATTAAGGACGCAGTTATGCAACGCCTTTTAACAAACTTTATATGCCCTTCATTTTTTCTGCACTCAAGATTTTGTCTAGTTCTATTTAAGCTGGAGCTTTGACATGTTGCACACATAAACATAAAAAATATATCACAAAAAATGAAACACTACGACATCCATTCTGAATGGGTATTATATGGATTAGCGCAAAAACTTTACGAGATAACGTTCATACAGATGCAGCTGATTGTTTATAAAGTCTAACTGTTGTTTGTTTGGGAATCAAATGTGCTCTGGACATTAGGAGATTCCAAAAAAATAAAAAATAAGAAAAGGAATTATTTGACATTTTATTACACAGTCAGAATCAATTGTATTCTTTAAAAAAATGACTGATCTATGTAAAAATTTCAATGTTCCTTCGATAACTCCAGTTGACTGATAATTGGACATGAGGTTTTTCTCAAACAATGGATTCTTGTGGGATAGTCATAAATTTGCACTTCGAATTTCAAATGCGTGTGCTTATTTCTTTATTCATAAATATTCAATGCATATATCTTGGTAAATTGTAGTGAAGTGGTCAGAATATAATTTGTAAGTGAAAATGGATAACCTTATTTGTCGTTATTTTCATGGGGAAAAATATTTTTCTTGAGAGTCAGGACGTCTAAAATTGTATTTGTTTGAAAATATACCAAACACTTTGTAATTATAGAGTTGAGGTTTTTCTGATTGTCCTTTCATTATTATAATTCACTATTAAACCTTGTTGAATCTATGTGCCACAATTTTAGACAATTTCATTCATAAGTTACTTGTCACTTCTCCTTCATTAGATTTTAAATAAGTAGGAAACCTTTCATTATTATATTGTTTATTCAGCCAACGTTTCGAGATTAAATTTTATTTCAGTAAGTTGTCTAGCCCTGAAGAAGAGATAAAATTTAATCTCGAAACGTTGGCTGAATAAACTATATAATAATGAAATATGTCTTACTAATATAAAATCTAATGAAGGTGAATTGTGACACATAGACTCAACAAGGTTTAATAGTGAGTTTTAATATACCGAAAACTTTTATACAACATTGCCCTACGTCAGCTACACAACATCAAAGGTAAAATAATAGTGAAGCTGGAATATTCCTGCGACATAATTGGAACAATTATTTATTACAGTACATCGAAACCTCAACTCATTTAACATTATACAAATAAAACACAATATTTCTCTTCTAAAAATTATTTTCAAGTATTTATAATTGTTCTTGAAGAGTAAGATATTGTTAACTTTCATTACGTTTACAACTATAACGATACGCACTTTGTAACTGAATTTCACTCGTTCTAATATGTAAAATTCTTATCCCTGACGCGTTCTCGGAAGTCGATCTGATTACTTCGCTATCTTTCATGAAAGTTCTAGTGGATGATCTAGCTTTCATTGGCTGATTTTTTTTACAAACATAGAACATAACGGACAAATTATTTTCAGACACTTGCTTTGCATTTTTAATGAATATCTGGCTCGAACATTCATACAACTTAATTAATATTCATTATTTTTTTCTCTATGAGTTATTCATATATAGTTTTTAACACATCCATTAATTGAATTGTCAGTAAACTGGTAAACAATACATATAAAAATAAACTTAAGTTCATTTAGCGTAAATGTGTGTTAATTCGCATTCATTTCGTTACGTTATTTTATCGATGTCTCCTCTTAATGAAACTTTTGATGCAGGAATGGTTTTCAATTGAATTGCGAAGCATGGTGTGATTTGTGTTGTTCAGTGTTTCAGAGTAAAATGTTGAAACGCTGCCCTGATTATATTTTACAACTAGATGTATTTCCTTGTCGCCATATATATTTTATATATTCATTTTCTTGTTGCATTGCATTCAAATTATTGGAGGGATCTTCATGAATCGAGAGCACACTTTTCGAAAACGCTGTAGAGAAGCTGTGCTGTAGATGATTGTTGTAAATATGTGAAGTGTGGTGTTTTCGTGTATAATATCGTAAAAACTTTAGAACAGTTAATATTCACAAATAATTCTGTTTCGCATAATCCTCTTTCCAACATTCAAAAACAGTGTTATAGGGAAAAAAATACAACTGCATTACTCTCAAAATTGCCTCTCCGTACACAGTAATCAGCTTACGAGTTAAGATGTCAAAATTTTTACGAGAAAGTACGAGAGTAATACCTTCATCCCTTAAGGATACTATATTATTCGCGAACGTAGACCTTCTACACAGTTAAGCGTAATTGGACCACTTTTGAAGCTGCTCCTTTTTACTTTTAAAGTATGATTTGTAATCCCATCTCCTCAGACACAACAACACAGGGACCCCCCCCNCCCCCCCCCCCCCAGCGAAATGTAAGTGCTTGACTTTTATCGATCTTGCATTCTGTGAGAGCAGAAAGCAAAACTTGCCATTCCGCACCAAAACAACACATTAACGTCCTAATGCAGTCGGGGGTTCGTGAGCGCATGGTCCGATGCTTCATCCGCCACGGGATTTACAAACATGAGAGTGCGAAGGCACGACGGGGCGGGGTGACGAGGAGCACTGGAGCACGCAAAGGAACGGCTGCGGCAACGCCGGAGCGTTGGTTGGAGCGGGGAGGGGTTGTGGGTGCAAGGCCGCGAAAGCTGTGAGGACGGTGCCGTCGAGCGGCCAAGCGGCTCGCGCAAAGGAATGGCTGCATAGTGGGGGGTACTGGAGGAGGGGGCGGGGACAGAGCGGCGACGGAAGTGCGGTCGGGCCGGAGCTCGCAAAGGAACGACGCCTGCGGCGAGGGAATGGAGTGGAGGGGGAAAGAGGACGGCATGTCGTCTCTGCGGAAGGAAGAATTGCGGCTGAGCCGGCGTTTAATGGCGCCCTTTACATAAAGAGCGGCCGGCCGTCCACCCCCCCCCCCC